>BGPR01000169.1:1058745-1143731 GCA_013235015.1 Araneus ventricosus | reverse complement strand
CATTATTTCTTCATATTTAAAAACAAGTTGAACTCATTATTTCTTCAGTAAAAAAGGTTGAACTCATTATCTCTTCAGTAAAAACAGTTGCACTCATTATTTCTTCATATTAACAAACAATTGTTTCTTCATATACAAAAAAAAAACAACCTAATAAAAGATAATCGACTGATCACACACTTATTTACAATTATACACAGCCTACTGATAGTTTCGGTTTTAGGATATTTAAATTGAATCAATCTTCAAAATACTTCTTATATTTTAAAACTTATCCAAATAACTTTGATATGTAGTTTCGCAAAACAATAAAAAGTCCCAAATAGGTAACATTTTATAATGAAAAATGCCCAATGTAAAAGAGGAGAAAACACAAATTTTCATTTGTTAATTTAAAAAACTGTTTTATCTGAAATGCATACAATAATAGCAAATAACAAAAATATTGAAATACAAAAACAAAAGGGGTAACTACATTGTTTTATAAATTGATAACCTGTTATAATATTAAAATTTTCCTTTTGGAAATATAAATGGAAAGTTTGTTTAATAAATAATTATAAAAAAGAGACAAAAATTAGCATACTTGAAATTTGTCTCCAAGAACAAATGCAAAATATTTTATTTTGCTGTGCGGCTGATACTCCGAATGCGAACGAACTGTTCAATGGAAAATTAAGCTTCTGAGACAACTCCTTGGGTTACCCGTCGTGTTTCACACAATCAAATATTCAGATTCACTACTATTGATTAAATTCTGAGGAATAAATATAACAGACTACCTTTTAACAAGTACCTACGATGAATTCATAGATGCTGGAAAACCGCACATTTGCAAGAAAAGCAAGAAACCCCTGTGTGATGTATACTTCATCATCGCTTAGCAATCCTGCTGAATACAAAGGGAACAGATGTGTTTAATTTTGAACCAGATAAGCAGAAAAAGCTTTCTTCTAGAGGTGTTTCTTTAAGCTGCCCTGGGAAAGACTATCTGCTGGTCATTAGGGGAACAGATGTAGATCAGCATAAAAGCATTACCCCCTGTATACCCTGAAAGTAATAGTCTCGGCAACAAGGAATGTATTCAATGTTATCACCTGCAATTTATCATCAAATGACGGACATAAATTTTGGGTTGTCCCCTCCCCCCGCACCGAAAAGAGAGTGACCATATCTCTTTTTACCTTTTACTTTGCCCAAGAATCGGAAACACGTGGACCTCCAGGTAACAAAGGAAATTGTTGGATTCTTATTCATTAGATCCCCCAATTACTTTTTACTTTCTCGTATACGAAAAGAAAGTATTGGAATCGTCAAAAAAATTCGAACTCGAGATTTTGACGAATCTCCACGTTTTAGACCTCCAGAGTCCGAAAAACACAATTTTGGAATTATGTCTGTCTGTGAACATAATAACTCGAAAACTATTAGAACTACGGGGATGAAATTTGGTATATGTTCTTTACACTTAATTTGTAGGTTTCTATCAAATTCTGGACAAAATCCGTCTATGGGAAGTCTGTCTGTCCGCGTTCATGTGAACTCTGTAACTCAAAAACTTAAATAGCTAGATGGTTAAAATTTGATACACAGTTTTCTCATCAGAAATGTAGGTCGTATAAAATTTTGGGCCATATCCGTCAAAGAGTTGACTGTCTGTTAGTCTGTATAACCGCATACTTTTGAGGGCCGTAACTTCTTAACAAAATTACTTAGATAAATGAAATTTCGCATGTAGTCTCGAAACCCTAATTGTAGATTTGTCTCCAATTTTCGTTTAAATCGGTTTAAAAAAAAGCGTTGAAACGGATTTTTCTCCATTCTACGCAAAAAAAAAAAACCCTGCAAACGCTGGGAGCGAGTGTTTACCCCACCTTCGGGAATACCGCACGTTTTCCGGCGCTTTGTATTTTCCCCCCTACCCGTGTTATTCGTAGGCGAGAAAGTTTTGGGGAGGCCACTCCCGCTGGTTTAACAGATCTTTGAAGGAAATTTTCAAAACCAGAAAAAAATTGCAATATATTTCTTAGAAAAATTATTAATATTTTATGCCTTTTTACCGCGTTTTTATTAACTCGCTTTCTTGTCTGTCTGTTCGGTACAAATTTTGCAATGAATTTTAAACTAATTTCCCGATTAGCTGGAGACTTGAAACTTTAAACATAGCTCAGAACTAGATGACAATGCAATATTAATTCGCTTTCTTGTCTGTCTGTCATTTCATATTTTGCATGACACATGCGCAGTACGTTTTTCCTTATATCTCGAAAACTATTAACATTACAGACTTGGTTCTTGGGTATATGGATGGCCCATGGGATCATCGAAGCACCCCCATATTTTAGCCATATCTTTGCGCATGCGCAGTACGTTTTTCATTATATCTCGAGGGTCTCTGCGTCACGTAACTTAATTGTTCAGGAAAATAACAATTTTCTATTTATGATCAGGTGAAGATAAACTGAAACAAACCTGAAACTTGCCACATGTCTCCGTCATAATCTCATCAAGATGTTTAAAATCGATTGCAAAATTTCACACACACAAGACTAAAAAGCAGAAAATAAATATTTAAATAAAATAAAAATTTTAATATACCACGTTTTTAAAATGGACTAAAAAGTATAAAATAATTTCTTCTAGCCCCATACAGATTTATAACCCCATACAGATTTAAAACGAAAAACGTGGAGCGCATGCAATATTTAATAGTAAGGAGTGTAGGGAGCAGATGCCGTTGAGAAAACTCACACAACAGTTCATATCATTTCCATTGCAATAAAATTGTTAATGACTGAAATAAACTATTTATGCATCAATTATCTATTGCATGCGCCCCACGTTTTTCGTTTTAAATCTGTATGGGGCTAGAAGAAATTATTTTATACGTTTTAGTCCGTTTTAAAAACGTGGTATATTAAAATTTTTTATTTTATTTAAATATTTTACCTAAAAGTTGGTTGAAAGAATTTTTTAAAAAGGATAAAAAAAAAAACTTTTAATGAATTTTTGGAAAATCCGTCAGGGGCCTTGTGCGGTTGCACCGGCCCTGACGATCTGTATCCTAATACACCTGCTTCAATTGAAAATATTTCAAAAGAACTTTGTCTTTAAGGATTTTGAAATTCGTTTTTGAGATATCACAGCGCATTTGTAAAAAATTTAAATTTATTATTTGATAATTATATATAATAATAGTATACTTGTTTTGTTCTTTTCTGTATATATATAATAATGAATCAATAATATGATTGTAGATTATGTGGGCCCCCATTGATTTCTGGCAACCACTATTTTTAGACCCAGTCCGCTACTCTTGCAGTCATTGTGGAATCAATCGTCTCAAATTATGCTCTTTGCCTTGCACGCAGGGGTGGCGCCAGAGGGGGGGGGCCGGGGGGCCCGGCCCCCTGTCGGGGAAAAGTTTTGTACGGGGTATTCAAATGTAGCTGATAAATAATAATTTGGCGCAAATTTGAGACCAATTTCATTACGCTCGTTCCCCCGTACGGCAGGTCGTGTTCCCCTGCCGGGGAGACAGTGCCCCCCTGTCGGGCAAAGTCTAGCACCATTCCTGCTTGCACGAAATGAATATCCATTAAGAAATTAAACTTTGAATAGTAAAAAGTCTAAAACTTCACTTCTGAAATGTCAGATGTCTAACGCCTGGAATCAAAACATGCATGGCACAAAAGTCATGAAACAGAAGTATGTGAAAAAGGACACATGTGACGTCAAAATCTACTCGGCGAATGTGAGTGCGTTTCGGATTGCATCATCGTTTCTGCGATTTCAGTGTATTTTCCGCCCTCAATATTTAAATAAATAATTTTTTATGTAAAATTTCACTTGCTTATTTGAAATTAAAATTATTTTTTTCAATAAATACGGATTGCTTTCTCGCCTTTTTAAAAAATGTTGAAGTTCCCCATTGAAGTTATGTGGTCGGAAGTATGGATACCCAACCCCTGCATTTGTATGGCCGTCAGTACGTCTTGCAAAGTCACATTTCAGTCTTGGCAACATTTAATAAGATCGTCTTCAGTCAGTTTGTGAATTTTATCTATATATTATATATGTAAAATATGATGTCTCATGTTCTTGATAAATTTCTAATCTTTTCTTAAAAGAAATGATGGTACTTTCGATTATGACTAGAAAAATTTTAAATTTGGAAATATTCTTCACCAGATAGAATCGGTTCTCCCTTCATAACAAAATTCTTTTGTTTTTCTCAAAACAATTTTAAAATCCCCCTTCATTTTTTTAGAACCACGCATATATTTTCTTCCTGCATCTCTGTCTCTGCTAGTCATGCTGTGAAATAGTATAAAAACAAAAAGTACTAAATTCACTTTTTTTTTAGTAGTATGATCATAATGTATAGTAGTATAATATGAATATTGGACCCATTTCAAAAATTAATAAAAAAAAAAACTAATAATGTTACAATTGCGGTTTTTTTAAATGAGAGCAAATAAAGATTTTTTCAAATAGGTGGCGTACCATTACGACATTCTAAATTTGCTACAGCGAGAGATTTCCATACGCAATGGCTACCGATCAGAAGCCGATGCGCGTTTTCTGGTTTCATTTTTTAGTTTTTCTTGAATATCTCGAAAACTATTCAGTTTTCGAATTATAATTGATTTAGCAAATTAAAAAGCGTAAAATTCCTTACAAACACATGCTTTTAATTTTCTTCTAGCTTTAATAGTTTTGCAGATAATGGCTCTCAAAATGGGAGATGTAAAATAATTTACTACCACAGTAACGGCTCGTTACATATCTGGGAAAAAAAAAAAAAATTAAATGCGTTTTCAGTGGTACTGAAATTGCATTTTCTTTTCTAGATTTCTTTGGGAGTGACCATATGCAATGGGAAGACGAAGCCTGCTCTTCGAAATAAAGGAGAACATTAATGTGATTCTGTACTGATAAAAATTGGTTCTGAGTAGAAAATTATCACTAATACGATTTCAGTACCAGTTCTGTTGCGAAGAGAGAGAGAAAAAAAAACGAATTCAGAATATAAACAATGGAGGTTTCTATCCAGTCAAATAAAAAACATTTTATTAGTGATCAATGTGTTGAAGCATCTGGTACTAATACAAATGTTCAAACTCACATTCATAAAAAAGGATTTACATGTGATGTCTGTGGTAAAGTATTTTCTACTAAACGTTATTTAAAGAGCCATTCTCTTATTCATACCAGTGAAAATCCATTTACATGTAATGTCTGTCCTAAGGCATTTACCCTGGAATGTCATTTAAATCGACATATTCGTACTCATACAAATGAAAAACCGTTTTCTTGTGTGGTATGCAGTAAAACATTTTCTCAGAAATGTAATTTAAATAAACATTATCGAACTCATACGAATGAAAAACCTTATGTTTGTGATGTATGCAGTGCAGAATTTTCTCAGAAAAGTAATTTAAGTAAGCATTATCGAACTCATGAAAATGGAAAGGCTCATTGCTGTGATATATGTGGCAAAGAATTTTTTCGGAAACGTCATTTCAGTGCTCATTCTCGTACACATGCAAGTGAAAAAACTTATTCGTGTGATGTGTGTAATAAAGAATTTTCACGAAAATCTAATTTGATTGGACATATTCGTATCCATACAAATGAGAAACCTTATTCTTGTGATGTTTGCAACAAGGACTTTTCTCATAAAGGTACTTTGAATCAACATTATCGTTCTCATACAAAAGAAAAATGTTATTCTTTTAATATATAATGTAAAGAATTTTCTCGCATATTTAAGCAAGCTTTATCACACTTACTCAAATGAAAAACTTTGTTCTTATAATAATTTTTCTCAGAATGATTACTTTAATAAACATTTTCATATTCAAATGATTTAAAAACTTTATTCTTCTGATGTGTGCATAAAATAATTTTTTTTGGAATGATTTGTTAAATATACATTCTCATACCTTATTTTTGATACATGCAGTAAAGAATTTCCTGGAAAATATTCCAATTCATACACATGCAAAGCTGTATTATTGTGACAAATGCAAGTAGTAACTTTCTCTGAAGTTATTTAAGTATTAGTAATTGTCCTCATGTGAAACATTATTCTCTAAGTATTCAGTACAGAATTTTTGGGGACATTTTAATTAATATATCAGCTTAGGGCCTGGAGGGTTTTGGGCTCCAGACCTGATTCCACGAAGCTTTTTTGTATAAGGACCTTATAATGTTCCCCTTTTTGTGCTGTGCAAAAGCTTGGATAGGCGTCATTGCTCAGTTCTCATTTGACTGCTATTCAAAAATACAAGGTCTGTCAGAAAAGCTCTTGAGTAGTTTCAAAACAAGATGTTAATTCAAACAAGTTAAAAGATCAGAAACATTATTTAAATCAACATTTTCTAACTTCTACAAAAGAGAAACATTGCATTTGTGGTGGAGCATTTACTAAAAAAATTTTATCTTGAATAGACATTATCATATTTATGTACAAATGGAAGAGTTACTCATGTATTAGAAATTTTTCCTCTCTGGAAAGTAATTTAACTATGCAGTATTGTACTCTTTATACTTCTACCAAAATCTACAAAAGTAGTGATGCAAAACTTCACCATAAAAATAAAACATTTTAACAGTCAACATTATTTTTCTGCTAGAATCAAAATATGCCAGTTAAATAAATATAATATTTGCCAGACATTTGACGAAATTTTAAAGCCATTGTATATGAACTTATGACGATATATGCTTGTAAATAAATTTATGTAAATTACCAAATTAATTTCTATAATAAATTTATTATAAACCATGAAGAAATTTCCCCTCTGGAGATGAGTGATTCTTATCAATACTCAATTTGTATGTGCATTAGTTCCATGTTAATGCATATAATAAATCCTAATTTTTGTAGATTTCTCATTAAATAGATCCTGCTCTTTGAATGAACATTTAGCATGATTAAGGAAACCAGGCATCATCAATGTTTCTCTTAATATAGTGGAACTCGTCTATCGGACATTGAAACTGAACCCATCGGACCACCTTCATGGCTAATTCAAACGTTTTTAATTCAATTTTTTTCTCTTGCATTTGAATTTATTCACATAATGTGAAAATACCATCTGTAATTCAAATTTATTTTGGTTAATATGAAGTAAAAAAACTAAAAAAATATATATTTTATTTCTGAATCCTTCCTTTCCCCAGTTAAATATGTTCTTAGTGAATTAAGTTCTAAGTGAATATTTTTAAGGCTCTTAATTCAATCAAGGATATTAAAATTACTTATTAAATTGTTGCACATTAAAATTATTCTTTACTGCTATTTTTATTTTAAAATTTATCATTTTTTTTCTTGCTGTACTCATTTTTAGACCCTGTTGCTCTTAATTCAAATTTTTCGGTAAATTAGAATTTTTATCGTGGTTCCATCAGCCTTGAACTTACCGAGTTTCACTGTATTTTTCTGCTAATTTCTCGCATGCAAAGATAAAATATTTTAATCATCATAAATGCAACCTCATGATTTTGATGCATCTCCATGTTCCCATCTTCCCCATGTTACCTTCCTGTGTTTGAAAAAACACTTTTGGTATTATATCTGTCTCTGAACACGATAATTTGAAAACTGAATGATCTAGATGGCACATGGTTTTTATCACCAGAATTGCATGAAATTTTGGACCAAATGATGTAACTGTTTGTTGATCTGCCTTATTTGTGTATATATGAACATAACTTAAATACACAATAAACTAGACAAATGAAATTTGGTATGTGGTCTTGACAACAAAACTGTGGATCTATAACAAATTTTGGACCCAATCAGTCAATGGCAAGAGGTCCAAAATGCATATTTCAATCTTCTCACTATACTACAAAGCTAACCACAAAATGCAAGCATAAGTATACAAGAAAGTCAAGGGGAAAACACTCCTGCTGGTTCGAGACTACAGTTCCTACTAAACTAGTAAGGTAATTTCACCTACGTATATTTAGGGTTACCATACATCCGGATCTTCAAAATGTCCGGAATTACGCCAGTGAATTTGGCGAAAGAAAAATTGGGCTGTAATTGAGAAAATCTGATGCATTCGAAAAAGCTGATGTCATTCTGCCAATGAAAAAAAAAAAAAAAAAAAAAAAATATTTTTTTTACATTATTTACATTCATTGTTAATGAGAAAGTGGACGATTCCAATTACCCAGGCCCCAGTTTAAACTGAAAATGAAAAGGTTTGGCAGTTTTGTTTTCTATATTTCGTTGCTATAATTTTGAATTACCAAACATTAATAAAAATTTTATATTATTTGCATTTTGACGTTTGGAATTTTTTCACCTCCTCATGAAAGAGGGTTGTAGGCAGCATTTAGAATTTTATACAATAGTTTGACCCCCCTTCCCCATCTGGTGTGTCCGGATTTCAACTAAAAAAATTATGGTAACCCTACGCACATTTCATAGCATTAGTTATATAGAGCTAGCTCTATACAGTTTACAACATTTTTCATATTTTTACAAACATGCCACTACTTATTTTTAATAAAGATAATAATGACAAAATAAAAATATTTTATTTTCTCAGTATATGCACTTTTCTACTTCTAATTCAGCCAGTAAAGTAGAATATAATCTCAAACATGAGTAGATTGATCACATACATTATAAAAAATAGTTCATAAATATAATATTGTTATCAATATGTGATATTAGATAAACATGTGAGCATTTCAATAATTCTTACAATTTGAACAAAAAAAAATGGAGATTCAAAAGCAGTTTACAACCACGCCCACAGAAAATAAAATGACTGAAGTGAAATGTCTATACAAGCCTCCAACAATAGACAGACAATACAAGTATCATTGCGGGAGGTATACACAACCACAAGTAAAAACAATTCTCACAAATTTTTACACATCAGTAGTCTTGGCACAAACAGAAAAAAGATTATGATAAAAAAAAATCATCAATTGGAATGTACATAAAAGAGAAAATAATGGAAAATAAAAATCAGTTGGCCCTTTCCTTTGTTTAATTCATTCCTATATACATGCATTTAAACCAGTGCATTTAGGTTGAAAAATACACGAGTTGAAATAATAAAAAAAGTATCAATGAAGAATAACTATAGTTTAAATAAATGTTAATTGTAGTTTAAAACAGCATAACATAAGTTTAAAAAGCATGCACAGCAAAATATGTTCTTACAAATAAAATGAGTAAAATGAATATGCATATAGAATGTTCAGAAGAACAATAAAATGCACTGTTCTCCACAATACTGATTTGAGATTCACACACAAGATTTTTTTTTTACAAATAATAAACTATTTTTCAGTCTAATTAGAAAACATTGTAAATACAATCTGGACAGATGTATTAATTTTCACATTTCTATTTTACCATTTCAGTATCAACAGCTGCGAAATGTAAAGATAATTTAATTGCAGTAAAACCCCAGTTAAGCGAAACCCAGGCTAACCAAAATGCCTCTGAAATTGCAAATCCAAAAAACAAGTACTATACTGCATGGAAATAATCGCGAAGGCAAGACTTTCTTTGCAACAATGTCCTCAATTTTTTTCTTTTAACCCTCTCCAAGAAGATCAACGATTCCTTTTAGAATACTAAAATTAAAATTGATGGATATTAACAACATTAATTACGATATTGTTTACCTGTGCCTGTCGGGCGCATTGCGCCCAAACTTCCCAGTACAAATATTGTGCCTGACAGAGGGTCAATTTTAATAAAGAACATAAGTGTAGCTTACAAAAAGAGTTTTGAATTCATTTTATACTCAAAACATTTCCGAATTACATACTGTAATGAAATACAAAATAGTAATAATGTTCATGACTTAACTGAAAAAATCATTGTCCGAAAGGCCCCCTCCCCCAATTCGGTTAACTGGGGTTGAACTGTATTACAATCAAAGAAAGCTACGTCACTGATTAGAGCAGAAATCTGTTATACAAAAAGGCACATGAAGAGAAAGTTTTGGGCGGCTTCAATTCAGTACCACTCTAGCAACTCTAACTACAGAAGCAGTTGCATTAAAAAATATTGATGACCAATGAACAGCAAGAGAAAAGTGAATAAAATATTACATACATAATGGGTATTTAAACAAATGTGATAATGCATATTTTCTTTGGATACAGGGAGATATTTTATGGTATTTTGGTACATTCTTCAAAAAAAGCTGTCTTTTCCAATTGTGACCTTACAATGAATTGACTTTCAATTTAAATTCAAGAATATGCTTAAAGGGAACTGAAAATGTCAAAATATGTACAAAAATTCCGTATTATTTAACCATTGTAGTCTTATTTTGTTCATCAATACTTACATGTCCAAATAATTTGTCTTGTGGTTTCAATTTTTTTAACTTTGAATGACAGACATCAAGAATAAATGTGATATTGTTACCATTTGATGAAATGCTATCTTAAAGGATTCGCCTTTTTTAAAAAAAGATTTGAAATAAAGCAATTATGTAGGTATTTTATCATCAGTATCAAGTCAAAAATACGAATGTCAAAATAGCTCTAACTGCAGCTAGTTATTTTGGCTTTTGGTGTGTAACCAACCATATACAATATAGAAATTAGTATATTTTTTACCAAGCAACAAAAATAACATGAAAAATGTTCTCCTTTATTTTGATATTTCGTTGAAATTGATGTTTGGAGATTTTAAATTACATTCAAATATTATTGCTTACAAAGTTAAACTACTGCTGTCAATATTAGCATAAAATCTATTCAATATGATCAAACAAATTTTTAGACAATACTCCAAATTGACAGAAATCAAATATAGAGCCAAAATGCTCATTTTTGAAATTCTGTGTCTAGTCCTTGATGATAAAAGGGATTTATATTACATAGTAAAAATTTAACATTATTTACAAGAAACAGCTTCGAATATTTCACACTGAAAAGTTGCTCTTATGAATGCACAAAATATTACACAAATTTTGGGTACACAATTAAAAAACATTACAGCATTCCATAGAATAAAAGGGGCAGTTTTATTTTAAATCTTAACACGAAAAGACTGAATTTAAGTTCATCTACAAAATCAGCGATATTGAACATGTCAAAATTACATTACCGAAATTTATTTTAATTTTTCGTGGTTCTATTTTGATTCAAATAAATGAATTTCATGTTAAATTAAAAACATTACCAGAATGGTGAATTAATTGAAACAGTGATTAAAAATATATAATCTTTACAATTGAATGAAAAGAACGTTCCATATTCAATAAAAGAACAAACAAAAATATTGAATGAAATTAAATTTACATACTTGATAAAGGCAAGTAATTAAGTAATGAGAAGTTTTGTGAGTCCAACAATTCACACGGTAATGATAAAACAATGCATACTAATGTTAGGAATTCAACAGAATAATATACAAAAACAAATTTACTATTGCAATTAAAAATGAAGGAAAGTGTTTTAATTTGTTAAATAAAAATGCGGGATATTATGTCATGTTTTACTGTTATGTGAATAACATTTTGCACATTCTTACAGCACATTTTTGGATGAGATATCTCTTTTAATATTAAAAAAAAAAAAAAAGACATTAGTGATTCCTTAATCTTTAAACCTCATTTTCTTTATTTTTACAAGGAAAAAAAATCCAAATAGTAATGCAAAGATTCAAACAAATTTCTAGAAATCTTTTGTAATAAAAGCTCTGGCAGTGAGAATTTAAATTGCACAGAAAAATGATTTTCTTATTCTGTCAGTAAAAAATGTTATTAAATAAGCATATACACACACATAAATAAAGAACATCCACAATTCACATTAATAAAAATTGAATTCAGAAAAATATTTAATTATAAAAAAGTAATCAGAAAAAGAATAAAAAAAAAATTAGAAATAATAAGATTGATTGTAATTTTAATTGTTGAACATGCTTCCAACAATTAGGAATATTGAATGTCACAAGAAAAAAAATAATGCAATAATTTTGTTTTACTTATGATTTTATGGTGAAGCATATTTGGTTAATTTTTGTTTAAATCCTTCAAACATCATAAATAAGATGGGTAGAAAATAATGATAAAAAAATTCAATAATCCTTAAAAAAATTCAAGCTTAAAAATTAAAAAAAAAATATTAATAAATATTTACACTTTTGACATTCAATAAACTAAAAACTAATTATTTTAAACAGAAATATAACAATAAAAATTTACAGAAACAAAATCATTTGGTTTTGATACTCAAAATTCATCATGAAGATGCTGAGTATCTTGCAAAAATCACAGTAAGTAACTTCGATCCAGTGTATATATATATCCTGCAATGAAAGCTGAACTTGTGATTCGGATGGCAAATTTCACACATATTAAAAAGTGCAAATTTAAGCTGTCAATTTTTATCAACTATTTTCAGTTTGTTCCAGTAATATCTTTTTGACCACGAGACAACTTCTGCAAATAATACAACCACATATCATGGTGCACTAGAAAAGCACACACAAAAAAAGGAGAATAAAGTTTTAAAAGGAGAATAAAGTTTCACAAATCTGCACAAATACTTCAATATCCAAGGAAACCCATTCAAATAATCAAAAAGGAAAACATCTAAAGAGAGAGGAAAAAAGTGCATTTATATTTCACAATTAGGATCAGTATAAATATATGTAATGATACCAATGCATATAATAACTTCTTAGTTAAGTTTATGTACTGTTTTTGTTGTATGTGCATTGTTATGTTTAAATTTAACAATCCTCATAAGAGGAATTAAGTATTTAAGAATAATTTAATTTACTGAATGTCTGTGAATTGCATTCAAATCAAATGATACTGACAAACAATTGAGTATATCTGATAGTAAGCCAAGAAAAATAGTAACTGCCCCTCTTAAGTACCCTAGACTATTCATTGGAGCTATTCTGGCTCAGATGCCAAATTATGCCTCTTTACACGCCAACTTCAACATTCAATTGGCAAAATCCGGAAATTAAAAAAAAAAAATGAAATTGGAACAGTAAATAAAAAAAGCTCTCCAGGTAAGCATGATAGAAAAGAAGAAGTATGATCAGTCTAGAGAATTTAAAAATCTGGAGAAACTCAATCGGCGCATTTCATAAATAAATGTGACAAATTTCTGGAATATTATTTATAAAGAAAACAAATTTTTGTTTGCAAACATGGAATTTCAATTCTGCTCCTGAAATTGGATTATCTATTGTAATGAATGATTCGGTAGAGGTATAAGTTTTTGTTGGAAAGTGAAGAACAACTGCATGACTATGGTGAATGCATTTAAGGACACAAACCACTAAAGGTTTATAGAATGATAATTTGGTAAGCAGTAAATTCCCCATTGCGTAATTATTGTAAAAAATTAAATGATGAATTGCTTAACTCTTCAAGAGCTGTAAAGAATAGAAAACTTGAATTTCAAACAAAAAGTAGTAAAGCAATATACAGTTAAATGCCAATCTTCGACAATTTTCCTTGAATATTAATTTTGTTGCTTACTTGGTCTGACACCATATGTTTATAAAATCATTTTTAATTGCAGTTATTTTAAAATTCACCATTAACTTTTCTCATTTGTATCTTTCATAATAAATGTAGTTTTAAATAAAAGGTAGATACACCAACCAGGAAACTTGCCATGCAAACTTTGCAAAAATGGTAATGCATATCAAGCACTATACCCCTTGGATGATGTGGAAAGCGGCTGCATTTTAATCATTATTTAACACTTCAATATATGTTCCTTGAATTGTGTTATATAAATGAGATACAATATGTTTTTAATGAATGAAAAGTAATTTCCCCTTGTCATTGAATGCCATTAGACTTCACATGGAAGGAAAGAAGTGTCACGTTGTGATGTTACGGAAGACCGCAGAGGCCTTGTACTATCGGTGGTTGTGGATAGACATATAGTTCCAATTGGAAAAATATTTTACAAGACAGGAAGAATTATAATTTGAGTCAATAAATGCACTGCTGAAAAAATTACAAAGTGTAAATTTTTATACAGCCCTCTGGCCCTATTAATCATATTTAGTAAAATATTCTTGACAATAAAATTTTAAACAAAAAAGTTCCACTCCTCTCCAAATAAAACCGAACGACTTATGGAGCTTTGAATATCACCGATTTAAACCACTTTAGACAGTTTCAATGGCCACCTCTATAAAGATCATCCAATCAATGAACAGCTCTTATTCAACGTGGCTACCGATTGGTTTAAAATTATGAAATTCAAAGTTCCGTTATTCGGTCAGTTTTAGTTGGGGAAGAGTGGGACTTTTTTTGTTTCAAATTTAATTGTGTCAAGAATACTTTACTAAATATGATTGATAGGACCGGGGAGCTGTTTAAAAATTTAGACTTCGTAATTTTTTCACTCAACATAAAATATAATTCTTCCCGTCATGTAAAACATTTTTCCAATTGGAACTATATATCTATCTCTAACGGTTTAGAAATTAGCTATTGGGCCACGATAAGAGTGGACACCCTGTAAAAATATATAGTTATGAAATATTAAGTAAAATATAATTAATGACTGCTATGAATTTAGCAATTCCTCCTTCAGTTGCTACCTCACAAACACAATTGTAAAACATATGATTTTAAAATCATCTGTTTACATATTTTGCACCTCACAAGTCAAATTTAAAAAGCAAATTAAAGGATTTAGAGGATAAGGATATCCGACATACAACCTATCATTTAAATATACAGATTATACAATAACAGCAAAGTCATTATGCCTATTGCCTTTTCTTTGTTTGAACCCAATTAATAAAGAATAGAATATGTTTTAGGAAATAAAGTTATCAACATAAATGGCATCATAAAGTAAGCAAATGCAATTACTTACTTATAATGATTTGTTTGCTTTTCCACTATCATCACTAAAATAATCAACATTAGTTATATCTTCAATAGATCCGATATCTGTTGGAGCACACAAAAGGAATTTTTGTGTGGCATCAGTACACCAGTCTGGAATGCAAAGGATTATTATAGAAATATTTTTAAAACTGCACCCACTAATTTCTATGCAATAATATTAATATATATATATATATATATATAAATGAGTAGTGGCTTCGTCATAATCAAATGCTTATATCAGCAGGAGTTTTAAAAAGCATATTAGAAGATATTAGTTAATTTTGGGAATGAAAATAACTAGAGAGAGAGACAGTTTTCTTTTTTAGTTAAGCCAACTAAATATTTTTTATTGATCAAGCTACACTGATTAATCTTTCATTATCGATACTACCATACTGAGTTGATGAATGTATTATTATCAGAAGTTAAGTATCAATAATAAAATTAGTTATAATTTTTAACAAAGTATATTTTTATAAGATAAGTAAGATTATATTTACAATAAGTTAATTATTAAAAAGAAAAATAGTTATTAAGAATAAAAACTCATTGACTCAGTTTACATTTTGATTACAATTAATAAAAATTAATTAAAAAAAGGATGGCATGAAACCCTTTCTTCTAATAAAACTGGAAGAGATTCACATTATAAAATACAGTTATTACTTTAAAATATTCTAGATCTACATTCCAGACATAATCAACTTAAACAAATAACTGCCAGTCAGATATAAGATTAAAAGTCGAAGTACTATTATCCCAACTATACTATTTTCTACTACTATACTATACTATTTTCCCAACGAGGGGAAAAAAAGTTAAGGGGGGGGGGCCTCCATTTATCATTGTGCAAGGCAACAACTTTTAAACCATAATCCTTTTATTGAATCTTACCTATTTTGTCAACTGTGAAGTTTATTAAGGTACTTAAGGTAAATTCTTGCAGCTAAATTTACCAATATTGTATATTTAACTATAATGAACAACATATTTCAATATTTAGAAATTAATTATGGTAACCAGATACTGCTGGTGGTTAATTATGATCATCAGATGTTGATAGGTGAACACCAAGTCTAGGTGTTTACCAATTATATCTGAAAACAACAATAGTAGTAACAAAGAAATTATGTCTGTATCACCTATCACATGTTTAAAATCATATATTAGCCTAAAATAATTTTATCAAAAAAAATTTTTTTTGTGTATATCAGATTCAGTAATTTAAAAGTTTACTTGAATGCTAAAAAATCTGATACATAATTTTTTTAACCCTTTCTCAATATCGCAGTTTCTTAAAAGTATTTTTTTCATCTTTTATATTAGGAAAAATTTATTCCAGTTTATTTCTTTTAGATGGGATATATGAAACAATGCTTATAGCTCATGCCTAACTACATTCAATGAAATAAGAGCATCCACTGAAAGAGAATGCACTGAAATTTTAATTGACATGTTTAGCAGCATTAGTAAATCGAATGGATGTTTTATCAATAGTGTATGATAAATAACAAGTCAAAAATTAGAACACTTCCAACACCTGACAAAATTCCGCATTTGTAAAAATTAATTTGGGTTAAAAAAAGTTTGATGTTTGCCATTAAAAGTTTATGAAATAGTCATTCAAAGTGTATACACACTTTTAGAAACACACTGTACACTTAAAAAAAAATCACCCAGATTGTACAAATTTACAATCTGGATGACCCAAAAGAAATGGGGGGAAAAAAAATTAGGCATACACACCTGAGAATGCAAGCATCCATTTAGGCTTATTCTTCCACATTACAAAAATAACATACACAGGAATGCCAGATAATGTTATGGCAAGAGCAATTCCAGTTTCAAAAAAGTCTTGGAAAAATGGCAGAATGACAAGAAGAATTCCAATGAAAAGGAAACAAATTGGAAAAATTAAACTAACCTAAAAAAAAAAAAAGTAATCATCAACCACAACAGTATATTAGACATTTAAAACAAATTCTGAAAGGTAAATTTAAAGATAGATTAATATTGCACGTATTAACAAATTGTGCACAATGTAGTCCATTCTTGTGACGTCACTGTCACATGAAAGATGCAACTTATTTAAAGTCTAACTTTAATAACATTGTTATTTAAAATCTAACTGCATGTTATTTAATATTATGCTATGAAACCATTCACTTCTCAGTTCCTTTTCTTCCTGTAAGATGGGTAATGCATTAAAAAATTAAAATGGTACTACACATTTGAGCATGAACTGACTATTAGTAGGAAAATATGTGTCAAATTGATTCCCTATGATCTAAACAGTTAAAAGTCAATGCATACACTTAAATCTTCAGCTTCCACTTTTAAGCAAGTTTTAATATGTGCATAATTGCTTTAAATTTTATTGCAATTCACAATTATGAGAACTATAACATTAAGTAACAAAATTTTCTGTATTTATTTTGTTGTTCATCAAAAATGGCACTTAAGAGTTATTAAGTGTACATTACATGTTAAATAATTATTCAATAAATCAATAGTGAAAATAACTGAAACACTGTTCACTTACTTTAATTGGTCTTTCCATTTTAGGAGCTCTGATACGGAGGTATAATAAAGCACTGATTGTCAAGGTAATGAAAAGGGCTTCAATAAATGAAGTAAAATTAATCAGTACATATATACCTCCAACCCATAAATATAAAATTGTCATTACTGCCTGAAAAAAACAAAATGTTTCAAATAATTTTGAATGCAAATTCTGAAGATAAACAATGAAAAGGTTTAAATTTTGACAGAAAAATCTATAATATATTATTTAAGATATTAATTTAAAAAATCCCCTGGTGTTAAAGAGGGACAAGAAGTTCAAAATTTGAATACAAAGAATGTAGTTTGTATATATAATATAAAGCAATAATGTGTAACTAATGTAAAATAATAAAAAAATCTTTTTGCAATTTGCAAGCATTCTTATTAAAAAAAATTGAAGTTTGCAGTTCCTTTTACTTGCATAAAATTGTTAATATGAAGCAAAAGTGATTCTTTTTAAACCTGTATTTCAGGCAAATATCAGTCAAAAGTCAAGAATATTCACTACTCATAATTTTCTCAAATGTGACCAATTTCAAATTAATAACCTCAAAGATCACAAGTTACATTTCTTGTCCCAAATCACACAACTCATAATTTTAATATATAGCATATTCTTTAAAATACAACTTTTCTATTTTTCAAAATAGTAATAGAATAAGAAACTGAGCAGGTTAAAACAGAAATACAACTCATTTAGATTTAAGATAACAAAACATATCAAATTTTAACATGATTAAATTTGTGCAC
Organism: Araneus ventricosus; assembly: GCA_013235015.1. Taxonomy (NCBI): domain Eukaryota; kingdom Metazoa; phylum Arthropoda; class Arachnida; order Araneae; family Araneidae; genus Araneus; species Araneus ventricosus. The sequence continues at coordinate 1,125,531 of BGPR01000169.1, read as the reverse complement.
ATTTAAATAAATGCATGATTGATTACTGACATACATCATAAGTATTATTTTACTTTTTTAATTTGTCATTTGCTTTGAAGCAAATGTAGTTAATTTAAAGCAATACCACATCATTAATTTAAAAATAATAAAAAATTAAATCATATTTGTTCTTTGTACTGATTTTCTTCTTCCCATAAATGAGATTCACTTAGCAACAATGTAATTTATGCACAATCATGTATGACAATTTTAAGACCAGCCATTGGCATGACACAGAAATTATTGATTTAGACACCTATAATATTAGCTTGAAGTGGGGGGAGGGGCATGCAATTGAATTAGATGCAAACTCATGAACTTACCAAAAATATTAAACTTGGAGTAGGCGTAGAATGTTCTACATTTATCATAGAAACTATTCTTGGCAAGTGACCTTCACGAGCACCAACAAAAAACAATCTATATAAGAAAAAATATTTTTTTAACAATAATACTAAGAACAAAATACAAATAGCAGTAAAGAAAAAAGTTTAAAGCCAAAACAATGAAAAAAAGCTCAATTTTTAAAGAGGAAATAATAATGAAATAGCTAATTATGATTTTTTTTTTGAAAAAAATCTGTCATAAAATTAATCCCAAACTTGACTAAAATGAAACTTTACAAAGAAAATTGATTAAAGTAGACATCTACACATAAGCAATAACACAAAATTTAATCAAAATTGTGAAACACTATTATTTCCTCCAAGACAAATGATTATTTAAACATGCATCCGTTATTATCTCTTTCTTGGCAAATATAACTTCACTACAGATATCATGATGTATTGACATCCAATAGCTAACACATATGATAAAAGTTTAATAAAATAGTTTTATATTTATAAAAAATGCTTCTTAAATTTGTCATACTCAATGCCAAGACAATTGAGACAGCCTCATACAGAATTTAATATTTATTGTGTTGAATAAAATTAGAAACACACACACAAATTTATTATCAAGATTTTTTGTAAGTCTGTACATCACTGACCTGGTAATAGCAGCAGATGTAGCATATTTTTATACCATCAAATATGAAAAGAATCAGATGTTTCCAAATAATGGAGCATCAAAAACTTTTTTTTTATGAGTATAATTTGATATATATGCTATTGCTAAAGGACAAAATCCTGTATTTCATTAAATTCCTAATCATTTTCAGTAATAGATTACATCAGTTGAAGCGTAAAATATATTTGTTTCATTGTTTAACAAGTTATTTCTTGGAGAATATCATCTACACCCAATAAAAGCACACACAAACATGCACTGTTTGGCTAATGTTGGATGTTAAAAACAATGTTCCATGCAATTTTAAGTGCCAATGGTTTCATTGTGCATCAGATAATTCAATGTGCCTTTTTACTAGGGATGTAACAAATAGTGGTTTGGCCGAATAGCTGAATACCAAATTTAAAAAGCACTTTTGATTGTAAATGAAATATTTTTCAAATGTTAAATGAAAAAAATTAAGATTAAATAAAATTGATTTATTATTATTTTTATATTTAAAAAATTAATACCTTTATGTATATTTGTAATATATTAAATACCTTAATTCCAATAATAAGAAATACAAAATTTTAATCATTTTGGAATTGCTCCAAAAAACTAAAACAGTCATCATTGCAGAACATGACAATGAGAAACACAGAAAAAAACTGAATGGAAAGATTAAAATTATTAGAAGTAAATTCCTATTTTGATAAAGAACTTCTAATAGGTAGGATGAAGTGTCCACTTAATTGTGGAAAAAAATGCAGAAAAATTTGCAAGGATCACATATTTAGCAAGAAAACATCTTTCAGCACTTACAAGCATTATATAGTGACAGTTTATTTTCTGAAGCTGGTAATATATATGAAGCCATATGGAACAGACTTTTATAAATGATATACAACATTATTGAACACACTTATGTACTATGCAACAAAATTGGCGAAATGTTACATTCTTTTTATAATAAATACACTGAAATATAATTCTTCAATATTCTTTGTTAAATGTGTATTTAAAAGCACATATAAAAAATTATTATCCTGAATATATTCGGTGGAATACTGAATAGTTGCAAAATATTCATTACATCCCTACTTTTCACCTCTATAAAAATGATTCTGAATGCTGCATAATAGAAATAAATTATATTTTCATTTCATAGAATTATTAGCTATTGTGTGGAATTAATTTATTCCATACTTATAACTGATTTCATCCTTTCTTTTATGAAGCGGCAAGGCATTTAGAAATAACTGAATTATACACTTTAATGGTAACATATAAAAGGCAAGAGGAAGAGAAAATATAAAAGATGTATAATAAGCATTTATCATGCATTTAGCAACCTGAAAAACTTAAAGAAGTAGAGAAAGACACATACCAGATTTAAAACTTTATATGTTCTAATTCAGAAGATAAATCTGAAGTGAAAAAAAGAAAAGAAGATAAGAAAAGTAGAAGAAATATATCTGTGAAATTAAATAAAGAATTCTTAAAACATGATCCAGATATCCTAATTGTGTTTAATCAAAAAATTTTTAGTATTAAACATCTTTAATTCTGTTAATTATCAAATGTTTACTTTCCATATAAAGTAACACACAAGAAAGTGTTGTTCTTAGCTTATTTACATAAAACAATTAAATCAAGACAAAACATTAAACAATTATGTTTTAAAGTATACCGTGATGAAGAAAATATGCCACCATTCAAGCCACCAAAAGTTGACAATGCTACACATAAAGGCATGATCCAAGACATGACTCCCAAGACTTTATCACCAAAAGACTATAATTTAAAAAAATACTGAGTTATATGTCAGAGTAAGCTTGAATTCTAAAAAGAGAGCAATTGCTAAAAATTGGAAAAAGACAATAATTAAATAATAATTATAAAAACAAGACGAGTTTCAGAAAGATTTTATATTTGCCTGTATTTATAAATAAGAACTTCTTTAATGAGAATTACAAAAGTAAATCAATTTTTTAAATGTAGTTCATAAAACATTAAAACACAAAATGTCTTATCTTAAAAAAAAAAAAAAAATGATATTGGTGAATATATGATATGCAATTGCTTTGTAGAATACAGATGAAAATATGAAGCATACAAAGTAGAAGGTATTTGCTAAAAAAGAATGCAATGAAACTCTTCACAAGGTCATCTTTATAAAAGGTTAGTGTCATTTTTTATACTAATGTAAAGATTTTTTGAAATTAGAAATACTGTAAGCATGAGTAATAAACTTTTTAGCAAAGCAATAATTTGTTACAAATGAACTTATATTCAATGATTTTATTAGACATCTTCACAAAATTGAAACACTATAATTAATTCACTATTAATTATTTGCAGTTTCCTCCCTCTTTATTCTATTGTTTTTCCTGTAACAGGACAGCTCTTGTTGGAAAGCAACATTTACATTTCCAATCAATTGACAAGAATAGAAGCTTAATCCTCCATTTGATCCATTTTGATTAGCTGCTCACTGATGTAAATTTCAGTTATAAGCAATGACAGTTTCAATTTTTTCTTTAGTGAATAAATAATTTTTTTAGCACATCAAATCTTTTGAAATCAGAAGAATTTTTTACCTAGGTATTCTAAAGATATGAGAAATCTGCTTTGACACTAAAGACAAAGAATGGAAAATTCCAATTCAACTACTTAGAGAATTAAACATGGAGAAAAGTTAAGCTTATTTTTTTTAAACCTCTAATTGACAATATTCTCCAATTCTCTACTAAATTTCACATGCTAATCAGATTATGAACTATCCCAATATCTTAATTCTGAAGTGACAAGGTGAACTTGGAGTTCATGCATTACTGATTTTATGAACGGCATTATTGTCTTAATAGTGTACCTATTTTTATAAGTTCCTGCTTACCTACCTACATTCTGCACATATTTGCCTGAATATTACAAATCTAATTTTTGCCTTTTTGATAAACCATCTGATTGTGTCTAAAGTCCAATGCTCTGAAAGCCTTAGAATAAATACAGATGTTGTAAAATAAATTAAATCTAACATAGCATGTTCCCATTTTCATCATTATTAACTATGAAGTAACTAACATATTAACTGAATAACAAATAAATCATAAAATCATTGAATGTAAATGCTTAAGAAGAATTTAATCCTGAGCAGTTTGTTCACACCTGAAAGATAAATGCCACAGCACATTTTTTAAATGTGGAACAAATAGAAAAAGTTCAAATTATATACAAAGTTAAAATATTCAAGACATTGAAATGAATCACATTTTTGAAAAAGGACATCCAAATTTTTTTTAAATTTGGTAAAAGAAATATTACAAATAAAGTTCAAAATTCCAAATTCATTGAATCTAAAATAAAAGACATTCTTTGAAGTAGTGATGAAGGAAGAGAAAAGGGTGCTGGGAAATAATACTGATTTTTCTCACCCCTCATCACCGTTGACCTTAAAAAGGGCACCAGAATTTGTCTTCACGGCACCCCTACAGACAGTCATCTGGGACAATCATACACTCCTTTCTTGTCCCCCCATCACTACACACCTGCATTAAAGATTAGGCAAAAAGATGTCAAACAATCGGATGAGAAATCTTGCCAAAGTAGACAAATTATTGAAGAAATTTGTACATAAAAATTTCCAAGCAAGTGAAAGACTTAAATTGTCTTCATGTTGAATTTGGGTGATATATCGCCAATTCTAGTTGTATCGGGGGACCCTCCTCTGTTTGGCGTCTGCATGCGAGTTTCTTCGTTACTCGCCAGCACACGTTTTGTAGCTCACGCTGATGTGATACACGATGATAACTTTTTATTATTAAATATGTAATCCAGATGTCTGTATTCTAGTTTGCCTTATTTCCTACTTAAATTACTGCTAAAATTCAGCACTTAGCTATCAAGTTTCCAAGGTAAGAGAACTATTTAACCTAAGCAGAAAGGAATGGACAACATCAAAATTTGCAAGCTTTTCTGGAAACAAAAAGACCAATACAAATGATTTTAAAACGAATGAATTAAAAAAAAAAATGAAAGACAGTAAAAGAGAAATGTTTTAAATAATAACACAACACAAAAAGATTTAAATGCATTTCAGTGCAAAAAGAGTTGAGAAAGTAAATATCTGTTTATATTCATTATTTAGATATGTTATATAATTACTAAACCCTCTCTCTAATTTAAGACATTTTTTTAAAGATGAAAGTTCTTCCAATAAGCTTCCATAACATTAGATATTAGCTATTGATGCGATTTTAAAGAAAACATATATGCACAAAAATAATTTACAACAAAATTTCATAATACATACTCCAGCTGTAGCACTTGAAGAAAGTATTTCATCTTTTGTAAGGACGGAAAAGTAAGCCACATTGGTCATAAGGTATATCAGAGACACCAGTGGAATGGAAAATATTATAGCTCGAGGTAAATCCCTAAAAACATGAAATCATTCTTTCATTCAACTCAAAACTTGCATATCATTTTGTAGATATACAAGGATTTATGAAATATTTACAGAAGATAATGTAATGCTTTATTTATACTTAAATCTTTTAGAAAATAGTGAATCTTTTAAATTTAAAAAAATAAACAATCAGAAAAGAAAAGAGGGCATATTGTATTTGAAAGCAAATGCAAAAAAAAAAAGTTTTATTTTTCATGATGATTACCATAATACTCGAATGTAAAAGGAGTAGGTACTTTTCATTTGTATTTATATAACCACTCAACATTCCAGTAATTAGATAATTTACAAAAATTAACAACTGGCCATTGAAAATATTTAGTGAAGTCAATTAAGCAAGAAATAATCATTTAAAAATTGTAAGTAATTAAACTATAAAAATGAAAACTGAAGCAACATGCAAAACATACAAGATTTGCAAAATATACAGGCAAAATGTTACCAAGGAGGGAATTCAGGTATCCAACATTCCTTTCAAGCACAAATTGGCTTATTTTGAATGAACAATTTGTAAAAGTGATGAATGCCAAATTAATGTTATTCTAATTTTATAAAGTTAATTACGTGGATTTCTACCTTACAGGATTCTTCATTTCTTCAGTTACAAAATTCAGTGCATTCCTAGAATAAGAGAAAACTATCATTAGTATTAGAGATTAAAAAAAAACAAAAACATCCATTATGTAAATTCTTGCAAAAATACATTTTAAAAGAAAATTAACTTAATAAATACAACATTAATCAAGAATTCATAAACTTTGATTTAAAAAAATATATAAATTTTTATAGTATTTACTTAAACCATTATTAAGAAATTCTAAAACAATTTTAAATGCCTATTTTTAACCACTATTAATAATAATAAAAAGAATAGCATAAAAACATCCACCTTCATAATGAAAAAATGTTTTAAACCAATTATAGTTAAATAAATAATTTTTCTATAGAAAATTATGAGCTGAGAAGAAATTTAAACCTCTTAAATAGCATGTGAATAAAACATAATATTACCAGCCTGAGAAAGAAAACATTCCAGAATAAAATGCTAGAGCAATGTTGGAGAAATTCCAAGAAGTATCTTCCGTTACATTTTGAAGGTTTTCAGTACTACCTAGAAAAGAACACTTTTAAATTTAGTAAATCCTTAATGATAACAATAATAAATAAGCTTAGAGACATACAATTCAGAAAGAAAAATACTTGCTCTAGTGAAGTAAACTTAAGTTCATAATAAATTTAATCAATACTGAATTGCTATAAAAAGTTCCTCTGATGAAAATTAAGTAATATATTCTTACCAAAAATTAAATGATACATTCCAGCACCAATGATGATAAGAAGAGCCACGATTTTAGCAAAAGCAAAGCTGTCTTGTATCCTCGTCACCCATTTCATACTATAGCAGTTAACAAATGTCAAGAATACTGAAAGGCATGTAAAAATTAATTAACTATAATACATAAAATTCTTTAATTTTCTAATTCTAAAAAAATAAATAAATAAAAATTGATAAACTGTGGAATATTAAATAATTCAGAGTATTTTCTAAAATCGAAATTTATAACTGTATTTTCAAATCAGAATTTCATTAAAATTACAAAAATATAAGAAAAAGACTTTAGCAATCTTAAATATTTGCATGGCATAATTTATGGAAGAAAAATGTCTTACTAATGAAACATATTCAAACTTTTGTAATATATATATTGCTAACAATTAACATTTCACATTTATTTGAAAATATATAGATATTTTATGTATATAGATTATTATATATAGATTTATTATACATAGATTTCACATTTATTTGAAAATATATAGATCTAGAAAGATTTTCAACTGTGTCAAGAAATATCTTTATGGACAGAATATAAATAAAAAATGAATAAATACAAGAAAAATGTCCAGGATGTATTTATGCTGAGAAGAATACAATGAATTATTATGATACAAAGGACATGGATTTATATTCTTAAATACAGAATATTAGCATAACCGAAAGATAAATTATTAATATCACAGATTGCTTACAGAAACACTGCACAAAAATAAAATCTTGAACAAACAACGATTTTTTGTCATAAAGCGTAATTTTCAAAGCAAATTATGTTACAAAATGTTATAAAGAGATCAAGTTCAAATTTCATAAGAAAATGAACAAACTTGTATATTATACCTACATCAACAGTTTTTGGATTACAATATAAAATTTGAGCTGCAGTCAAAATTTAAAGGAAAATTCAACAGATTCTCAACACTTGGAGAAAAAAAAAAATCATTGAAAAGAAGTGATAGAGATTCAATGCAAACACAGAATAAAAATACCAAAATACTCACAAATAACCACCACAGCGAGCAGTTTTACAGCCATATGAGGAGCCGGACATGTGCCGTAAAAAGGTTGCAAGATGTATTCCGCAAATGTCAATGCGATTATTGCATTTCCCGTGGGCATGATAATTAGTAAGGCAACCCATAAATACAAAAATGCTAACAAAGGTCCAAAACTTTCATTCAGATAAGCAAATTCTCCTCCGGATTTCGGTATAGCAGCACCCAATTCTGCATAACAACATGCACCAAACGTCGATAACAATCCGCAAAGCATCCATACCACAAGGGACATCAAAACTGAACCCGCATTTAAAAGCACTCCTTTCGGAGACACAAAAATTCCAGATCCTATGATAACACCGACAATAACACCTATACCATCAAATACACCTAATTCTTTTTTAAGTTGGACAGCTTCAGGAACAGCGGAATATTCAGCTGTATTCACTGAACTTGAGGATGGCGACTTTTTGTTGCTGTTAATTTGAGTAGCCATTTTAGTGAGATAAAATTTTTCAATATATAATGAAACAAATGATTATTGAAGTTGCAGGTGTGATGAAGAGCGTAAACACGTGGTAAGCTCTCCCAAACAAAATAAGAGAGGAAACTCGAGAAATGAGTGAAAAGTTGAGCACAGCTGCGGTTCCGGTTTGAAATCTACAAGATTTGGCACAAGGATTTTACATCCAATCAGATATCGAGAAAATTTGTAAATAGTTCGGAGAAACGCCGCACTAGTATCTTGCGCAGCCGTATCTTCATTAAGATTGTGCAAGATTTATTGGGTTTTTGTTTTGTTCTTCTGTTTCCTTTCATTCATGACTTTTCATTTTCTCAAATTGATCCAATACATCGCTAAAACTGAAAAAACGATGAGAAAAGGCTTATATGAAAGATTTTAACGTAATCTTCAACAAATAGAAACTGGAATATTTTTCCACAAATAAATCTTTTTGCTTTCCCTTTCTTTATTTTCTGATTATTTCAAATTTAAGTTTTATTCACAATGTAATAGGTTTCATTCATTAAATTTAGCAAAAGTTCGCGTTAAGGATATGATGTTATAATTCAGAGAAATTTTTCACTCATTTTTCTTCTTCTTTTTGACGAATAAATCAGAAAAAGAAATTCTGTCACCGATAAAAATAAGGAAATTTAAATTCACCATGCATCATTGTTTTCACTACATTGGCCGTATTTCAGAAAAAACATACATTGAATACTATAATACATGTAGCTTGAATATTATGAAATATTTGTTCCTATTGACACAGCAATATTTCACATTTTCTTGTATTATTACGGATATTTCAGAAATTTTATGTTTCCTTGTGTTGAAATATTCCTTCTATTATCGTATTTTTGTGCTTTGTCATTAGCTTTTATTCATGAACAATATTTTGACTTTAATATTTTTCCTTTATATTTTTATAACTAAAAACTCTAAATAATATTTCATTAACCTCAAACGGTTGATTACTGTTACCATTTTATTTATATCACATGTTTTGTAATTGATTGTCTATTTATATTATCTATGTTTTAAAAGTTTGTTTTTCAGGAATGGCAACGTTGTTTTAGTAGAGTAGAAAAATGTCTTTAGAATTTGAGTTTAACTTTGTATTCTTCATATAATAAAAACGGCATTTACAATCGGTAAATTAGAGATTTCTTATTTAGAATATGAATGAAGAGTTTATTTTAGTTTTTAGAGTAATAATTTAGAGAGAGTTTTAAACAATTCATTTGAACTCTATTGATTGTTGATTATCCACTTTCTTTCAGATTTATCATTACAGATCGTTGAGTCTGTGAGGTATTTCCAAATGTTTATGCACAGTGATTTAAAATTCAATGTACAAACTGTTAGGAGAAGTAGGAGATAAAAAAAAAAAAAAAAAAAAAACTATTTTAGAAAGCATATGCGGTTTTTCCAACCGGATCGCTAGCGTTGTAGTTGGGTTGCAGTGACAGTGAAAATTCTGATGAGTGAAAAAGTGACAGTGAAAATTGCGACTTCGTCGCAAGAATCGCCATCACCCACTGCAAATATTCTCGAAATAACGAGTTTTCGAAAGGCTTTGCCAATCCATACGCTTCCGCTGTCAAGTGTACATAACTATCAGTGACATGAACTTGAAGCAGTTGTTGCCAAACTGGACGTGTGCACGTATTATCCGAGTGTAAAGTATCGTCACATAAAGAAAATTCACCTTTTATTTGCTTGCCATTCCTGTATTTTTAATTATCTTCTAGCTCATCCGGTAGTATTTATTTCTTTTATCCCTATCATTTCATTCATTTATTCTTATGTAGTCATTTATTCCTATGTGATTCTAGCTTGCTTTTGTACCCTAACAGGTACCCTATCCATACACAAGGTGATTCTGTACCAGGGCAACAAACACGCGGGACGGATTGGGGACCACATAGACAATTTAGAATCACAAAGCATTGCAGAAATGGAAATAACTTCTGTTCGAGCTGGATCAAAAAGAAGCAAAAAAAAGTAAAAGATTGTAGCAGCAACATCAAAGTGTAGCAAAGCATTTTAATAATGAGATTTACATTAGTAAAAAACACAAATGCTACGGATGGCGCTCAAAACAGGACAGGAATGAACAGGACTGCTACGCCCGATCCAGTGCTATCCAAATGTAACAGTTAGGTGTTGGCGGACTTCATTGAAGAAGTGAACTGCTAGAATGAATCATGCTGGAACAACCCTGAGCTGTTTAACAATTGAGGAACTTGTTCTTGTTCGAAAAGTTCCGACGGGACTTGCTGTAAAAACAGGCCCGGTTCTAGAGACAAAGTCGTTATCGTGCTATTCAATTTCAGCCGCCCCATCACCCTATGATATTTTCGTTTCTTTTCTAAACCAATGTATTTGAAATAAAAAAAAATTCGAAAATTCATTTATGTTAACAAAAAAAGTAATTTCTATTATAGACTTAATTTTTTCGAAAAAGACGTCCCCTCATGTTCTCTTAAATACAAAATTTAGCGTAAGTCTATTTCTTCACATCACAAAGATAAATCTGAAAGATATTTATAGGAAAACAAAATATTAACACGCATATAAAGCGAAATAATTTGAAAAGTAACCGTTTATTATTAAATGTCATGTATTATACTTATTCCAGGAGGTAAAATATTAAATTAAAATTTCATTCTCCTTGCTTTCTTACTTGCAAGGTCGCCTATAACACCATTTAAGTAGATTTCTTCTAACAAATCTTGCTCTATTGCAATTAAACCTAAATTACTCAATCTCTTTTGGCACATCGACGATCTGAAGTAAGATTTAATTATTTTTAGCTCAGAGACTTCTTTTGCCTTTTGCAACTGTGACTGACAGGATTAAATATACACTGCTGGCCAAAGGCTAAGGACGATTTTTAAGATGCGAATAATTAGGACTTGGTATAGATATAGTTCGCAATAAGTTGCAGAGAATCGTGGGTTATACACTTGTCGGAACTCACATTTTACAGTAAAGATTTGGTCACGAAGGCATTTAGGAGGTCGACCAGAAGTGAGGAAGACGAAAAGGTATTTTGACCCAGCCCGTTTCACAGAAAGCTGATTATGATTTGAAACTTTCATCAATGATTTTGTTTGGTGCACCTAATATTTACAGACATTTTTGTAAAAATAGCAAGAATGTACGGAAAAATATAAAGATTTCTTTTAAAAAAACTAAAATTTTCCAGCATGTTTTTTGCTTATAACATGCAGAGTTTTCAACTAAATTGTACGACACTTACAGAATACTTACTAAAATATGTTAGAGAAGCATTGTATTAAAATTTGAATTAAATAGTACATTAAATATTACAAGAAATATGAGTATTTGTAGTAAATAATTTGTTACTGCGCATGTGCGAAACGTAGCATGATAAAGATCCATGCAGAAATTGAAATTTTTAAATCTTGATCGAAATGCAATTTAAATTATGTATTTAATTTATAAGTATACATAAGTATTCAGTATATTCAACTTTCATGAAATTCAATGTTACTGTTCGAAGATTCACGTTTAAAAAATATCAATTTGACCAAGATCCCTCATCATTTAGCTTCTCTTAGAGTATACCGAAATTCAACTCGCTGCAATATCAATATCTTTCAGAATAATAACGGTATTGAACTGGATTTTTTTTTTATATAAGTTGTCCTATATATCAAGCTCTAAAGTTATAAAAGAAAAATTACACTACGTTTCGCACATGCGCAGTAAAAAAGTATTTATTACAAATGCTCATATTTCTTGAATTATTTAAATTATTTAATTAAAATTTTAATACAATGTTTCTTTTACATATTGTCAAGTATCCTGAAAGTGGCGTACAATAAGGTTGAAAAATCTGTATGTTATAAGAAAAAAACATACTGGAAAATTTGGGATTTTTTAAAGAAACCTTTATATTTTCCCGAACATTCTTGCTATTTTTACGAAAATGCATGTAAATATTATGTGCATCAAACAAAACCATTAATAAAAGTTTCAAATGATTATCAGCTTTCTGTGAAACGGGCTGGGCCTAAATACCGTTTCGTCTTTCTCACTTTCTGATCGACTCCCTAAATGCCCTCGTTACCAAATCTTTACTGTAAAATGTGCGTTCCGACAAGTGTATAATCCACGATTCTCTAAAACTTATTGCGAACCATTGTATACATATTAAGTCCAATTATTCGCATCTTAAAAATCATCCTTAGCATTTGGCCAGCAGTGTATTTTTAAGACTACAGAAAAGTTGGAAAATTATAAAATTAAATTATTTGCTTCAATAAATTCCAAATGTTATAAAAGGATCAGTAATATCATCATTAATGATTTTGTACATCATTGATTCATTATATAAGTCATTACCATCGGCATCCCTAGATACTGAATCGCCATATAAAAATCTTGTAAGGAAATATCAAAATCTGAACAAGATCTCTTTAATTCATTTTTGGACATATTCCTGAATTCAGTTAGAAATTTAAATAATGTTTTACAATTAGAAATTTAAATATTATTTTACATTTGTTTAAGGAGTTAAACCTTTCTTGAATGGAATTCAAAGCAGCATCCACAACTGTTAAGTAAAATTCAACTTTAAATAATGGTTTTGAATCTTCCGTTTGCTCATCAATGTATTCATAATAGAAAAAACGAACTTTATTTTTGGGCTATTTAAAGGAAAATCTATGTCAATATCAAAATTAGTTGGCAGTACTGAGGCATCATATATTTATTAATTATCCCATTTCAAAATTGAATAAATCTGTAGGCCGCTGTGGCCTAGTGGTAAGGTCTCGGCTTCGGGGCCGGTCCCAAGTTCTTATCCTATTCCATTGAAGATCCGCCGTGTATGTGGGACTGATGCACGTTAAATCTGACGTCGTGAGTCAAACCCTCTTCTCTCGCAGGTGTGGTGCGGAAATTTAGAGAGGGAGGTGCCAGCTCAGGTGGCGTCCTCATCATCTGACCCTCAATTGAATTTCAGAGGTCTTATGCAGTTTTGTTCTTGACCATTTAACAATAACAAAGATTACCGAAACAAACACTGAGCACTTCAAAAGCATTTGATTGATGTGCTGCGTACTTGAGCTCCACAATTTACATGTTGTGACTTGCCCGTTTTTCTTTGAAGCAAGTTACCAACATTCGAAGGGAAAAAATAAGGCCCGCGCCTGTCCTGTGTTTTGCTAAGGGCGGCCACGGACGCCCCTATGTTTGGCCGTCTTCGCGCATGCATGCTCTGCACGCCCGGTAGAAACGGGCTTGTGAAAAAGATCTAGTATACCCTACTACCCAGACAAGGGGGCATGAGGTGGTCTTCAAGAATGCTGACACAAACATTTGCAGTGAAACGATTTAGGTTTGCGAGCATACAATTCAGTTCCCATACATCGCTCTCTACCTCATGAAGAAGACATTTCCAACCCTGCAATGCCAAATGACTCCGAATCGTCCTCGTTTCCTCTAAATGCAATATTTTTATGTTACAGCTTCGCTATATTTTCATTTATGTCCAATATTTTTGTTCAAACGCAACCACAAAGAGACACAGTCCTCAAAAGGAGTCGAATCAGGAAGCTCTGTAATTTTTAATTGTTAAAAATTGATTTGATTGAATGTAAACTGTTAGTAGGGACCAGGCTTTCCGTCGATGACATTCGTAATGTGAATTCTGCCTCTTTCTGGTTTCAATGCGTTCTGCAGTAAGATGAATAGAGCTTCATATTGGCGTATGCTGCTAAATAATATAATGGTGAGAATATCTGAACTTCAAATATATTTAAGATTATATAGGTCTTATTGAAACTAAAATACTACATTCAAGAAATTTACTTTAAAAATAGTTGACTTTATTTTAAAACAGTTATTATAAGTTCTGTTCAAAAACTAACTTTTCTTGCATTTATCCGCAAAAGTTTTTCTCAATTTCAATGTTCTACAAAAGGTACCGTTCAATTGTCATGGTTGCTAAGCCAAGTATTCGCTCTTGCGACATGGTGGATTGCAGGTACGTTTTAATAAGTTTCAGTTTAGAAAAACTTCTCTCGCCAGCAGCTACAGTTACTAGGAAAGTCAGAAAAACACTCAAAGCCACTGAAAGATTTCGAAAATTTGCAGCAACCCTGTTCATATTGAAGTAACTTAGAATCGGTTACAGCTGGTCACTTCGTCTGATAGTAGAATTAACATAACTATTGGTGAATTTGGAAACCATCTACATCATTATTGATTACCGTCACTCAAGGCCAAATGAAGATAATTAAACATGCCTAAAATTTTATCGTGTTTGGCTTTCTTGATGTTAGATAAAAACCAATTTTTTCATATATAGCGTTTAGTTCTTCGAAGCGTTCCTGGATAGATTTGATTGTGACTTCTGGAATAAAAAAAATCAACGCAAAATAGAATCTTTGCTTGAATTTCTTTTGGAGGAGCTTCGTCTAGAAATTCATAACCAAATTGCTTCTTTTTTCTTCAGTGGTCGAACTTCTGGTTCTTGAAATTCTGCTTTAGTATCAATACTGTTACAGAGGTCATATGCAGCAACCAGAACATGTTGAATCATCCCCTTTTCTAATCTCATTTCTACCATAGCTTGTCTTGATTTGAAAATCATTTCTACAGCACTAGACACATCTATATTTTCACTCTGTAACATCTTACTTATGACATAGACCTAGAAAAGAACTGAATCCCAAATGACAAGACTAGCAACAAACTTAAAACTTTTTACTTTCTTTTCGAAACTCAAGACAGGGTTTTTGGCGAATGCATCAGTTCTTTTATCTAGCGATAACTCCAGCAGAGTGACTGTATTTGACTTAAGGGCTTGCCCGTTATATTTGGTACCCAGATAGCATGTACACTTTCAGCAAGTTTGATTTTTCTTGATATTATCTTGTCATGACAAACTTGAAGTGGCAACTTTGCAGCGACCTTCCTGCAAAGTATCAAAGCATAATCGACCAACCCACTTTCAAAACAAGTTTGCTGTGAAGATGTTATGACGAATTTCACACCACGATTGCAAAACAAGTTTGCTGCAAAGATGATAGCACACTTACAGATAATCTTTGTCTCTGTTTTAAAAACATCTGATTTTTAATAGCATGTCCTAGACCGTCCTTCATTTTATTAATTGAATAAATCAATGATAATTTGTAAAAAAACTAACTTTTTTATAAAAAAAAAATTGAAACATTTTCCATCTCTTTACTAAATATAGAACTCACACTTTAAAGAAAACTATATCGCCTTTTTCTTAATGTTGAAATTTTAACGTTTATAAACAAAATTAAACCTAAAAAACAGTCAATGTTTGTTGAGAAATAATAACTTACATTCTGTCCCATTTTAAAAGTAATTATTTTTGAATCCTAATTTCATAATTTATTCTACTAGCAAAACGTAGTTATTAGCGAAAATCGCTTTCTCTTTGACTTCAAATCATATTCGCAACACAAAATTAAAAAAAAATTAATGAAATAAAGAAAACAGTTTAAAATAAATCGTATGCGCGATCTATTAGCGCAATCTATCTTCTCCCCTCAGAGTCTAGCTGGCGGAATGGTTAGGACGACAGGTTTAGAAAGCGGTAAGTCGCGGGTTCGAATCCGAGGTTGTGTTCGCCCTCTGTTTTTGCTATAGTTTGCAAAGAGTTTGATGCTTGGTGACTAACTCGTTTGCGTAAACTTATGTCAAGTTTGCACTCTTATCGTGTCAAATTTGTTGCAAGCTTGCAGATTTGCAGAGCAAGATTGCTGCAACTTTGCTGCAAACTAAAATTGCTATCTGGGTACATGTTTTTTAAAGACTGTCAAACGATGAGTTTCGGATACAAAGAAGTTGTAAATTTGCTCTAAAATATTAAGGAATTCCACAGCGTCCAGACAGGGTTGTAGAGCTTCAATAAGAACCAAGTTCAGGGAATGGGTATCACATAAAATGCCCGAGGGTTGATGTTCAGGATTCTGTTTGGACACCTGGATTTTTTTTCCTTTCGGCCTGATTATCATAGCTTTGGCCAAGTATATTTTTTCAGTGTATTTTTCATCTCTTCCAGCTGTACTAAAAATTTCTTTATTAAAGCATCGCCAATTAGAATGGATCCCCAAAAGTGCTCTTTCATACTAGGTTCTGCACCTGTAATGCACCAAACAAATCTTATAACAAATGCCATCAGCCCAACGTGACTTGGTGTGCAGTCTAAACTTTTGGAGTAATATGCCCATTTGCGTTATAGATGCTCATTAAGAAATAGTTCTTCAAAATTTTAGTTATATTTTTAATTAATTAAAAACGAATCGGAATTTTAAAGTTTGTCTTCAATAACTCCAGAGCATATTATTGCACAAAAGCCATTTTTACACCACATTAAAATTTTAAAAAAATTATCTTTTCAGTGATACCAATTTTATTTCTGTGCCCTTATTTTAATATTAATAATTTAAAAAAAAATTCTTAAAAGATTTCTGTGCCCTTATTTTAATTTTAATAAATTTTTCAAAATTAGTTTTAGACGCATTTTTTGTAACACAATGCTTTTCCTTTATATAACTTCGTGCAACTAAATAGATAGATTGTCAACAGTCGATGTGAATATTTTTTATAATAATGACTAAGCGAAATAAATATTAGAGTTTTTAGTTGATTACTAATTAATGCGTTAACATATCTTGGTTGATGCAATCAAACCAAACGAATCAAGCCTAAAACATTATCATGCTACGATATTTCGGACTAGAGGTTCGAATTTTCCCTTTTTTGTTATTTTAACTGATGAAACCCCACGTTGATTGTTTGTTAAACTTGTAAGCGAAAGCTTAAGTGTGATTACATAAAGCCGGCCATTCACTTCACAGACAAACTGTATATTTTGGATCTCGAGAAGGAAAAAGCTATGGAAATGAGTCAAACGACTTACCATGGTTGGGATTCCGTCTGGACTGAAATTGGAACGAAAAATCAGAGGGACCCTGAAAGAGGCTAGCGAAAAGAACAATGCCTTGCGTAGATTGAAGCCTCGCTTTGAGGGTAGCATAAATTAAAATCTGCTGACTGGGGAAAATCGAAGAGCGATTGACAAGCGGCTGTAGAGAGGGAAAGAAGATCGCCCCCCACCTTCGTTCAGAGTTAGCGTCCTTTTAAATACAAGTGAATAGCGTGCCTGTATTTTTCGATTAAAATGGGTGAAAAAAAACTGGGCTTAGGACAAATGGCATGGCTATACTTCAAGTGAATGGCCGGTTTAAAGGGGGTTAAAGTAAAAGAGCTTCATGTCAAAATTTTCCAAAGGAGTTTTAAATGAAGTTCTTTACACTCCTAAAGCTGAAAATAAATACTGCCCTCCTAAGCTTAAAAGGCGTACCTCAATTTTTTTTTTAATTTTCAGATTTTCCCTACTTAGTAATGTTTGTGAGCTGCCCGTCATTCTTCTTAAGCCAAAAGGCCGTATCTTATTAAGAAATAGTAGAAAAACCACTAAAGAAAAATGCGTATCTCAAAAAAATTCGCAATGTCCGTACTTTTACTAAAATGTTCATAGCGAAAAGTTGTAGTTTTTTGAGATTCGCCTTTTAGACTTAGGACTGCAGTATAGTTGAATGTTTTGAAATTTCAAAATAGACAACTCATGTTATTTGTCGGCAAATTTGCTTGACTTCATTTGGAATTTTTTTGCTTAATTTAAAAAGAAAGCAAATATGTACTGCTTTAGGTATGTTTATAAATTAGCAAGCGGAATATAGTTTTCATTATTAAAATAAAATCTATTCATTATTATCCTACTTTTTAACACGGAAATTTAATTTTGCTATCCCTTTTTCACGCGCGGTGATTAAATTTTCATGCTAATATCCAAAGATGTCATACTCGAACTAAAGTGTTCAGACACGAAAATTCTAGAAATAAAAACAATAAATTTGTTACAATTATGTGTAAATCATAGACTATTATCAAAAAAATTAATTATACATTTGGAATGGTTTGCTTGATTATTTATCATTAGAATTATTTATCTGAATTTAATATGTATCTAGATTCTCAGGAAAAAGCAGGATCACCTATTAGATAATGCCGATAATTTTTACTTTGAAATTATCTTATGGGCGAGTTGTCTGTTTTGGTTTGAAAAAAAAAGTTCCCTCAAATTTTAGAAAAACTAGTTGGACGTCTGGTGTAATGGTTTATCAGTAAACATCATCAAATTTTTTGCTCTCTATTTGGAAACTTTAATTAGCATTTCAAGTATTTTTTCCATCTATTTTTCTGTTTTGAGATTGCTTCGTAAATATCCAATTTCAGGGGGAGGCAACTTGCAACTTTGGATGTTTATCTAATATACGTAACAACTGTGAGCCTCTTTTAATGGGAATTGCTACCATAAATTATCCTCCATTTTGACGATGTATAAACTTAAGCTGAGAATTATTAACTATTTTAATTTGAATCTTAGTCACATGTATCGTTTTTTTAATTTTTATTTTATTTTTAACTAACCGCTTAAAGAAACTAATAGCGAAAATAATAGACGATAAACAAAGTACAGAATTCTAGATTTTTTTTTACTATAAGAGGCAAAACTAATTTGAATTTGGCACACAAAACAGTAGCCAAATGAATATCAAGATTCTTAAATCGACGAGTTGCTGTACTGGAAGGTTTACTGTTTTCATTAAAAACAGAAAAGAAAAATCGTCTTTTCACGATTTGAATAACATTTCTGCTAAATTTCAAATAAAGCGGCTGAATAACAAGTATTCATCTAAAATCTTGTCGGCCAACCGTCAACTCGCCATAAAGGAAGGTTCTAATAGAATTCAGGAGTAAGTCCAGGATTCTGGCTAGAATTCTTCTTGCAACCAGGATGCGCTACCATTTAGATCAAGGAACTTTTAAAATGTTTCTGTTTCTCAACACATTTTGGCTATAAAACTATTTTGTAGCCAAAATGTGTTCATAAAAATGAGCTACAGTAATACCACTCTTTTACACTTTTCGAGGGATCAGAAGAATAGCGGTGAAATCGAGGGTGGGGGAGTGTAAATGATAGGAAACTACTTACATAGGTAAAAATGATGTAGAAATCTTAAGGGGACCAACAAAAATTGTTGTAAACGACGGGAAAACGTTGAAGATAGAAATGTAAAAACGGGATAATTCTGTATATTTTTCATGAATCTAAATCAATACACAAGTAGGAAAAAAAAGGATAATGCAGAATAAATTGATGATTATTAAAAAGAAATTTGGATAAATGTATTCAGTTGCAAAATTTTAACGAAATATTCTAAAACAAAGCATCTTTTTTAAAAAATTAATTTTGCTTGCCAATGTTGTAGAAACTGACTGAAAAGCTCACTGTTTGTTTTTCGCGACCCCACTTGGGGTCGACACCCATTGTTTCAGAAGCATGATTATCAAGAAATCATAAAATCTCGGATATCAAGGTGGATTTATCTACATCAAATCATATCATTCGTATCAATTATCTACATCAAATCATTCGAATCAATCCGGATTATCTTCATCAGTTCTTTGAAACATATATTGTCACTCAAAATACCAGAAAGTAAGATGGTTGCTAAGGTAAACAATACAACGAAGCGACATTGCATTGCAATGGCGACTATAATTAGTATGGTGGCGACTAGGTATTCTTTGGCAGTATAAAAGGGTACCGACAGGTGAATTTTAAGCAAATGGAATTTTCTATGTGCGACCTTCTGCACTCTGAATGACGATACGTGAAGATTAATGGGGCAGCTTTCATTTAGCAACTTTTCAATTCAGCAACTTTATTTTTAAAAGGAACTACTACCTTTAAGCGCCGGATAAACATGATTGCAAGTATATTCCATAGAGCAGGGTGTCGAAATCAAATGCTAGCACGGGTCAAATAAACGGAGTCTAAATTTATGTGAACAGCAAAAAAAAGATAAAAAAAACATATAGAACTGCAGGTTTAATTCGAAAACACAGTACAAAAAAGAAAAAGAACAACTTTAAAATTAAAGATCTCTTCCTGACGCTTGACATTTCTTCTCTGTAAAATATTTTCTACCTCGGAGGATATCTTGTTCGCACTGGTTATTTTCAAAACTGATCTAAAGTGAATGTCAGTAAGAAGACTAATTCCCTATCAAAAGTAAAAATAATTGCTCGCACCAGTCACTACTCTCAAACATAGAAATAATTTCATATGCCAATTTAAGAATATTTTCAAACCTGGCTGGCAAATATTTGGAAAATTCAGTCTTCCGAACTTCAATGAATTTTGCCTTCAAATCTGAACAGCACTGGATCTCGATTGCCTCCATTTGATAGATACTGATTCTATATCTGCTACAAAGTCCAGAAAACAAAGAATCGTTATTGATAATAACGCATAATTAGGAGTTTTAAAAATTAAGATATTAAATCTTTAAAAAATTTTTGATACATATTGTAATGTTTGCTGGGCCGCAAAAATATTCATTGTGGGCCGCGATTTTCAACATAATTCAAACATAAATTATCTGTGTTTAGTGGAAGAATTCATCACAGATATGACTTTTTATTTCAGCGTTGAATACAAATGAGCATGTTCCGATATTATTATTCCTCTTGAAACGTCTGAAATTTACGTTTTAATCTGGTTGAAAAGAATTCTGCTTATCAGGCACCATTTTCATTTTTTAAAACCTTGACGAAATTCCGAAGCTGGTCTATAACAGGTTTATCAAAAACCATACTTAAAATACCTCCACAATTCGTAGGCATACGGACACATCTTATTTATCGAATATGAAAGACAATGAAGTTTGTTTTATCCGTGGATTTGCGACTGAATAGAGAGAGTATTCTCCCATCGACTTTCTCGTATACTTGCACAATACAGTGCGTTTTGTGTTAATCCTCGTAGTATGGTGAAGAGAATCGAGTACGCATTTTGGTCCTCTACCCGTAAACCGTGTGCCTCCAGAATATGATACAGATCTTGGAATATGGTGTTAAAAATATATTATACTGTATTTCATTAAACTTGCTTATTCTGTTTTTGAGTGTTTGTGTTCACATACACATGGACAGACAGCAAACATACAGTCCACTCTTTGACGGATTCAGTGCAAAATTCAACAACAACAGATTAACAATTTGGGTGTTTTATTAGTTACCTTGTACCTGTTCTGTTCATTGTCTATTTAAATGTCCCTAACTGAGTTAAATAACCGACCACGTCCTGTCACTTCTAATTCCACATTGCCGGCACTATCTTCACTTTCATATTCCTCTGGTAAAATATGCTTTCGATTTCAAGATTAAAATGACGCAGCACATTTTATGGTCAGCGGCATGTTAGCTGGATTCAAACATGTTGAAAAAAGAATGAAAACATAGCAACCATAAACTTTCATCTTATGTTTCTTAATATAAGCAAAGTAATATCTCGGAGAGCTTTGTTTACAGATTTCACAAAAATTTTGATGAAATAAAATATGAAAGCAAAATGTATTCGGATATTATCTCAGATTACAACAATGAAAGAGAAATATGCAATTAAATATTTGTTTAAACAATGAAAACGGTTTGAGTTGAGTTGCAACAATGAAAAGTATTGTTGTAAATTACACCAGAAAATAGTTTTAATATTTATTAAAATTCGACGGCAACTTAATTGATAGCATTAAAAGGTAATGTTTTGCACTTTTAGATGGTGTAAAAATGATTTTTGAGCTGTAATATTTTAGGAAGTTATTAAGGAAAAACGCCAAAATTTTGCTTAATTTTTAATTAATTAAAATTCTAATTGAGATTTCAAAAAAGGCTCCGTGGTGCACATTCCCACCTTCCAAAGTATGTTTGTGCCAGATTTCGTGGCTCTAGGTTCAGCGGTCTGCCCTATAGAGCGCCAACACACAGACGCACACACACACATTCTCCTTTATTATTAGTACAGATTTATTTATTTATTTTGAGTTAGAGAATTCACATAAGCACGAATAGAAAAATCGACAGGCATGCAACCTATGGATGGGTTTAGTCCAGAATTTGATACAAATCTATAATTTTAATGATAAAACCATCTATCTATATCGATCCGTTTTTCAGTTATCACGTT
Source organism: Araneus ventricosus (assembly GCA_013235015.1). NCBI lineage: Eukaryota > Metazoa > Arthropoda > Arachnida > Araneae > Araneidae > Araneus > Araneus ventricosus. The sequence goes on along the minus strand of BGPR01000169.1, from coordinate 1,103,094 downwards.
CAGATGCACATAGACGGACAGAATTTCAGAGGGTGGATTTCGTCCAACATTTGGCAAAACTCTACAATTTTGATGTGAAGACTGTATACTAAATTGCATCTTTCTAGCTTGTTGCGCACACAGACTCAAAAAATTTATTTTTCGGTCTCAGAGAAAACGCTGACATTCATCAAAATCTCGACATCGAATTTTTTGACGATTTAAATATTTTCTCTTTGCATACTTCGGATACGAGAAAGTAAAAAGGAGGGTACTAAGATTTTATCTGCTTGTGCTTACCAGAATGACACTACAATTTTGTTTTTATTACAAGTTGATACTGGAATTCATGGAAGGTTCCCAGTGTCTTTTGACAACAAAGACAGTGAGTATAGTTGACAGAAGCAGATGTGGTTAAATCTTCTCATGCCATTTCCTCAAGAAATAGACAAAATAAAACGTTCCTGATTTTGGGAAGAATACTAATGATATTATAATTAAATGTTACTGTCGTCAAGATCCTCCCTTTTTTGTATTCGGCGACAAAAGAAAGAAAAAGAGAACACAATAAATAAAAAATGTGACCGAGGACATGGAGTTCGTACTTCATCGAAGGAAGAAACTATTGGGAACTGAAGATAAACTTTTGAGAATTGTATTCTCCAATTTCCGTCTTTTATAAAGTTTTTAACAGCAAATTTACACTAATATCTTTAAAATATTAACAGTTCAATGCTCTTCATCGTCAGCAACACTTCTTACTCAAAATTTACCTGAATATTTAGTTTTTAAGGTATCAATAAAAATAAAAATTGCATAGGTTTAATTAACTTTATTTAATTTCTGAGATAAAGTTATGAGTTTACCCTCTCTCTTTTTTTTGCTTAAGCGAATTTAATACAAAATTTCTATCTTCAAGTGGCACTTCATTTGAATGTGTCAATGAGATAAACCCATAAACAAACTGATTTTATATTCCACTTGTTACATGATACGTTCATGAAGAGGTGAAAGGCTACTTATCACCACTGTATACCCCCGAACTCGGAATCAGGAGTGCAAGGTTACTGAAAGAACATGGGTTAAATGTCTATCACAAATGAAATCTAAAATTACTTCGTGAAGGGAATCAAGAATATCAAATTATACACAAGATATTTAATTGAAATTATATTACTGACCAACAAGTTGGTCGCCGTAGACGGCTAGTAAATAAATAAAAAAAATATATAAAAAAGACTAAATTTTTGTTTACGGCTTCCACTGCTGCCGTGCAGCAGAAAACTCTTCGAACTAAAATATATAATGATCGCTTCCACGTTTATTTTAAAACTGTGCTTATGGAATTTTTTTCCATTGATTAATTGATACATACCCTATTCTATCTATTAATTTTCTCCTGCAAAAGAAGATGAAAATAAAATAAAAAATTGTTGTGTGTTTGGAGAATTCAGGTCACTAAATTTGGAGGTAAATTTTGTTTGGAAGGCAAATAACTCTCTCCAAGTGATTTCTGACAGTGGATATACAACACAATTTGCTGAGGTTAGAGTTGAACGATAAATAATGTGATAGCAAACGAATTTTTAGTAAGTGAAAGTGGATTTCGCCTATGATGAAGTTAATATTAGTGTTCTGTCTGGATCTTTGCCATCATCCTTTGGGTTGATTATCGTTCTATCAAAGAGAAACGAGACTTCTTTCTCAACGCAGTAGAAAAAATGTGTGTAAAATTGTAATACTTGAATACTTAATCAAGATTGAAGACAATTTTTACATTCGCATATATTAGGTATTACAAAGAGTAATTATTGAAATCGGCAAAAAATCGACCTTGCGATTCTGGTGAATCTCCAAGTTTTAAACTTAAAGCAGAAAAAACAATTTTTGGAATCATGCCTGTCTGTGTACATGATAAAATGCAACGACCTAAACGGATGAAATCTGGTAGACGGCTTTTACTCTAAGATTGCATATATCTGTCAAATTTCGGACGAAATCTGCCTACGGGGTGTCTGTCTGTCCGTCCGTATGCATATGAACGCGATAAAGCAGAAACGTATATGGATGAAATTAGGCTTATAGTTGAATTTTTATAATTGTAGATCTGCATCAAATTTTAGACCAGATTGGTTTATGGGTTGACAGTCTGTCAATCCATCTAACCTTGCGTATGTTGACGTTATAACTAGATACGTGAGTTTTAGTTTATGATTTTTACACCAGAATTTTAAATCTGTTACTAATTTTGAACTAAATCTTGAAACTGGTTAACTGTCTGCCTTCCGTCAATTTTTGAACGCGATAATTCAAAAATATACCAAACTTGACAAATGAAAATTAGTACTTGGTCTTGACACCTAAATTAGAAAGGTGTTCCGAATTTTAGACCTATTCGGTCCGTGGGAAGACGTTCCAAATGCATACATGATTCTCTTTGTATGATGATGTTTAGCACAAAACTCATTTCGTGGAAGTATACCAGATAGTCGAGGAGAGATCACCGTCTCTGGTTCTGTTTAATTATCCACATTTCACTGCAAAACGATCCAAAAGATTCCATAAATTTAATTGTTGTTTTAGATTCCAAATGTTTTTAAACTTTTAAATTCTCAGATAAACGGCAGTTGGAGTCATCTCTTAGAATCTTTTATACGGTAATGTGTATGACTTATAATAAAACATATGAGGCATCAAACAGGTAGTTGTTGCGATGAGTATACTTTTCTTTCCATTAACTGATGTCATTATTTTTGACATTTACCTCAGATTCCTTAGCAATTTGTTTTCTCTTTGTACAGAAATCAACCACAGATTTATAAAGGAAAAAAAGTGCAGCGTCATTTATAATTTTTCGTGATTCAGCAGTAAGTATAATTCTGGATAAAATCAGGGAGATTTTAAGTGGAATTAAAGTCGCCCATTGGGCATCATCATATTTCACTATCCTGTGTCATACTTGCTAATTAAACTCTGCGCATGCATTGCAGTCAGTTGATGTCTTGGCGACAATTACACGGTGTATCGTGAAACTCAATGAAATAGTCTTAAATATTATCCCAATGTATTTAATAGTAATTTATAAATTTGCTCAGAATGTGGTATTAAACAGCAGGATTTGATGTTCTTTGTAATAAAATTCTATATCCCAGTGGCGTGCATTCAACTGAAGCAAGTCAAGAAGTGCTTCAGAAAGCAATTCGTTTCCTCAGAGGCAGTTTAGTTGAGTGTTATAATTTCTTTTATCTCGGAAACCTTCGGATGAAACATGATTTCATTTTCTTTGCCGCTGTATACGACCTCCTTTTTATTGTGTGAATGAACAGTAAGGGGATAGGATGAAGGGAATGTGGTAGAACGGGTCTCGAATTGAATCGCTCCTTTCTTCAGTATTTCTAGCTTTCCAGCCGATCGGGGGAGCGATATAAAAAATGCGTGTTTAAACTAAGCAAGTGATTCGTGCTTCATTTTGCCAGCTGCGACTTCGCCATTGATTCTGTTGCCATATCGCATGACTTTTTCGGGCTGTTGTGGAGCATGTACAGTTGCGCGCAGAGAAGGGAAAAAATTATGGAACGAAACTTTTCATGATTGATTACACATTTGCGAGTGCAAATTTGCAATATTATCGTGCATTTGTATAACTTATATAGATAATGTTGTGCTTATTATGTGCAATAAACATTTGATTTCTACAGTAGATTACTGAACCACCACACGCCACTGCCATTTCATAATTGGATTGCCAAAATTCATGGAGAATTTTAGGATGGGTTTTGTATAAACCTAAGAATGACGGCAACCTAAGAATGAGGGCTTAAACCTAAGAATGAGGGCTTATCGTAGCTTTCCACATACTGTCTCTTTTAATTGTCATTGACTGTAGTGTTGTTCTCAGTATGCCTTCTAAAGGTCAAACTCATTTTCATCCACCCGTTTATTTACGTAAAGAGTTCTTATGATATCCCATCTGGTCAGTGGCGGATTTTGACATTATGAGGCCACAGGCTCAAAAATGTTTTAAGGCCCCTTCCCTAATCAATGTCGTAAATTCGCAGTCGGCTTAGTACTGCCATGTACGTCGAATTAGATTTGAGGCCCCCTCAGGGTCTAGATTCACGAGGCGAGTGCCTCTAGCGCCTGTACGAAAAAACATTTCTGCATCTGCTGGTCGGAGAACAGGCACCAATGTACTCCCAATGCAAACGCATTATGCCACTTCGCCACATACCACCTCAATGTCCGAATTTTAGCTCCCAATGTTTATATTTTTAAAAAACTAATTCTATTTTTTTATTTTTATTACTTGGGAAAACTCCACATGTTCGCCTTTTTCCTTTTTTAAAAAATCAATTGGTTTTTATCCACATATTTAAGCAGTGCCAATTTTTTTATTGATTTTTATACATTTTTAGTTTCACACTTTTGTCTTGGCGGAATTTTACTTAGTTTGGCGCAGCATGGTCAAATTTATCGCTCTTGCGCCATGAAACCAAACTAACAAACTCAAACTCTTATGATATCCCTGCATCAAATCATTGATTTTTACTTTCTTGAATACGAAGGATACGAAAGAGAAAGTATTGTATGAGGGGTCTTGCACTACCTCATTGTAACCCAGGGTTTTTTTTTACATGTTGGTGTTCTTTATTCAATAATTATTCCAAGTTTCATGAACAACGTTTATTTGTGGACGTAAACACACGAATGGACGTAAGGCGACACATAAATACTCGACATTGGATGATAACACACGCAAATATTAATAGTGACGTATCAAGAATTAGCTCCCGGCACATAGAGTTATATGATTTAACTCTTTTTATATTGAAGCATCAGGAACTGCATCTTTTCTCGGCGAGTGACTCAATACGGACACATCAAGACCAGCGTCCTTTCAAGTCGAGTTACATGGCTTAACTGAATGATATCTGTAGCGCAACAGAACCATCTATAATAACTCGTTAGCTCACAACATTGTAATTGTCAAAAAATTTGACCTCCAGATTTTGACGTTGCAGACTTTTTTGGTTACAAATAAATTATCTTTGGAAAGCAAGCCTGTCAGTATGCCTGTGAACACGATCACTCAAAAACGAACCTAACTAGACGGGTGAAATTTGGCTTGCGGTGTGTACACCAAAATTCTATACCTGTATCAAAGTCGACGAAATCGGTCAACGGAAAAAGGTATTGTTCCAAAATGCACCCTTGATTATCTTCCCTGTCGGACGAAGATAAACCCAAAATATCACACTATATAAGCCCACGAGAAATTCAAGGTGAGAGCATGCCCAGTGTTTACTGCTCTGTATGTGTCCGCTCATGTGCATGTGAACACGATAACTCAGAAACGCAGCGAGTTAAATGAAATTTGGAATTTTGTTTTATCACCTGATTTCTAGATTTGTGTCAAGTTCTGGACCAAAACCGTCAGCGAATGTATGCATGTGAATACATTAAATAAAAAACGCAACGAGACATATAAAAGAAATTTGGTTTATGGTCTTAACTTTAAGATTATAGATCTGTATCAACTTTGGGACCAAATCGAATAACGGAAAGAAGTGGGAGGAGGAGGGAATCTGTCAAGACTGCATTCGTTTTCGAAGAAAAATAAGATATTTTCTGTCGTAATAAAATTTTGTTGATTTTATATTTTTTAATGACTTTCAGAACATCTTAAATCATAATATCTCGAATTTTACTCTAACTACTATATCCAGTGTCTTTTTTTATCTTTTTCTCACTTTAATACCTAGTCGAGGATATTCAGGTGCTCTATAAATTAAGGGCAGTTTAAAAACTTATAAAACATTTGTGGATTTCCATGTTAACATGCTTAGTATCTTATTCAAAACTGTTCCAAAATGCATACTCAATTCTCTTTACAAAGCAAACAAGCTAAACATAAAGCGGGCCATATTGAGGAAATATACGAGAAAATGGAGACGAAAGAGAATTCTACATCTAAACTTACGTTATACAAAAATTTTATATCAAAACTTACTACATGTCAAAAAGAAATTTTATCTAATTCTAAATTTTTTAAAGATAAAAACTGATGAATTAATTTTTTAACTGCTATTATATATATTTGTTATAATTTAAAATTAAATCTCACAGATTACAGATGCATACTGAAATAAATAACTTATTTACAAGAAAATTATGAGGAAAATTTAATAAAAAAATAAAATTATTTATATACTCACAAATGACGACCATGGCTAACAGTTTAACAGAAAGCTGCGGTGTTGGACACGTCCCATAATAAGGCTGTAAAATGTATTCAGCAAATGTCAAAGCAATTATTGCATTTCCAGTAGGCATGATAATCAACAAGGCGACCCATAAGTACAAAAATGCTAGTAAAGGTCCAAAACTTGCATTGAGGTATGCAAATTCACCACCTGACTTTGGTATCGCAGCACCTAACTCCGCATAACAACATGCGCCAAATGTCGACAGCACTCCAGTTAGCAGCCATACTACAAGACACATCAATATAGATCCTGAATGTATCAGCACGCCTTTAGGAGACACAAAAATTCCGGATCCTATTATAACTCCAATAATGACGCCAATGCCATCTATTAAACCTAATTCTTTTTTTAACCGAACAGTTTGATCGTTAGCTTTCTGATCGGCTGTATTCGTTGAACAAGTAGACTCTGCCTTTTTCCTGGTTTCCATTTCGATCTTCTGGTCTTTTTCTTGGTTTTCCATAATATATTTTCGCAGTGAATATTCAAATAAGTTACTATTGCAGTTGTAGCTGAATAACACCAATACCTGGTTCGTTTTTTAGAATAAGTAGTAATAACAAAAGAACGTAGAGACACTCGGTGAATGTCAAGACAAGAGAATATCTAATCTCTATTTGAATTGAATGTGATTTGGTACCAGGAATCTCATCCAATCAGCTACTGAGATGTTAACAAGAAGGTCGTAGAAACGCCCCACGTAGAGATGCGCAGCTTTATCTGTATGATTATACAAGTGCAAAAATTTATCAAGTTATTGTTTCTTTCTATTCCATTTCACCCTGTTTTCCATTCATAAATTCTTACACTACTGGATAAAAAAACACAAAGATGTAAACAGAAGACGTAGACATTTATTTGAACTCTTATTTTCCCTAGATTTTCTGAAACTGTATTTACTTTATGTGGAATAGATTCTTATAGTTGCTCAATTTTACAGCTTGTTTATAAAATATCTCTGATAATAATAAAAATAAAAGTTCACTTTTATTAGTGTAGTAGTAGAAAAAGTAGAAAACTATTATTTTTTTTTATAAAAGTTGGGACACCAAAATAGAGGGAAAAATAGGGACATCATATATATATTTTAGTATAAAAGTAGGGAAATCGTAAAAACGCGAGACGCTAATAGAAATACTCTAAGCAAATCGAAATTTCAATCACATTTATGATATATTTCAATTTATTTCTGTATCAATAGGAATATTTCTTGTTGAATTCTTTGCATTATTTCTCAGATATACTTAGAAAGTTATAATTAGTTTAAATCGCACATCAACTTTATTGATATATTTCATTTTATTTCAAGGATTCTTTCTCAGAGATCAGTTTTTGAATTAGAATGCATTTTGGCTTCACTCTCATATCAATCGGGTATCAGCCAGTTATTCTCGTATTTTGCAGCTGCGTTATCTCACGACCAGACAACGATATAACAGTTCATCTCAACTCATTAGTAAACGACAGAGCTAACTGCAATATAGTGTAGGTAAAACAAGAAGAATAAAAGAAAAAGTTTGCAAAAACTACAAATATTTCACCCTTCAGATTAACTTTATAAGTTTATAACAATTATTCATTATTACTGTCAGTATCGTCAAATTTCTGATCTTTCCCACCCTGCCGACCTGCACAGAAAAACTTCAGAACACCATGCTTACTAAATAGCAACACAGGATGGATCTGTGTCAAAATTCGGGCCTCTCCATGAAATACTTGCTTACTCTATAATTGTATCCTTTCTTGCCATTTGATAGGCACGTTTTTCTAAATTTTTCGGTGCAATCTGGTACTTCCAGAAGGAGTAGAAATGTAATGATACTGACAACGATGTCGAATATTTTTTTCTAAACATACTCGTAAAATCAATCTGGAAGATGAAATTTCTTTACTTTTATCAAAATTGTTATCTTTATTTCATTCTCTACTTAACCACCTCACAACTCGCTCAGTCATTAGCTAATGATTTGGCTTACATGCCTCCATTGTTGCCGGGTCCTCAGATAGCGCTGCTTGGCAATACGAGCTCCACTGACAGTTTTTGGACAACCTAATATCAACTTAATATTTTGAATTGAAGATAAATTTATCATAGTAAAGGAGAGAAGCTCTACCGTTGTGAAAGAAAAACAAATAAGTTAGAGAAAGTTCCAAACACTTATCATGATAACAGATAAATGTTCATTCGATTGTTCTAAAATGATTATCAACTACTAGGAGAGATTACAATTGTTTATGCAGTCATTAATTATCTTACTATTTGCCATTGCGCGTACTTATTTCATGATCTGATACAGGCAGATTGATACGATAGAGAAAAGAAATGGTATTTCTGGCTGTTGCACTAGAAAATGATTTATACAATTTATAAATACAACCTTTTTTCCTGTCATTTGACGAAATCAAAGAATATGCAATTTTAAACTTATGCAGCAATCCTATCCAAATGAATAGAAACTCAAATTTATTTATGGAACGAAACAAGGCAAACAATTACAAATGTTTAGTTTAGTTATATTAACGTCCGGTTTTGAAGCAACACGGGGGCTATTTTGGGACGGACCTCGTAATTTTGAACTGCGGTTAGATGACGAGAACGACACCCGAGCTGGCACCCCCTCTCCAAACTTCCACGCCGCAACAACGGGAGGACGTTTGGCTTCTACGTATGATTTAGCGTGCAACAGGCCCCCCATACACGGCAGATCTTCGGTGGAATAGGGATTCGAGCCTGGAACCTCCGGCCCCGAAGTCGAGACCTTACCACTTGACCACCTCGGTCTGACTTCGTTTTCAGATCGCAACAAACAGGTGAAGTGATGCTATTTTTTTAAATATCGGATGAAGTCTAAATCTGCTAATTTTAAAATCATAGTGATTCTTTCAAATTCATAATCGGTGTTTTATATGTGGATTTAAGTAGAAGATAATAGACTGAAAGATGGTAAATAGTGACAGTTCTTATAGATTTGAAGAAAAACACCTCAACATGGTGAGAATTCCGGAAGAATGAAATACCTTTTTTTTTACTTTGATCTCCCTTTCCGAGCTAAATATTAATCTTTTGCTTTTAGTGTGTGTGATTGCTTCCTCGTATGCGAAATATGAATAGAACCAGTAGGAGTATTCTCTCCTCGACTCTGTCGCACACCGACTCAATACAACGCGTTTGTTTAACTTCGTAATATACTGAAGAGAATCGAGTTTACATCTTCGGTTGAGTGATTGGGCCCACAATTTGATACATACCTACAATTTTGGCGTAAAGATCATGTACTAAAATTCACCCATCTAGCTTGTTGCGTTTTTGATTTATAGTTTCAGACACACGGATAGACTGACAGTCAAATTGTTGACGGATTTGGACCAAAATTTGATATCTATCTACAATTCTAGCAATAAAACAAGATAAATAAAAATACCAATAAAGTGGATTTTATTTGTGGAAGAGTTATGGAAGCATCTATTTACTTTGTTTACATTGTAACGCATGCTTGGTAAGGCGTCCTTTCTTTTGTTCCACAACTTTTAAAAGAGGTGAAATTTTAAGCCCTTCTTTTCATACTTTGTTTAAAAGACTGTTTTTAATTTCTTCTTTGTGGATAAATGTTTTTCTTTCCAATATATACCGGAATGGGTTCAGGCCTTAGAAGATATTAAATATCAGACCTTAAAGTTTTTTTCCTCTACAGAAAACCTATTCCAATTTTGAATATGCATGGATGAATGGCCTCTGATGAAGTCATCCACCGGATTCTTACTTCTTATCGTTGTCTGCTATTATTTTTGTATTTTTAACTCTTCCTCAAATAAAATTCACTTTATTAGTATTTTTATTTATTTTTTACTTCGCAATTTTTTCCTGGATAATGCTGCACTTGCGCACACCAATTAAATTGATTAAACTATTGATTTTTGTCTTTTTGGATATTCATCCTTATTTTTTGGTTTTTTGGATATTCATCCTTATTTTTTTGTCTTTTTGGATATTCATTTCTAGCAATCAAACAGTATGCGAAATTTCATTTATTTAGCTGCTTGCAATTTTTAATTTACCATATTCGCATACACATGGGTGGGCAGATAGATAGACTTGACTTCCCTTTGACGGATTTCGTCCAAAATTTGATAGGAATCTAATTTTGGTGGAAAGACCTCATACCAAATTTCAGCGATTTAGAGCTATCATGTTCACATACAGGCAGATGGGATAGACAGACATATATCCAAAAATGGTTTTTCAGACTCAGGGAGCTTTAAAACGTCGTGGAATTCCATCAAAATATCGACATACAGGTTTTTGACGATTACAACACCTTCTCTTTTTTCATATACGATAAAATAAAAAAAAATTGTATTCTTCAAGAAATTAGACCTTGAAATTTTGACGAATGTAGAAGCTTTAGATCTCTTTAAGTCCTTCCTTCCAATTTTTTAAATTTTCGAGGTAGAAATCGAAATATTTTACTTACGATTTAATTTTTTTCAAAATACGTATGATAAACGGTTACAAAAAGTGGCCGATTTTTCACTTATTTCTTTCCTTACTTATTTTTTCTTTTGAGGTTTGTTTATAAAAGAATCGTAAAGACGTCTTATTTCAAATGCAACTGCCAGATAAACCAAAAAATACATAAATTATTATGTCATACTCTGGATTTTGGATTTGGATCCCCCCACTTTTGATTGAGTATTTTTAGCCAGGAGCTTTCTCTTTATCAGATTCCTTTGCTCTGTCGATAACCACCCGAATACTGAATAGATTGCTGATCGCCTGGTCTCGGGTTGCTAAAAATACACCGCTATAACATTCGAAACAATATGTGGGATGAATTAAGGAAACAATTTTATGAAAAAATAATAATTCTTATTTAATCATATTTAGTAGTACTCATAATAATAAATTGCTAACTTAAATAATGTGGCTAATCTCAACATGTGTATGTACACTACTGGCCAAAAATATTGCGGAATTTGTAAAAGACGAAAAATTTGGAGTAAATATGGATACTATGTTCGCAATCAGTTGTGGAGAATCGTGGGACGTCCAATCGTCGGACCTCGCATTTTACAGTGAAGATTCGCTCACGAAGGCATTTAGGGGGCCGACTAGAAAGAGATGAAGAAGAAAATGACGCGGACTCACTTCGTTTTACAGAAAGTTGATAGTTATTTGTAACTTTCATCAATGGTTTTGTTTGCTGTGCGCAATGCTTACATGCATTTTTGAAAATAGCACGTACTTTCGGGAAGATAGAAAGGTTTTCTTAAAAAATTCCAAATTTTCCAACATGTTTTTTGCTTATAATAAGCAGAGTTTTCAACCAAATTAAACGAAACTTATATATAACCCTCTATATCTGGCTTCCAAATTATAAAAGAAAAATTATAGTATGTTTCGCACGTTCGCAGTAAAAAATTATTTACTACAAATACTCATATTTCCTTTATTTATTCAAAGTATTTACTTCATATTTTAATACAGTGCTTCACTAACATATTGTCACATATTCGTAAATCGCTCGTAAATATTACAGCTACTGGCTATTGATATTTACTGTCGAACAGCTAGTTGCCGAAGGCGTCTAGTTATTTCATTAGTTTGCCTTCCGTTAATTTATTGAGATTTGGCCCAAATAAGCGACTGCCCCAATTAAAATAAGCGGAAGAACCAAATAAGCCGAATCAATTGTACTTTTGAAATTATTTATGCAATGCAATTTGTCAGCATTTCTAACAATTTGTCATTTTGCCCCTAATTTTTCCCCCTCCTAATATGATAACGTTCATAGAGTGGCATAATATTTGTAAATTCCGTCGTGCAACATGCGAAGTACGAAAAAAACCTTCAATACACTCTACAATGTAGACCGTTACCTAGAATTACCAAATTTGGTGGTGATTACTTGTTGGGTAGTTGGTGCTGGCTAAGAAAGGATTTTTCAAAATTTTATTTAGAGTTTAAATTAAAAATTAATCGACATTTTTTCCCCTCAATAACTTCGAAGCATATTTTCGCATAAAAACAATTTTTATATCACTTTAAAAATAAAATAGAATAAAAAATAAATAAGAAAATTTACTTTTCGGTGATACCAATTTCTTTTCCGTGCAATTTTTTTTGTATAATTTTAATATTTTATAAAAAGATATTTTTCAGTATATTTTAGAACAATACTTTTCATTGTTTTAGTTACTGCATTTTATACACACGCGAGTTACCACCATATTAAGAACAATTTTTTGTGTGTACTCTATCTTTGACACATAATTAAGTGTACATTTTAAAATAATATAAAGACAGACGAATCGAGCCTAAAACATTATCGTTCGGTCTAGAGGTTCGAATATCCTTTAATTTTCGAGGCAGAGGTGGTAAGATATCGGCTTTGTTGCCGGAGGAACCCAGGTTCGAAACTCGATTCCACTGAATACCCACCGAGTATGTAGGCCTAGTGTACGCTAAATCTGACGACTTGTGTCAAATATCCTCCCACTGGTGTGGTGTGAAAGCTTGGAGAGAAGAGTGCCAGCTCAGGTGTAGGCATCGTCATCTGACCGCGGTTCAAAGTTATGAGGTCCGTCCCAAAATAGCCCTCGTGTTGCTTCAAACGGGACGTTAATATAACAAAACTAAACTCCTTTAATTTTCTTATTGGCTGATTCCGTCATTTTGTATTAATATTAATGGACACAAGCATTAATATGTGTAAAAAGAGATAAATAATAATAAAATTTTTGAAAATAGGTTTAAAAGGTGTGCCTCACTGGGAAGACTTTCTTTAACTTAAAATGAAGCTTGAGAGATGAACATGCACTTTTTGAGGTCAGAAAACACGTCATAAAGAGTTTGAAAACATTTTGATGAAAAGCACTTAAAAGGAATTGCACACCTATTAAAAATGTCTGGATTTCCGATTAAAAATATTTGTGCAATGTTGTTTGAGGTTATAAAAAACGACTAACACGTGATCATGAAGAGAGCCATGACTGTGCTCTATCAAGTAACGGCTAAAATTATATTTCTACATGTACTTCATTCTCAAAATAAAACAGAATCACCCGAGATAAAAAGAAAAGTGATGTTTCAAAATTCTCAAATAATTCACAATCGATGTTCAAATAATTCACGCAATCAAATCATCCAGCTGTTTTTTAAATTTCTTTTTGGAATACGAAGTATATGAAGAGAAAGTGTTGTAATCGATGAAAAGTTCGACTTTGAGGTTTTAATGAATATTCACGGTCGGCCGTTTTATCTGTTTCATCTGTCTGTTTGTAAATACGGTGACTCAAAAACTCAATGAACTAGAAGGATGAAACTTGTGCGTGGTCTTTTTACGAACTGTGGATGTCTATTAAATTTTGGACGAAAATTGTCTACAAGGAGTCTGTCCGTCTGTATGCATACGAACACGATTCGAAAACACAGCAAGGCAGATTGATGAAACATCACATGTTGCACCAGATCGTCAACATAATGAGATATTGTCGCAAAATGCATATTCGATTCTCTTCACTATACGTTACGAAAATCAACAGGTAGGTGTACAGCGAATGTAGTTCAACTAGATGGATAATGCATACAAGTCACCCCAACCTGGAGCGAATCCGTGTGGTAAAATCTGAATGACCGGAACGTCACGACAGCAACTCGGGCACTAAAGTTGGAGTCCTAACGGCCACCCCCGGCCAAGACCCATCTCCTCCCGTAGGAAGTACGTCCCGTCATCGGAGTGGAAGTGACTACCCCACACCTTGCTATACCCTCCGGGGAAGCGAGAACTCGCTTACTTATCCGGCGGCTTCTCATCCGTGAACTCGCAGTGCTTCCCAGCGGGACAACAAGTTGGATAATAGAAAATGACGCTTATTCCACGAATATTCCAGAAAATACGAAGTACAGGTAACAAGAAAAACATCACTTGTATAAATTAACAACACAAGCAGACATCAAATCACTAATTCAATAACAGCAACAAAACTAACAACAGCGCTCAACGTCTACAGCTTACAAACTCCAAAGAAATTGATTCGTTTGAGCAACTCATATATATATATATATATATATATAGCTTTCCGACAGGGCGTATCGTCACATGGAATTCTTTAGAAGAATCTCCAGATCTCGGTTGCTAAGAGAGATAGGTCCATAATTAGTATATTTTTTAGAACCTTCATTTATCACCAAAGTCGCCAAGTTCATCGTCAAGAGATAAAGTAAACGAGACGTCACAACGAGATAAAGTAAAGAGATGGGATAGAAGGTTTGAAAGACAGTTGAGTGATCAACTTACAAATCCTTTATACGATAGTTACTGAAAATATTTTGCATTTTACTTCAAAATATTATGTCGAAAATGGCCCATGACATTTCATTAAGCAATGCACCTATTCATCAGAAACTCCTCCTATGTTACTTAAAGAATATTTATAAACAGTAAGTTCAGAATGTATAAACAATGTTCTTCCTTTGATTTTAACGTTCACTTCCACATAAAGAAGCCATTTATGAAATAATAATTATAGATAAATGATTGTGCCCCTTTCAATCGAAGGATTTAATTCAAAATTTTAAACGCAGCTACATTTTTGTATTAAGGGAATATGTTAAAATTTCATCTATGTAGTTTCTTGCGCTTTCGAGTGATTGTGTCCACATTGAAATAGATTTTTAGAAAGACAGATAGTCTACCCTTTCACGAATTTAGTTGAAAATTTGAGACTGACTGAAAAAACCCCCTTTCTCTGTCACAGGAAGATAATTTAAATTCTGCAGAATAAGATTCTCCATACGAGGATGAATGCGTCATGGGTGCCTGCAAAATTAATGTCATATTGACGACCTGAAAATTGATAAAATTCAGAAGCTGTCCAGGAACTTCTCCAATCAAATCAAGAGATATCGTAACCAAATTATGCACGTTCATTGTGAAAAGTCGCACATAGGTATGCATGACGGGAAACATTCATACCTATGTGCGATTATCAAATCGCCTTTTACTTTTAAACCACCCTAATTTGAGACACTTTAACAGAAATTTTTTATTTGAAATCTTTTACTGCAACCTCAAAATCAGTTTAACGCTTTCCAGTTCACTCCTAAACCTTATTCTAAGCGACTTTTGTAGCTAGACTTAAAATATTCTTCAGTTAAATTTCCAAAGTTTTCACAAGGTCCCTTCTTACACTCAGGTTGAGGAAAAATGTATTGGCACTCAAACGAATCAAGCAGGGTTTAGTATAATGCTAGATGGCATTGAAAATCGACCAATCAAGTTAAGCATTATGCAATGCGAAATTCATAAGAGGAAAATGAAATGTTTACTTACTTTAAAATTGTATTACTTTTACACACTTTAGAAATTAAATTCATTCTTGGCGTACAGCTTGATTGGACAGGAAATCAATTTTAATTTTCGCAATCAAAATATTTCGAGTTAGAGACTGACAAAATGAAAGAATATTTGAAAGAGACGATGGCCTTCAGTGTCTGTCTGGACTCTAAACATGAAAAATATTTAAGAAAACGATAATGGATTTGTTAAATTATTCATGTTTGTGTTTAGAGGGAAGAGTTAATTTTAGAGGTTGTTCAGTTGAAATAATACATCAACAAGAGCAAAGTCGAAAAGAATGGTCACCAAAATTGATTAGAAATGTAATAAAACATGCATTTTAAATCAGTTAAAAGTATTTTTGTCAGTTTGAAATTTTAGCGAGGATTAGGCAATTTTTTAAATTTTTTGTGAAGGCTCTATATTTTGTTGTATAATTTAAAAACAGCGCTAGGACGATTAAAAAAAATTAAATTTTCGACAAACATTTATAAATATTTGCCAGAATTTCCATCTCATTTATAAATGCGATACGATTTTTTTTACTGAAGTAACACAGTTCACAGGACGTAGACTTTCACGAATATCAATATATTACATGGAAACGAATATAATCTTACTCTTAGAAGAGACATAAAAATATTATTTAAAACAGATAATGGCATCAACAGCGATCTCCAGGACCGCCGAGAACCGATTTGGGCCCCGGGGGGAAGTACAAGCATATGGTTCCATAGGCATGCGGCCCCCTTTGCGAAGTCTGACTGTGGTGAATAATCAGCGGACTGAAGCCTTTTTTCTGGTGGTCACGTCATGTGTTGTTGTGAAAATCTGAATTCTAGCCACATACTGTAGTTTTGATTAGTATAATGAGAGCGTGTGAATTTTATATTCTGATAAAATATATGTAAATATATAGTTCAACTGATGCCGTGCCCCATTTGTCATGGACAAAAATTAATACTCTTAAAAGTAAGAAAAATATGTTTTTTCTAATCCCGGACCCGGGGGAATTAGCCCCCCCTTCCCCACTCTCTCGGCGGCTTGGCGATATCAAAGTGCTCGAGATTCACACTCTCTGTTCAGTTGAAGTCCGCCAGTTGTCTTTTACCTTAAGCTGAGATAGTTCTAGTATTTTCTCATAAAAACTTGCAAATTCATGAGTCACAAGCTGCTGAAGCTACTCCCAGCATGCTTATAGTGCTTTCTTTAGTTATCACATTTGATGCGACATTGATAAACATTGCTACGCTTATCGACAAATCTTATTCTACCATTTACTTGGTAGCAAACGTTGGTGCAGCTCATGCGTGTCTCCTAAAGATTCGTCCTCAGTATAGCGAAAAAACTTTCCTGAATGATATCAGCAATTTTAAAAAGGAAATAAGACACTTTGCAATTAAATTCAAGTAGTAATAAAAAAAAATCTAAAAATAATTTTTTAAAAAAAATTAATAATCATTTTTTAAGTACTTGCGAATTCAATAATAATAATCTCATCATTAAAATTTTTTTATTACAGGTGGATAAAAAAAACAAAAACCAAGTAATCAGTTCTGTATAAAATGCAGCTATTTCTCGAATAAAATATAATATAAATTGATGTCTCATATGAATGCATCAATTTTATCTAATTCTCAAGTTTAAAACAAGAGAAAACTATCATTTGTTTATATTGTGCAGTTGTCCTTAAAAATACTATAATAGATTGAGTAATAATTCATTAGTGTTTTTTTTTCAAATTTAAAAATGCACGCCGAAATTAATTGCATTCTCAAAATGCTTTATATTATTTGAAAGAGAATTTAACGCTCTATAAGATATTGTATTTTGATTTTTTTAAAATTTTTATTCATTTTTATGGATTTTTCAGACCATTAAAACAGAATGTCAAGTGGACGAAACTGGGAATTTTCGACACCATTTTCTTTTTGCGTTTAATACAGGTGTTAAGACCGCCGAAGCTACTAGTGAGATTTGTCCTGTATATGGAGAAAGAGCAGTGCCACAAAATACTACCTGCCATTGAATTTTGGCGCTTAAAAAAATGAAGAGCGGCTGAATCAACTTTTTCGTCAATCGACCTGAGTAATTTTTTGAAAAATAAATTTGAAAAACACTCATGAATTATTACTAACAACCCAATAAAACTCGGCATCAGATCTGGTACAAGATAGCTTCATGAGACCGTAAAGAAAAATTCTTGTTAATAATTGTTACATAATCATGAATCAACTCCAAAATATTCATTTTGAGAATGGTTGCTTTTCAATACATTATAGAACCAGTGGATAGTTCCGCCGACGATTTTTTTGGACACTTGCAAAATACAATCATTTTGCGTTTAGCTTCGTAATACATTACTACTACGCCACACCACCATCCCCTTTTCTAGAGCGTAGATCGCTCCTGATCAGTTTGGAATGGATGTGAGTGGGAATGGGGTGGAATAATACATTGAAGTGAATCGAGTTTGCAACGAAATAACTTTGGTGTCAAGACCATACGCCAAATCTCATTTATTTTGCTTGTTGTATTTTTGAGTTATCGCGTTCACATGTATACGGACGGACAAAACCGACAGGAACATTACCTACTGTCTGATTTAGCTTCTGACGGATCTAAAATTTCGGAGTTAAGCTCATACGTTAAAATTCACCCATTTATCTTGTTACGTTTTGAGTTAATAAGAATAGAGATGCCAGCAAACAGCTTGTCCATTGACGGATTTGACACAAAAAATGACGCAATCTACAATTCTAGTAGAAAACCCATATGTGGAATTTCGCTATCGAGCTAATTGAGCTTTTGAATAACCGTGTTTACGTACGCACAGTCGGACAGGCATACCTCCCTTCGACCGATTGCATCGAAAATTTGATTGAAATGCACTATTTTGGTGTCAAGACTGCATACCAACTTTTCTGTCTGCCTTGTTGTGTTTTCGGGTTATCGTGTTCGCTCTCAAACAAACATAAATCCAAAAATGATATGTTTTGGACACAGGGTGGACAAACGTGAAGATTAATCGAAATGTCAAAGTCGAATTTTTCGACGGCTGCAATATTTTTTTTCATTTAAGTACTTCGTATGCGAAAAAATAAAAAAAATCTAATGCTACATTTTTCTAAAATTATTTATTGCATTATCAGTAGTCTGCTTTGCAACGGATTGGTGTTAATCCAGTTTTGCGTGGCAAACTAAACGCACTTATTTAACGTTTGAAATAGTGAACTCAAAATCCATAAAACGGTATCTTGTTTCCACAACTGAGTTCAGTTTTCAACGAAAGTGGAGTTCAGTTTTCAATTTAAGAAGAAAAACGGATGAAATTTGAGAACTGTGTAGTTCTCCATTACATACATGATTAATGTTCTTGAGTGCCTAGAATATGTAGATGATTTTAATTGCCTGCGTGATTCTGTATCACAGCTGTTTTCCCCAACATAAAACAGCAGCTGGGTATCTACGTATCTTGTTTATTTTTTTTCCTTGAAAAAACTACGAAAACGACCTTTGACGCAGCCAAACGATTTTCACAGTTTAATAAAAGAATAGTTTCCGGCTTTGAAAGCACGTCTATTTCTTCGTTGATTTATTCACTGTTACATGAACAGGCCATTTCGAAGATATCATACATAGAACTCGCAAATTTGGAGTATAGAAGCTGAATTCATTTTTATGACAAATCTGTATATTTAAATATATTTAAAGAAACCTGAAGTAGGAAACCCAAATATGGAAGTCAAATTTGTAACCCACCAAAACTGAATATAAAAATCAGTTGTTAAGTATAGTAGAATTTTTTTCGATTATCCGGGTATCTGTCAACCGAGGCATCTGTTAACCGAGCTGGTGACAGAAAATCCAACTGTATTTTTCATTTTTAAAAAAATAAAGTCAAAGAAATTTTCAGAAAAGAGAGACAAATTTAGAATTAATGATGATTTTCACGATGCGAAGGCATGAAAAAGGTCTCTATCGGATGGCTATCTTTTATAACTCAAGAAGTTATTTAGAGGAAAAATAAAAGCACAGTTCCATTCTTAAGCTCTTCAACAGTGATGTGAGGAAATTCCATGCATATTCATGACAAAATGACACTGTAAATGTGTCGCAATGTTTCGCGTTGTTGAGTGGGGGAAAATATTCTTTTAAGAATATTCTTATAGAATCGTTGGGAAAATGCAAGGGAAACAGCGAAAATCAGTAACATTCGTGAATCCTCTTATCAAAACTGTTTCAAAAATGCACGTAAGAAGTTTGATAACTAATAAAAGAGTTTGTTAAAATGGTAGTTCTGCGAAGTTATTTTTATAATTTCAAATAAACAATTTTAAAAAATTTTGTGGAAAGAAAAGAAGTCATGATTTAAAATTTATTCTGTATTAACCGAATTTTTGATTAACCGAGGTGGTGATTACGGTCCCAATAAGCTAGAATAATTGAGATTCTACTGATAAAAAATTCTTATTTTTTTAAAGATGTGTGTGTGTGTGTGCACCATCCTTTTCTCTTAGTTAGGCTTTTCTGAAGGTGAATAGTTACAGCCTATCTTCTTCGAAAGCCACAGCTTAACTGGAATTTAATGATTAATTAAAAAGCATTATACTGTCCTGTCGCCACGAGAAAAAACACAGACGCCAGACATGCCGGTGGCTGTCGTTATGGAAACGGGATTTTCTACTGCATTTTGGGGGTGAAAGAAAGTGCTTTATTTCATCGGTGCAGATAGCACTGGGAAGTCTCATTTCGCTTTGTACTTCGGTCGAAAACGAATTGCCTAAAGAAGTGCGCTAGTTTGTCAAATGTTGTGGTTGATTTTATACCCGTTTCCCTACTTTCTGTGACTCATCTACTTCTGCTGGCGGTAGGACAGTACGAGTATTTTGTCTTTAAATATTTCTTTTATTCATTGGTACCAGTGAAAGTTGGCTATTTCGAAACTGACGCGTACAGAAATACAATTTGTCCAAAAATTAGAATTAAGAAAAACTGGGTCTAAAAACGAGTACGGCAAAATAAAGCAAGAATTTTTAAACTAAAATTGGCAGTAAATTATTTTTAATAATTAACAGTTTAAATAAGTAATGCATAATTAATAAAAGTAGAATGTAATTTTAATAAGTAAAGTAATAATACTTATAGTTAAAATTTTTTAAAATATTTAAAAATTACAGTTTCAATAAATAAGAAAGTAATTTAAATGAACAAACAGTAAGTATACAGCTCTTTAATATAACAATTGTACAATAAAACTTCAAAATAAACAGTACTATTTACGCGTTACAAGTTCAAAATTTAATAAAAGTGAGAAATTTTTATATCTTTAAATTGAATACATTGTATGACAGAAAACTTCACAAATGAATTAAAGGTCTTAAAAAATTATTCACTCATGATCATTTGGAGGCACAAGGTAGGTCGTATTTAAATAAGAAAAATAATTCAGAAGTCAATGCAATTTTTTTTTAAAATTTAGTTTTGGCGGCGACTTAGCCAAAATAAATTTAGATTATGGTCTAGACTTTTGCATTATGTTAATAGGAAATTCAAAGGACCAGAGAAAAAATTCGAATTGCCAACGAATTCGAACTATCCCAGTTCCACTATATTATAAAAGGCATTGCACTTTAAGAACCATTTCAATTGGTTAGAAATCATCGACAAAATCGACTGCATTAGATAGGAGATTTCAGTCTTTTCCTTTAGTTCTTAACTTTTATAGATCGAT
Source organism: Araneus ventricosus (assembly GCA_013235015.1). Lineage (NCBI taxonomy): Eukaryota > Metazoa > Arthropoda > Arachnida > Araneae > Araneidae > Araneus > Araneus ventricosus. The sequence goes on along the minus strand of BGPR01000169.1, from coordinate 1,081,777 downwards.
TAGTGTTAAGAATAAGTACAAGTAATCTTTTATTTGATTGTTATTCCTGTTCTTTGATGATGTTCGTTTTAATGTTTGCCAAACGTTACACAATGATCTTAAGAACTGTTAACAGGGAAGCCCACGTTGAAATTTCGGTGACAGCAACACCAATGATGGAATTTTAGATATATTTAGAACTATTGGGTTGTAACCAGTCTTCCGTGTGAGATTTTTGTGTCTGTTTACACATGGAAGCGCTTAAATGCGTTTCAGGCTAATTTGACGTCTCGAGTCAGCCTAGTGCCAATCTCCATTGACCTCAACGCCATTCATTGAGTTAATTAACAAAAAATTTATGCCGCCATGCTGAGGATGACAGACAGAATCTGTCAGTCACGTTTATTTTTATGACTAAAGCCTTCTTTGTCAATCCGACTTACATGTATAAAGAAGGAAAATCAATGTTTATTAAATGCCAAAATCTGTCATTTGCTGAAACGGCTTAAAATTATTTTCTTTAAATTTTGCTTTTTCTTGTAATAAGTACACAAAGAGAAAGTTTTTGTAGCCATTAAAAAATTGCAAGTCTATATTTTGTTGAATCTCCACGTTCCAGACTTCTCTGAATCCGAAAAATTCCATTCTGGGAATTATTTCTGACTTAGAACACGATGTCTCAAGATAGAAATCAGCTACATGAGAGGCATTTTTTATATGGTCTTTGCACCAAAATTGTATGTTTCTATCAAATTCTGGATTAAAATAGGATATGAACAGATATGAAGTCTGTCTCTCTGCCTTTCCATGTGCATGTAAGCACGATAACTAAAAAAACTCAACCAGCTAGATGGATGGAATTTGGCTAATTGTTTCATCAACAGAAATGATGAATTAGATTTTAGTCAAATTTCGGACCAAACCTGTCAAAGAATTGACTGTATGCCAGTTGTCAGTGTGTCTGTTCGTGCATATGCAAAAGCTATTACTTAAAAGCGCATCAATGAATTAAATTCAGTATGTTGTCTTGCTACCAAAATAGTATATCTGTATCAAAGTTGTAAGAAGTCGGTCAAAGCGAAAAAATATATAATGCAGACGACTTTCTTCACTATGGTACAAAACCTTACACAATTTTTGCCATCTTGGGTAGGGCCGCGGTGGCCTAGTGGTAAGGTCCCGGCTTTGGGGCCGGAGGGTTCCAAGATCGAAGCCCTATTCCACTGAAGATCCGTCGTGTATTGGGCCTGGGCCTGTTGCACGTTAAATCACACATAGGGGGACAAACATCCTCCGACTAGTATGGTGAGGCAGTTTGGAGAGGGTGTGCCAGCTCAGGCGTCGTCCTCATCATCTGATTTGGGAACGGAGGGTTCCAGATTCGAAAACCTATTCCACCGAAGATCCGCCGTGTATTGGGCCTGTTGCACGTTAAATCATACATGGGGGCCAAACATCCTCCGACCGGTATGGTGAGGAAGTTTGGAGAGAGGGCACCGGCTCAGGCGTCGTCCTCATCATCTGACCGAGGTTCATATTTACGAGGTCCGTCCCAAAATAGCCCTCGTGTTGCTTCAAAACGGACGTTAATATAAATAAACTAAGTCGCCCTTTTGGGTAAGCATATAAGAAAATACTATTAGATGAAGCTTACGATTATTCTGCATAATTCTAAATAAGGGCTTCTTAAACAATTTTCCGTTTCGGATCTGAAATGCATGTATTAGTCTAATAGCAGTTCACATGAAGCAGTATAACATATTAAAAATAAATTAGAGCATGTTTTGTTTAGTAAATACTCAGTCGTCACTCTGAAATAAACTTTTCTTCTCGGGTCTCGTCCATCTTCTCCTCTATCTCGTCATTTTCATGTATGTAAATTACGCAAGAGTTCACGTTGCCACACGCTGAAACTTTAAATCTTACTCAAATCGATTAAAACGGAAATAGAGCCATCAATTCTCGAAAGGCTTGCATCTTTTTTGGTATTTTCATGCTTGCATTTGTCCCTAGCGTCCTAATAGTTACATACCTCATGCCCTCTTATAGGGATTTCAAATTACGAGTACGATAGAAGATTAAACTAAGAGTATTAAACGCATTAAGCCAACATAGCACACAAATAAATGAAATAATTTTGAAGAATAAAAAAAAGAATTTTGTAGAATATGCCGATTTATGCATAAAATAATTTTACTTAAAGCAAATGCAATTTATTAAAAGAATGACAAATTTTAACGATGTTTCTTAACTCGAAATGGATATCTTAGATAAGTTTGATTATTAGTGTTGAAGAATGTGATAGAAGAACCCATTTTCAGAACTTTTGCACATCTAAAGTGATTTGTGAAGCATGGTTCAAGATGTTTTGTTCAAATGCATTCAAATATTTTATTTCCATTGCATTTTCAGATGTTAGAATAATCAAAGTCTATAATAGTTTAATCAGTGAAGCATACAAACATTCAAACACATACTCGTGGCAATTTTTTAGTTTTTAATTTAATTATATTAACGTCCCGTTTTGAGGCAACACGAGGGCTGATTTGTGAAGGACCTCTCTAACATAAACCGTGTTGAGATGACATTAACAACACTTGAACCGACAAGCTACTCTAAAAACTTCAACGCCACACCAACCTGAAGATGTTTCATTCCAGTGGACAGATTTAATGGTACCAGGCCTATATACAAAGCCGAACTGGAACCCTTCTCTCCTGAAGCCGACACCTTACCACAAAACATCTTGTCGTAACACTTGGGTTATAACGCTAACTGTGTTTCCCTGAATTGAAAACATTTACTTCCAAAATGCCGTCCCGAAATAACTTTGAAGAAAAGTATAAAGGAAAAGTTTTACTGAAAGTATTTTTGTTAAATTATAGGCCGCTTTTGGCAATTAGCTTGTTTGCTAGAAATGTTGGTTGGTTTTCAATTAAACATCACTGACTTAACTTCCTTTTCACGGTTCCCTAATCAAAGCATCATTTTTAAAACTCGAAATTATGAACAACATTTGACACGTAACATTCCAAAATAGTTCTGGGTGGTATCCCTGTGCAGCTGCCTAGTTACGGCTCTGTGATCTACCCTACATACAGAGCTTTAGTGTAAAAGCGGAAAAGATTAAAAACTTAACCAACCCAAAAATAGGATTAGCTGAGTCGGAACATGCACTCATAAGATAAAGAATATAATACTAGACCATTTAGTCTCACTGTTGTGTACGTACATGCTTCATGATTCAGTTAATGTCTGGGAGAAGTTTATTCTCTCAGTCAGAAACTTGACCCGCTAATACCAAATTTATTTTGATAACGTCGAATGTGTTATCTAACTTAGGTAGAGGAATCATACATTGGCAGGTTGTAATTAGTATTCAATTCTTGATTTATCTACATTTGACTGTTTTGTGTGCATAAGCAATGCACTTTGCTAGAAGCTATGATAAGCTACTCTTTTTTTTATTTGATTACACATTGCTTTTTTAACAATTTCATTTTAAATATTTATATTTAACCCCTTAACTGCGAGTGTGGTTTATAAACCACATACCTAAATTAGAGCCAGACGCGTTTGTGGTTTATAAACCACATGTTGGTTCTGTGGCTTATGTACCACTAAATTGTAAAAACATTTTTCATATATAAATGAAATAAAATAAATATTTTTCTTATCGTTTATCTTACCACCAAATTATGAAAATATTTTTTTATAAAAAAAATAACTAAAATAAAATTTTAATTTCTGTCGTTAATTACAATTAATTAATAGTTACGTCATACAAATATTTTGGATTCGGCCACGTATTACAATAAATACATGACACATATATTTCTTTTTTTTGCGTTTAGAGCGATCGGCTGAACTAAAAGTACTCGCAGTTAAAGGGTTAAAAACGACAGGAATGGCATAATGTAGATGTCGACTTTTTTTTCTGTTACCAGATTTAACCCCTTAAAAATGTAGATTTCTGTACTGTCTAAGTAGACGACACCCATTCTGTTTTGGGAATGCTTTGTATTGATTCAACTGAGAGCGCATAGAACACTTCAGGCGTTAATGGATTACCCGTCATTTTTGTACCGAATGATAATGTCTGTAAATAACTTAATTTTAAAGTATAAGTGTAAAAATGTCATAATTCGATGCATGAACTGAGCTCGGGCATCCTATTATGGGTTTAATCCCCAAATAGGTCCCCATACGTGGTCATGATGGCCGCCAAATGCACACAAATTTTCACCTCTACGTTAAACCTTTGGTCATTTCTTTCAGTAAGCTAAGGTTAACCCTCTAAGCGTTTTAAACGTAGTTTTCCGTTTCTGATACTGAGTTCAAAAGCAGGTACTCATGTTCGTATGTATAATTTCTTAAACTAACATGGATAAAATATTCTTAAGATCTCAAAGACTTTATTAAACGCAATAAAGATTTAATTATTCACATTGAAAGAAAATTTTTAAGACTTTAAAGGTAGTACATGAAAATAGCTAACAGCTCAGAGGGTTAAGGGATATCATAATAAATCTTAAGGTCTTGATAAGGATGACAAAAGTACAATAAATAATATCTAGGATAAATTAAAGACAGTAATTTGAAGCAAGGAATCAATAGTTAAAACAATTTCAAAGATTTTTAGAGCATTTCATAAAATTTCATAGCGCATAAATGACCGGGAACGGGCAAACTGCCAGGTTTTTGATTGAAAAATGTCTCTTATTACAGCTTTCTGAATGAAAAACGTTTCCTTCTTTCAGTGAAATCACTGTCTCATTGCAATATGGCGAATCAACTTTGTTCGGAAAGAAAAACGTAATTTTGCCTCGTTATTTTATAGAATTATGCACATTTTTTTCTCCTCTTTGTTGTATCCTTCGAAGTTTGAGTAATTTGTATAAATAATTGTACATTAGAGGTAAACTACTTTAACCTTTTCGACCTGACTTTTGCATGATTAAAGTTTAACTATGAGAAATAGTTTGATTTAAAGTTGACATACTAAAAGAAGTATACTGTGAGCTAAAGGTTTTTCACTTTTCCCTTTCCTGGAAATCTCCTGGGACAATATGTCCCAATCGTATAGTCGACTGGGACTATTCCAGTAAAACATCTGTGAAACTCTCTTTCCTACCATAAGATTAGCATGTCAGGGAAACAACTTTACAGCTTCGTAACAATAATCATGGAGTAATTTGATCACTGATGGGATATATTGTCAGACAATATATCCCACAAAAAGAATTTATTCAAAATTTCTTAAATCTGACATTAAAAAGTCTCAATTATTACTCAATAAGAATTATTTTAGACTAAGTATGGCATAAATATGGTTGTACTTACTGTAAAATTGAAAAAAAAATAGACAAACTGAAACTTGAATAATGTGCATGCCCCGTCATTTGCAATCTGAAAGTGTTTCCAAGTTTCTTTAATCATAATTTTATTCCCTTAAGAGTTTTGAATTCATAAAAATGAATTCAGAACTCTAATTCCTTAAGAGCACTGAAAACATAAAAACCCATGTAAAAGTGGGATTTATTTACCAACTGGGAATGAAGTTTAATCTCTGGGACGTATATGCCCATTAGGGCCGAAAGAGTTAAGTAACAATTTTAACATTTTGCAGGAGAGCCAAAAGAACTTACAGAGCGCAATGTATTGCATTAGACAGAATATTTTTTGAGGGAAGTTATCTCTTGTTCTTTTCGATTTGTTACCCATCCGAGGATGCTGTCAGGATAATGCACATACGATTAAAATATCAAAATCAGCAAAATTGGACTACCAAAAAAAATGGACTAAGATAGTTTACCTCAGAGTTACAGAACAATTATAAAGCATTTTGGCGATATAAAAAGACGTAAATAGATTTGCTTTCACAAACTGAGACGAAACCGATGGTATAGATATAGGCAAATGCTTTACAATTATTAATACAATAGAACAAATAAATAGCATGTAGAACAACAATCTCACAGTATTCCAAACAGTGTTAATGATAATCATAAGGGGTCTAAAGTCACTTTCATCGCATAGTTATTTCTTCGCGATTTAACTAAGCCAAGGCTTTCTGGCAGTAACCTTTTAATACTCTATCATGTCTTCAGAAATCCTGAAAAATCGAAATAATGCATGTTACTGAAGCTTCGAAACCTTTCTTAGATCGATAAATCTCGCCAAGCTGGTCATCGATGCATGCGAATTTAACTTCTGATTTCAATCAAGGACAAAAGCTTGAAAAGACTTGCTTCAAAAGATGCGGAAATTGTGTTTTATCAGCTCCCGCTCTCTAGTGATAGTATGCGAAGCACGTGTTTAATCGGTTACCTCAAACAATGTATTAATAATCCAGAATGATATCAGACTGTAAAAAACGCGTGATTAATGTTCTATACCAGAAATAAAGCAATGAAGTTGAGTCGCATACGTTACGGTCACATGAAAAATGCAACTGTGCATGCCATCTAGCATTTAACTGCACGTTGTCTTACATTTGTTCTCCTGCAAGATGCACAATGGATTACAAAATTGTCAATACAGGGTGTTTCATAACTCGTGATAGTAACGTTAAGAGGTGAGAGAACGCAATTATAAATTTAAAACGTACTTTATTGTAGACGAAGAATATAAAGAGAAAGTATTGTAATCGTCATAAGATTCCTTCTATTGATTTTGACAAATCTCCAGGCTTTATAAATCCCTGAATCCAAAAACACATTTTTGGAATTAAATGTCTCTTTATTTGTGAGCATGATAATTTAAAAACGCAATGATGCAAATGGATGGAATTTAGTATGCGGGAGTTGCACTAAAGTTGCACATTCCCATCAAATTTTGGACGGAATCCGTCTGTGGAAAAAATGTTTGTCGTCCATGTGCACGGGAACACGATAACTCAAAAACGCAATGAGTTACACTATTGAAATTTGGAAAATGTTTTATCACTAAAAGTGTGGATCTGCATCACATTTAAAACCAACGAACGGATCAAATTTTCAACCGTAAATGGGTTGATTGTCTATCGATCTGCCTATATCTACGTATGGGAAAGCGATGATTCAAAATCATGAAAAGGTAGATTCTTGAATATTCGTATATGATATTTGCATAAAAACTGTAGACCTATGTCAAATTTTGAACTAAATACGTCAATTATCTGTATCTGTCTGTCTGTGAATATGTGAACACGTTAACTCGAAAACGCAACACGTAAGATATATGTGAAATTTGATACCTGGTCTTGTCACCAAAATTGTAGATCTATATCAAAATTTGCAGCCAACCGATCAAAAGGAAGTGGTCCAAAATATGTACTCAATTCTGTTAACTGTGCTGCCAGGTTAAACCCAAAACGCGTTCCATTGTGTAAGTATACGAGAAACTTGAGCGGAAAACACTCCGGCTGTTTATCAGATACGGTTCGAGGAAGAGTTAAAAAAGTATTACTAATATAATAGGCCAGATCCTCCGGTAACGCTCTGACGTCACCAACAATAAAACTCGCGCATAGCACTGCGAGACGTTAAACAGCATTATCTCATTGTTAGAGAACCTAAATTTCAGTAATTTTAAATTTAAAGAGTAATTGTCGTTCTAATTTCAAATTTAATAGCTGTAAAATAGTGAAATAAAATTTGCTATCGATTGATATAAAATTTATCTCGCCATGATCAATAATTCCCGAGAAATTTTAAATTATATTAATCATATATTTCAAATTAATTTCCGTTTTAAAATAGAAAGTAGTAAATTACGTCAGTGGTATATCATGCGCGTGATATAGTTTGGATACCACGATAATTATGTATTGCAATCGTGATGATATAATTTGATGATATTTTTGGCAACGTTTGACAGCAACGTTTTCTGATATTTTGCTGCAACGTTTGAAATTTTAACTAGTGTTTGACAAGCTGAGAATTTCATGATTATCGAATTAATTAATTCATAGTTATTTAATACTTTGCAATCATGAATTAGTTTAATATATTTTTTACTACGAATACCGACGAAGAACCCATCGCAAAAAGACGGCGGATGACAAAGGAAAGGAAAGCAAGATGGTTAGCGAGGCAAAGCGAGGAATCGCTGGACAGGATTCATGCAATAGATGCAGCCGCTTATAGCAGACGCATCGAAGTCAAAACTCCAGTTCAATCTCAAGCTCGCCGAGAAAGATATGCTGAAGCTCATCACTTGGTCCAAGACCGTCAAAGTCAAAGGATTGGCGACGAAGCAATTCACTTCATAGAGGCCTAAGTAGAAACGCACAACTGCGGACCCATGAGCATAATTTGACAGTTCCGCAAATCAAAGAACTTTGCTGCAGAACGCCCTTCTGATGGCAAATTCACCAGATGTTGCCGCAAAGGGAAAATCAAATTAGAGAAGCCCTCAGATGCACTAAGTAATGATTTTCTTTATCCTAATTTTCTTGACTTATTGACGAATGCTAACAATCCTGATTATAAAAAATTTCACGATAACATCCGCTCATACAATAGTGCTGTTACTTTCGCATCGATGGGAACGAAAGTAGTTGATTTCAGCGGTGGGGGACCATACGTATTCAAAGTTCACGGTCAGATACGTCATCGCACCAGCCACATACAATCAGTGAATGGCCAAGCTCCTCAGTATGCCCAACTCTACGTGATCGATAGCACTCAGGCTACTCAAATTCGAGTAAATCATCCAGCTAATGAGCAATGCAATTTACGAATCCTGGATCAAATCGATCGCTTCTTTACGCAGCACAATCGATTGTCTGACACATACCGCATGTTTCGAGAGGTTTAATCGCGAGTAATCGCAGAATCAACCGAAGCAGGTGAAGATGTTCCCATCATGAACATGATCACTAAGCGCGATCGACATTCAGACCAGCGAAGGTACAATGCACCGACAACCAACGAGATAGCAATGGTTTTTGTCAACAGCGATGGAGAACCTCCATTCGAAAGGAACATTCGCGTGTATCCATTGTATCCCGAAAATCCACAGCAACCATTTATTAATAGCAACATCCTCAACCCAAATTTAGATCCAATGGCTTATCTCATTTTCTTTCCTTATGGCGAACCTGGTTGGCAACCCAACTGGCGTTGTGAGTCTTACCAAGGAGCACACGGAAATCAAAGCAGAGTAAACGTAGCAATGCTTCAGTACAAATCAGCGTTAGAAGCTGTGATAGACGACTTCAATCCGATTATTAGTGCGGGGAAACTTACACAGCAATGGATTGTCGGTTCGTACCTCCAGGTAGAAGAAAATAACCTGAATTCCATCAGAACGCATCAACAACAGTTACGAACTGAGCTCTACCAAGGACTTGCTGACCGGAATTCAAGTAATCCTGCCCTCATCATTTGAAGGATCACCGCGAAACATGATAGAACGGTGTGTGGACGCAATTCCATCTTCGCCAAATACTGTGCACCGGATCTATTCATAACATTTACGGCTAATCCAAAATGGCCAGAAATCACGGAAAATTTACGCCCATCCGAACACACAACTGACCGTCCTGATTTGTTGGCGCGAGTTTTCAATTTAAAATTGAAATCATTCATGGACGATCCGACAGTTCATGGCGCATTGGGAAAATCAATAGCCCAAGTGTACACAATAGAATTTCAAAAGCGCGGATTGCCACAAGCCCACATTTTAATTGTTCTAAGGGCGGCTAACAAGTTTTCGACATCTGAGCATATAGATAAATTTGTGCGTGCTGATATTCCATCATCTATTGAAAATCTACGACTGCATGAAATTGTAACAAAATGCTTAATGCATGGCCCCTGTGGCATTGGCAATTCTGGAGCACCTTGCATGGAAGCGGGCCAATGCAAGAAAATGTTTCCCAAATAATTTCGAACTGGAACTACAATGGATGTGAGTGTCTACCCTTTGTATCGCAGGTGCCCAAGTGACACAACATTTGTGTGAGGAAGAGAAATTAACAGATTCGTTGTCCCTTACAATCCTTACCTGCTGCTGAAATATAACGCACACATCAACGTCGAAGTTTGCACCTCTCTGCGTGCGGTGCAACATATTTATAAATATATTTACAAATGATTTGACTGCTCCATCATGGTTTTGTCTGCAGGACAGGTCCAAAACAATGAGATTGCAAACTACATTGACGCACGGTATGTCAGTGCTCCTGAAGCAATGTGGCGATTGCTTGGGTCACACATGCATGACCGATTGCATACAGTGATGAGACTGCCTGTTCATCTCCCAAACCAGAAACGCGTCACGTTTAAGGACGGCCACGGAGAGGAGGCCTAGGAGGCTGCAAGATCAAGACAAACGATGCTCGAGTTATGGTTCCAGTTAAATCAAAGCGATCCTGGTGCTCAAACATTGTTGAACACTGACATTCCATACAATTACGTGTACGATCGTAATAGCTGGAAAAGGCGAAAGAGAGGAGGTAAAAAAATAGTCGCGAGAATGTACGTGTTGAATGTCAAAGGCGCTGAACGATTCTACCTACACATGCTGTTGCTTCATGTTCCTGGTGCTGCAAGCTTTAAGTTTCTTCGAACGGTTCACAACGTCATTTATGACACTTTCAAGCAAGCAGCTTTTCACCGTCACTTGCTGAATTCAGATGGAGAGTGAGATCATTGCTTACACCTATCAAATGCCAAAGCAACTACGTCAGACCTTCTCCTTTATTCTGTGCTTCTGTAACCCGACTAATGTGCTCGAGCTGTGGAACAAATCCTCGATCGATATGTCTCTCGATTATTTGCGCAACGACATCGAAGCAGCTTCTTGGATTTAAGTTACCATTTACTCTTCTCGACACATCAGTTCCGTCAATGAGATCAACATCTCCGGAAGCAGATAAACTGCGTCAAGCAGTGCTCATCATTATTGATGAAATTACGATGCTCACAAAAGACGGTCTTCGTTGTATTGACTCTCTTTTGCGAGATTTGATGAATAACGATAAGCCTTTTGGAGGCAAAGTTATAATAATCGGAGACTTCAGACAGACACTTCCAGTTGTTCCAAGAGGTACACGAGCAGATGTCATCGAAAGTTGAATAAAATCAAGCCCGCTTTGGAGCAAGTTCACTCACCTGTCACTTACAAGAAATATTCGCTGAGCTGGACAAACAGAACACAACATGTGGCTACTGAACATCGGATCAGGCAATCTTCCTGAAATTTCAGGATTACCGTGCGATTCCATCGAAATACCTCAGCAAATAGTACTAGAAGGAAACCTGATTGAAGCCATTTACAGCGAAAACTTGAACGACATGGAAGTCGAACAACTAGCAAAGCGTGTCATTTTAGCTCCAACCAACAAGAAGACACTGGAAATAAATCGGTCAATCATCGCAAAACTACAGGTTGAGCCTCATACCTTTTACAGCTCCAATTCAATAATATCCGAAGATCAGAACGACCTGCAAAACTATCCACCTGAATTTCTGCATGATTTAACTTCATCAGGCATGCCACCCCCGCATTGATGCTTAAGAAAGGAGTAATCGTCATGTTGCTCAGAAATTTAAATCCCAAACAAGGACTTTGTAACGGCACTCGCTTATCTATCTATCTAGCTCTATGTTGCACTTTTAAGGTCTTGGAACGCCAATCACGTTAAAATTTACACAAAGACATCTGAAGTACAAGGAAAATTGTTAAACAACGAAAAATACTTCACATTGAATTTTTTTTTACCAAGAGGTTTTTTGAATAAAGAAATATGTAAATAATATGTAAATAAAAAAAGAATTTCCTGTCATAGAACATATGTTTATTTTATTTATTTGTTTTCAATCAAAGTTAAACATTTCTCTCGAATATATAACTATATAAACACATCAAATTTGACCTGAAATCTCTCGAATGAAGAGGCAATTTGCACCCGTCAAATCATGACGGGTGATTTTCTAGTTTCATCTTAAAATTTGTTGCAAAAATTTGAAAAAAATAATTCAATAATTTTTTTCCTTTCCTTGCTTTAATACAAAGTGGTTTAAATATGACCGGGGCCGATTTAAAAAAAACACCCATAATTGCCAAACTCTTACTGGCACATGTCAGTCTTCAAAGTACAACCCCTACCCCCGAGTCAACAAATTTTTTTCCAACTTTCTGGAAGCATCCGGATACCATTTTCAAAAAAAGGCTTTTGGTTAGCGGCGTATACACCTCCAAACATTTTGTTGTTTGACTCGGGGACGGACATTCACGGGGGACGATCAGGCGGTTCATTCTTCACGATCTCTCTGAAGCACTTACACCGATCAAACACACGGGTCTTTGAGAAACACTCTTCCTGATATTGTTGGGATCTGTGGTGAATTTCAGAGGATGGGACGTTCTCTTCAATCAGGAATTTGATCACAATGAGTTGTTCCACACACAGCGGTACCTTCTGTTCGCTCATCACTCTAGCAACTCCCAGACAGGACTGAATAGGTTCTAACATAAGCCGGAGGGAAAGTGGAGGTTGCGGCTCCACTCTCCCAAGGTCGCACAGCTACTGCACGACACAGCTTGTTTATACACAAATCATTCCTCGTCATATTTAAACCACCTTGAAATATTTATAGCCTTGAAATATTCATTTGTGTTTACATACAAATCTTCCTCGTCATATTTAAACCATCTTGAAATATTCATAGCGACTTTGAGTTTGAAGACAATCTGGACGCACAGAATTAACTATAGATGAGTAGCGAAAACAGTATCAAAATAAAACCTGTTTTTTTTATCCGTGTTTTGAATTACCTAAAATAACTGATAGGTACGGCGTAAAAAAGACATAAACATTCATAGTTCGTAATCTTCTGTATTTGAAGATTACGCGAAGATGGTTTAGTAAGATTAATATCCTCGGAACTTTGATAAAATGATTGCTACGCAAACGATAGAAAGAAACGCAAAAGCATATAAAATTTATTCCGTAATTTCTTAATAAATTTTAATTGCAGTTTGCGCAGCAGAAGGATTACACTTTCCAAATTTTTGCGCTATGCAGTGATAAAATAAATAAAAATGAATCAAAATGGTCAATTTTTCTCTCTTATCCATCGAATTAGCCTTATAAATAAGGCTTGAGCAAGCCGCAGAACAGAAGGGAAGACCAGATGTTCTCTTAATCCAAATGCGGTTTTTTATTTCATTTTTTTCCTGTTATCTCAAGAGTAAAGCTAACAAATCTAAAAGCAAACATCGTGATTTTATCTTGACAAATGAGACCAACTGAGTTACTTTCAAGATAAGAATCTTTAGGTGAAGCTTCTGAAATGTTATCAAATATTTATTTTCTTCTTTTGTCTCAGTCAATGGGTAAATATATCTTAATATCTCAAATTAAACTTTCAAATAACAAAATTTTAGATCGCAAATCGCAAAGATTTGAAATAAATATATATATCAAATAAATCAATGAAGAGTTAAAATGTCTAAAATCACTTTTTAGTTGAAATGAAAGAAAAATATAAACATTCTGTTTCTATTAATTTATGGGATAAAATTAATAGAAAAACTTAATAGTTTAGAAATTAATAGTTTCAAACTTAATTTTTATATAAAAAAACAGTCTATTTTTTGAAGTTACAGAAATCTTAATTGATACAAAGATTCGAATAATCAGAATTATGAATCGGTTAGTTTACTTTAATTGAATTCCCGTCTCGGTTTGACACAAGAGGAATATTTTGGGACAGACCTCCTAATTGTAAATCGTGGTCATATGAGGCCTGAAAAGGATTTCCTTTATCCAAATTTTCCCAAAACGCGAATTGGACTGGATTTTGGAGCCAATGCAGATAGAAAACCAAACCAAAATTATTATCATAACTGACCTGAATTAAGATCTTATTTGAATACTTAATTGGTCCAAATATTCGTATTATCCGAACTAGAAATAGGTTGGTTTACATTAATTGAAATCCCGTCTCGTTTTGATGTTATAAGAGGGTTATTTTGCGACACACCTCCTAATAGTAAATCGAGGTCAGATGAAGTCTGAGACGGAATCCTTCTCTCCAAATGTTCCTATAACGGGAGTGGGAATGGAATTTGGAGCCATTGTAGAATTAAAACGACGGAAAACTCAAATGAAAATGAAGAAAACTGTTTTTAAACACTTTACTAAACACTTTTTTTTTTAACTTGACTTGTTTCGTGTTTCTAAAGATGGAACTTTGTAGTCTAATTTTCACTCAATTCCTGATGTGGTAAAAAATTGAAATTTTGAAGACAATACGCTGTTTAATATTTTGAGAACTTAATTATCAGTTATTCGATTGATTTATTTAAATTTTGATTCCGTGCGAGTGGCGACATCTGATAGTGAGTTTGAGAAAAAAAATGATTTTAAGATTTTATAATCTTTATCATAAAGAACAGTAAATTAAAAACCAAGAAGTAGAAAATAATTAAAACATCAATTTATATTTTTAGTACACTAAAAAATGAAGTGCGTTTTACAAAAACTGTTTCTTTTAAACTTTTTATACACTTTCATTTAACTCGACTTGTTTCATGTCAATCTTTTTTTAAATGAAACATTTACTATGAAATGGGACAATCCGGGACAAATGGTCAAAAATTGGTAATGTTTCGGATGTCCTTGTTCTGCCCTCGCCTTTCTCGTACTCTTTTACAATATGGCGTCTTTGTGTTTAGCTTTGTCTTATGATAAAGAGAATCTAGTATGCATTTTGGAATAGTACCTCTCCCTTTCACTAATTTAATCCAAAATTCGACTCTGAGCTACAATTTTAGCGTAAAGATGACAAAGACAATAAATTCAGCTTGTTGAGTTTTGAGTTATCACATTCACATATGAACGAATAGAAATACTGACAGACCGCTAGTTAAAAAAACCCGTTTAAATTCAATACTTATCTATATTTCTGATGTTAAAATCATTTGCCAAATTTCATCCATCTAGCTGCTTCCGTTTTTGAGTTATCGTGTTCGCATGATCACTGATGAACAAGAAGACAAACTTGCAAGACAAGATGAAGACAGTGATGGACAAGGTAACAAAGATTTCGACCTAAATTTGACCACATAATCTACAATTTTGGTGTAAAGAACTTTGATATATTTCTAGCTCGATGTGTTTTTAAGTTATCATGTTCACAAACAGACAATAACGCCCAGGTAGGGAGTGCAATCCGGAAAACCGGATCCGGCATCATTAGATCCGTCAAATTGGAACCGGATCCGGCACCAATTTGACGGATCTGATCACCGGATCCGGTAAATTAAAAAAATAAATTAAACCGATTTCTTGAAAAAATACTCTCGTTGTTGCATGAGTAGGTACTTAAATGCGTGGTGAGTACGAGTCGTTCAACGCTGACTCACCCGCTACCACACTCCGCGCCTGCCCCACCACGATTTATTTCCTAAAGTATCCACGTCAAAAACTGATTCAGTTAATATTATTTGTGAGGAAGAACTACACAAGAAAAGTCTAAAACAATTAACAGCTATTTTAAAAAGGAAAACTCTATGGAGAAGATGGTCTCAAGGATGGTCTGTAAAGATGGTGTGTTTATTTTGTTCATCGTCAGAATTTAGATATTTGTTTTCGAAAAGCGGATTTCAACTTCCTAATTCACCAGACACAAAAGATCTATAGTTACAAATTTTGCAAATACCGTTAAAGCTGACTTAATTATTGTATTCGCTTTAAGTTTTGACGAATGGACTTCTCATAAATATCACCGATATTTGAATCTGAACGTACACCACAAAGAAAAACACTTTAATCTGGGCTTAATTAGAATACATGGCTCGTGTATCGTGTATTGCGGAACATACTAACAGTCTGATAAAAAACCGCCTGGAAAGCTTCGGTCTTGATTCTGACACTAATATTGATATATACTGACGGTGCACGTCATGGTCAAAGTTGGTAAACTTATGAGTTGCTACCAGCAACTGTGCTTAGCACATGGTTTACAATTAGCAGTGGTGGACATATTACGTAAAAAGAATATAGAAAGAGAAGAGGAACACCAAGAAATAACTTCTAATGAATCAGATACAAACGACGAAGACACGAATGATACTCATGAAGAACAAGGAGTGACCGTAACAACAACAACAGATCCTCGTCATCTTCATCTTTCAAGGGCTGAAGTAATTCCTAGATACAATGATCTTCTCCAAAAAGTGCGGAAAGTGGTGAAATTATTCAAAAGATCGCCTACTAAATACGATATGTACCTGCAAAAATATGTGAAAGAAAATACAGGCAAAGAATTAAACCTTATTTTAGACTGCCGCACACGTTGGAACAGTCTTCTGGCTATGATAGAAAGATTTCATAAGCTTAAAGTGTTTATAGATAAAGCTTTGATTGATATAGGATCTGACACAACATTTAGCGACCTAGAATGGTCGAAAATAAAAGATCCGATTGAGAGTTTGCAGCTATTTAAGTTGGCTGTTGAGGCAATATGCAGAAGAGATTCGACCCTGCTGACTGCAGAAACAACACTAAAGTTGGTTACTCAAGACAAAATGTTAAGTGCTGAATTATCTGAGGATAGAAGAACGCCGCACTGTAGTAACAGGAATATTAATATACTTACAGAATCCAAAAAATATGATAATGATACAAGACGAGCTGATGATGCATTTACTATGCCGAAAAAAAGTTATACGACTAGAAATGAAAATTATCTTAGAAAGAGTTATTCAAGATGATGGCTTTAACGAAACACAGATAATATAGTAGAAAATAACTTAGATTCATCGTCATTGAAAAATGATTTGACATTACAGAAAGAATTACAAATGCAAATCCAGCAAGTTATGAAAACCTATAGCAAAAATACCAAAAAAGAGAAAAATTTTGAGAAAATATTAAAAAAGGAAATGACTGCATATGAAAGTGAAGGAGTTCTAGGAAAATACTTGTCTTCTATTCATGAGTATTTGTTGATAATAGAACCAAGTGTAGAAGCAGAAAGGGCCTTCTCGGTCGCTGGTTATATTTGTAGCTCTGTAAGAAGTCGATTGTCAGATGACACAATTAACTCTATTTGTTTCCTACGATCCTTTTTTCAAAACCAAAAGTGATTTTTTAATACTTGCTTTACTTAAAATAATAATTTAAAGTAAGTATATTAAAAAATAAGAATTTTCAACTCGCTATTGTGATAATAGAGCCATTGATTAAACAGATTCATGATGACAGTCATAATTATAAGAATGAGACTGCTTGGCTTGCCTAAATTACCTAATTATTGTGATCTCAGTTGATAGGATTGATTTAGTTAGATTTAATATAAGTTAGTTACATAATGTAATGTTAGTTACATTACAAGATATTATTGATATCATTTGTGAAATCTAGTAAATGAGACTGAACTTAACTGTCCGTCATTATCTAATTATTACTAAACTAATATAGCAATTACAATTTAACTAGTTACACTATACTAAATTTTTATTGTTGATGCATAGGTAAATATTGATTAATTATAACAGTATAAATAAAGTTGATTTCCTAAGAAATAAACTTTTTTAATAAACTTTGTAATACACTCACTTGATCATCTTTTATACAGTTTATTTTGGGAATGAAAAGGCAAAATGGTTTTGATGTGACCAATCCGGCCGGATCCGACCAGATTGAAATTGGTGCCGGATTGCAATCCCTATGCCCAGGCCCGGCTTGAAGGGGTTCGAACAACGCGAGTGCACCAGACGCGCCGCTGACTGATTTTGCGAAATGAAAATTGATTGTATTGATTTATTTCACGAAATAAAAATTTGTCCTCGACAGGACACAATGTTACAAATATTTATTTAAAAATAATTTATTTGCATTGTATAAAAATTTTATTATTTTTTTGAAAATTATATTGACCTTTACCAATTACCGTCCCATCTTCAGAAAGATCTTTCTTAAGATTGAAACTAAGAAAAAATTACTTTGAATCTAGGATTAATCAAGAACAATTTACCTTCTTAGCAAAATTATCGAATCCCAATTAACCAAAAAAACAAACAAACTAAATTATGATATTATCAACGAATTTGCTATAAAACATGCAAGAAAATGAAACCAAAATCGCGTATTGTAAACTTAAGCTGGTAAGCCGCATGCCAAATTGTATTTATGAAGGAAGTATTTTTATTTGATTTTATTAACGATTTTTTGTGCGATTGAAATATTAACTTTATTAAAAATAATTTAATTATTTATCATTTTCATGTTCCATACCAAATTGTGCAATATTATAAATAGCAAAATGCAATGAATTATTTTGCTGTACGAAATTTATTTTAAGGCCCCGCAAGTCAACTTTGCACCGGGCCCCGCTTTTGTTCGGGCCGGGTCTGATAACGTCACTGCTTACCTCTGAGGTCGAACGTAATTCCAAAAAGGATTTTTTTTTCGGACTCAGGGCGGTCTATAAAGTGACAGTTCATCACAATATTTTGATAGAATTTTTTGGTGATTACAATATTTTCCCTTTTCATACTTGTATGAAAATGTAAACTTCTGTAATCCACTACGAGCATAGTTGGCTTCTCTTTCCCTGAGACAGCGACAGTGTATATATTAAACTTTATTTGAACGCCTAAAAATCTCTAATGAACTACGAACATTACTGCTCCCTCTTTCCGTGAGAACAGCAGCAGTATGCTTATTCGAATGCCTTCAAATCTGAAATTAACTACGAATATTTGCTGGTTCTCTTTCCGTATGAACAGTAGCAGTAGGTATGTTTATTAAACTTGATTCGAATGCCTACAAATCTGTCAAGAACAACGAATATTGATGGTTCTCTTCGCGTGAACAGTAACAGTATGTTAATTAAACTTCATTCAAATTCCTAAAAATCTATAATGAACTACGAATATTGCTGGTTCTCATTCCGTGAGCACTCAGCGGCAGTATGTTTATTAAACTTTATTCGAATGCCAGAAAACCATGTGATTTCTTTCTTTCATCCGTTTTCGAATCAACACGCTGTCGTGTCGGACTTCAGCAAGACAGTGATGAAATGTACACTTAACATTCATGTGCTCTTTTTTCTTTCTATTTCCGCAGATCGGGACCACGCACGTATACAAACGAAATCTTATCACTTCCACGACTGCGGATGTATTTGTTTGATTGACCTTAAGGTTATGTTTATATTTCTGTAATTGTACCCCAAGATTTAGTTCACAACTTTCCAAACTCATTCCACGGAGTGATGAGAAATGTAACTTTATCTTGAACGTTGGAAAAAAGTCTACCAAACAATTTTTTGTGAAACACTCTCGTTATAGACACTATCTTGAATAGAGAATCTGAGTCATTCGGTTAGTTATATCATTCTCACTGAAGGATTTTGATAAGAGGGCAATGTGAGTGATTTTTTGAGGCCCCCTGAATAGCTATCTTATAGATAAGGTGAAATCTAGGGAATTTCTGACACAGATATGCAGTTTTTTCATGTTTATGAAATGCTATATCATCAGATAACTATTGAAATAAATTTTGAAAAATTGCACTGAAGTTCATTGATAATAACCGTCACTTGTTGCTCGGAGAACAAGCACCAATGTGCTCACAATGCAACTGTACTATGTCTGTTCATCACATCTTATCAGACGGTTCAAATTTTAACTCGCAGCGTTTACGTTTTTTTAATACTACTACAATTTCACTCCCCACATTACTTGGTGAAACTCCACTTCATCTTTTAGAATTTTTGAAAGCAATTGGTTTTTATTCTCTTATTTAAGCATTGTTCAGTTTTAACTGATCACCTTTTATATCGTTTTGTATACGTATGACAGTCTTTTATTTTTTTATTTGACATGATTTTACAATTGTTCTGGCGCAGTATAGTCAACTTCATGGCTCTTGCGCCAAAAGACCCAACACAACCAACCAACCAATCATTGATAATAAAGGGAATCAGATCATCTGTGTCATAAAAAAGATACGGAAATATATTGTTTTTTTCAGAATTTCACACTAAAAAAATTAGGGAATTAATTTAACTCACCTGCAAAAGAATAATTTGCTCTCCTTAAACCGGTGAATAAAAGCTAAGAATTTTAATAATTTTACGTTTTAGCTATTTTATCTGTGCGTGATTGTTATGATTATTTTAGAGATATTTCTTCATTTCTTAGTTAAGCATTTTATTTAAAGATTAAAAAATAGCTAGTTTTATAGAATATATCTTGCTCTAAAATAAATTATTGAAACTGAAGTTTTTTTAAATTGACAGACACTGCAAAATATATCGAGTTCTTTAAAAACAAAACGTTGGGAAATGCACGATAACTTCCTTGGAACAAAATATACAAAGCGGACAAGCAAACATAGCAGAAGATACAAGGATATCAGCCACACCCTCAATACGTCAAAATAATCGGCGTTCATTCCCAAATTAAAATTTCATCAGTTTCACTCTTTGTTCCAAGTAAATCTTCCAAATATCTGTTTTATACATCCAAAAAGAAAGGAAGAGGAAATTAACTACAATAAAAGTTATTGACCTATAAAATCACTTAGGCACTTAAAACACATCCTTTACTTTGCCTTTGTTAAACTTTCCAGAAATTTTTATCTCTGATATTCTCGAGTAATATTTGACCCATGAATATGAAGAAGGTTGATTAGGAAGCAGTTTGTTTTTTATACAATCAAATCACTGAAATTGTTTTCACTGCTGCAACTTCCTTCAAACCAAGGATTCCTAAATTTCTTTCTTTTTTCGAGACCCCGTTTCTAAGAGAAAATTTTGCTGCGAGCAGAAAATTGGGAAATTAATAAGAAAATGAAGTGCTAATTGATGACAACTTCAAGGAAATAAAAAAAAAAAACGAACGGGAGAGTTCTGTTCGACTTTCTCGTTCACGTAAACAATATGGCGCATTTTGAGTTAATCCATTAATGCCTATCGTCTCGTTTTAGGAACGCTTCTAAAATACATCATAAACTCACGGGAATTACTTTTTCAACAACAATTTAAATTCTTTCTAGACTTTCACATACGAGAAAGTAAAAATAGCTATTTAACAAATTTTCGTGAAATCTTCAAAGTGACGATGATTTTCTGAATTATTTTTGCCTACAAACACTGAAACATCTGAAACAAGAATTTCCCGTAAGGGTTTTCGTCGCTACAATGTTTTTCTGCTAAACTCTACATAAGCTTGCGATCCATACTTTAAGAAACCTTGCTTTTATTCTGCATCAATTCCGGCTAGGAGTTTCATATCCAACGGGGCATTTCTATCAGACAATGAGAGGCGGCTAATGCAGTTTGTGTAATATGAGTCACCCATCAAAACCAATCAACTTCCATCTCTTGTTGCTACTGTGTGTAAAAAAGCCTGTCTTTATTGATTTTATTTATTCCATACCCATTTTTTTGAGGTCTGGCTATTTATGCATCGAATCATCTGCTGTAATATTTCCTTCCGTATATGATGGAGTCAGTATGATGTCATTCACATTTTATCATTAACCCTTTATCCCCAAGTCGCGTTTTTTCAATAATATTTTGCGTACTAACATTACATATCCGAAATCAACTGGAAAATTACTTTACAAAATCCCGCATGAAGCATTTATGTTTGTTACCCTCCTCTGCCTAGCTTCCCTATTTAGGCCCCAAAGTAATATTAATGTAAAAAAAAATCCTTATCAAGAATCTAAAATTATGTGGAATTCCAAAAGGAAACTATATTCTTACAATTGTACTTACCGATATATTTGTTTAATGCAGTTAAATTAATCGATAAATAATTGGACAAACATTGCAAAAAATCACTTTTGAGTCTGATTTGAAAATACATAAGAAGACTATTTTATCGACCGAACTCTTGATACATGCTGCCATCGATTAAATATAAAGAAAACGAATACTTAGAAATGCTTTTGTTGGGGGTAGAATACATGTTAAAAAATTAATTACTCTGAGTTTATGATGCATTTTTAGAAGCGACGCTAGGCATTAATGGTTCAAGATCCAATGGTCTAGCTTGCGCCGCATTTTTCGTTTAATCAAGAAGCAATATTTATTGATTAAGAGTGTTGGTGCAAAGAATTTTGATGAATATAGTTGATGAATTTTTACTCGTCCGTATACGAGGTATATAGAGAAAAAGCACTGCAATCCTTTCAAAAAAAAAAAAAAAAAAAACTGACTTTGAAATTTTGATGAATCTCCAAGTTTTAGAGCTCCCTGAATATTAAAAACTGCATTTGAAATTATGTGTGTATGTGAATACGACAAATCAAAATCGCAAAGAACTAGACTGATGAAATATGATATGCAATCCTTATGCTAAAATTATAGAACTATATAAAACTTTGGACGCAATTCGTGTACGGGAGGTCTATCTGTCTCTAAATCAATTTGCATGAG
Source organism: Araneus ventricosus (assembly GCA_013235015.1). NCBI lineage: Eukaryota > Metazoa > Arthropoda > Arachnida > Araneae > Araneidae > Araneus > Araneus ventricosus. Next base: position 1,059,401 of record BGPR01000169.1, on the reverse strand, counting down.
AACACGATAGCTGAGAAACGCAATTAGCTGGATGGATGGAATTTGGTATGCGGTTTCGTCATCAAAGCTATGAATGTGTACCAAATAGAATTTAATATCTGTGAGCAAGCATTGTGCAAATAGAATGCAAGAATTGAATCTCTGTCAGCAAGCAGTGTGCAAATATAATGATAGAATTGAATCTCTGTCTCTGTATATCTTCGCAAGTAAAAACGATAACTTAAAACGCAACAAGTTAGGTAGGTGAATTTTAGTATGCACCGAATTGGCAGATCAGTGTCAAATTTTGTATCCAATCCTTCAAAGGATACATTGTCTTTTTGTCTGTCCTTATGTGTGTGAACACGATAATTCAAAAACGCAACAAACAAGAAAAATGAAAATTTGCTTTGTGGTCTTCACATAAAAATTTAATTATATAAAATTTTAGATTCAGTCGGTCAATGGAAAGAGATAATGTTCAAAAATGCATTCTCAATTATCTTCACTATATGGCGAAGATAAATTCAAAACGTGCCATATTCTGGAAGGATAAGCGAAACTCGAGGGGACAGCACCTCCAGTGCTTTCTGCAGTGAAGTTAAATGCATTATTTAATTCTTCTGATCAATCTAAACATGACATTTTTAATACTTGTTGCCAAAAGGCAAATTAGT
>BGPR01000169.1:867867-1058345 GCA_013235015.1 Araneus ventricosus | reverse complement strand
ATCTAAACATGACATTTTTAATACTTGTTGCCAAAAGGCAAATTAGTCATGTGTTTTGAATTTGAGTTCTAAATTTTAAAAAGGAGATTCGAACCTCTAGTCCGAAGCATCCAGGGTGTAATGGAGCCTGAACGCCGTTCTAGCACTGTTTCTTTTTTCATTTCTTTTTTTTTTACAAAAAATAAACAAGGAAATTTGAGAAAACCTCCTTAAAAACAGTGCGATTTTTGTCACCCAGGTTAGCTTCCAGGACTGCTTAATATGCAACTACATCACAGGAAACATCGTAGCATGACTTGATTTGCTTGTCTTGTGTTCGTCTGACTCAATTGCATCTGCCCTTTCATTCCGTGAGTAATGACTTTTACATTGCGCCCTTTGCTGAAAATATGTAATCATAAAAACATTATCATGTTAAAAAAATGGTAAAAGACACCCAATTCTTTGAAATATCTGGAAGCATTGGTTAGTATTTAGCTGAGAAATCGAATATTTATTTTTGCTTAGTCGCACGATCGCTATTAATAATCTTGTAATTTTATATGAAGGAAAAGCATTGTTACAAAATTGTGTTTAAAACTAAGTTTGAAAAATTCATTAAAATCAAAGAAAAAATTGCACGTAAATAAATTCGATGAATATTTAATTAATTAAAAACCTAATTAAAATTTTGAAAAACTCTTTCTTACAGAGCACCTACTAAGGGCCCCACTTTGACTGAGCGCCATGGAAAGAAAATGTTAGTGTGTTTATGCCTTTTTTTGAAGTCAAATTTTATGCGGATGCGGAAAATAATAACTTCCCTTGGATTTCATTTAAATTTGCTAAGGTATTGATGACTGGGAGCGGGGCGACAAAATTAAGTTATAAACCGGGCGCTACTTACCTTTTTTTCGCCACTGGGTACATGTAAAATTCTAAGTCGAAGTCAATTCTTTTCTTATTTCGTTTCATGGAAGTTCTTACGCAGAAGCAGAAACATTAATATAAAACATTGGAAGACAGAAGATAATATCAAATCACTTTAAAGCAATTTTAGTGCAATGTATATTTTTGCAGTGATTCAGATAGAACGTCCTTCCCTAATGGCTTCGTTAATGTTTCCGCAGTTGATGCGCATAACCGACCCAAACTACTTAAGCGTAATTCGTAGATCTTGTTGAATGATGAGTAGATGAAGACAAATTTTTATTTGGTAATTTCACGATTTAGTGTTACACCCATTCTTTAAAATTACAGAAGAATATGGAGCTGTCCACTGTAATGTCGAAGAAGAAATTTGTTGAATGATTCATAAACCAGATACGACACATCATGCACCTATATTTTATTGTCAACCTCTGAGTTAACAAAATCTCATGCAGGTTTTCAACCGTGGTGTAGTCGGAAAATAAGCAGTGCCTCAATGCTCTAATCTGGGTGACAAAAAATCGAGCTGTTTTGAGGAGGTTTTTACACTTTTTTGTTTGTTTATTTCTCGTGAAGAAAAAAAGCAGTACCGGAGCGGCTTCCGGCTCCACTACACCCCTGGTTTTCAATTACACTAATCCTAGAATGTTTTTCGTTTACATAATAAGGAGCATTTCACTGGTGGAACCTTGGCTGAACCGAGGCCGTGCTCAAAAAGTAACGCACTGCCTCGGCTGAACCCATCATTTGTCACTAAATCAAGAGACATGCGTGCTGCCATCTATCGGAGCATTTTCACACTAATTATAGAATTATTACCAAATCCGCTCTGTTCGGCTCAGTTTATACATTTCAATAATAAAACATAGCTTATAATTTATTATGAAGTAATAACAGATGAAAAAACCTGGATTTCTGATATGAAAAATACAAGAATTCTGAAATAGAAACGCAAAAATAAATTGGAAATGATTACATCAAAACGTAGATGTTCTATGAATTTCCAAAACAAGAACTGTGTAGTTGTTTAAGGCAGGTCAAATATAACAATTTTCCTTTCTTGCTGCTTCCCATATACATACTATTGTAATTACTTTTCTAATCACTTAAAATGCTTTTCTGCAAAAAAAAATTTATAATCCTTCAGATTAAATTCCTCAGAAGTTATTTTATCCGTAATAAGTTCTTTTGAATTAGTTTAATACGATATAATAAGTAGGATTATATCCTATTAGTTATTAATTCCCTTTTTAAAAAACGGAAAACGGTGCCCTTCAATAAACAAGATGATTATTTTATAAGTGACTTTGCATCTAATTTATTGGATGAAAGAAGTTATATATGGCACCCTAGAAGAGGAATTTGTAATCATTCCACGATAAAGGTCCATCAGTAAAAGTAGCATTACTGGGGAACCTGGTTAATTCGAAGCAGACGGGACCACAATAAAGAATTTATATAGAGATAATGGAAGAGGAATTTGCAATTATTTCATGAAAATGATTTCTCAGTAAAATTACCTTTACAGGGGGACATGGTTCATTCGAAGCAGACAGGGTAACAATAAAATTTTGATTTATCGAAATTATTTAATTAATTCTTTTCGAACTAAGAAAAGTTGGGTCTAAAAATGAATGCATCGAGACAAGACGACAATTTGTACGCTAAAAATGGTAATAAAGATTTATTTTTAATATTAATATGATTTAATAAATAATATTTTATAAATAATACATAACTAATAAGTAATTTTAATGAACAAACTGTATACAGTACTTTCATACAAGAGTTGCTCAATAAAACTTCTAATTAAACTTGAACGTAACTTAAAAAAATTATAAACAAAGATAAACAGTATAAACAATACATATACACATATATATATATATAGTTAAATATTTTACAAACGATTAAAACTCAAATAACATTTTCAGCTAACTATTAAACCAATAATTAAAATTAAATATAAAATAATGTTACCTAATTAATAATCATACAATGGAATACAGAAGAATAATTAGATTTATTATGAAAAAGACAACCCCAACAATCAAATGCCAATCGATCTTAGGAATCGATTATGTCGCATTAAATTATATATATACAAAGTATGAACAATACAATCCATACATAACGTGCTCAAAGTTTTTTTTAAAGCGTGAGTAACTTTTAATTGTTTTTGATTAAACACATTGCTCAACAGTAAAGGTCCTCGAGTGAATTAAGGGCTTCAAAAATTATTCACTTACTATCTGGATTACTCACTACTTAAAAACCTTGATATTTTTCATATGTCGTTTGAGGTTTTCAAAAGGAAGTTTCAATCACTTTTCCATTCTTAATACGTTTAATGTCTTAAAACTGTTTACGCAAAAATGTACTTTTATTCGTATTGCCTTTATTTCTTATGCTATCAATTTTTGTCCTTTGATATACAATTTATGTCATGCAACACTGTAAGCGAAATCTTTTCTGCAGTGTAAATTTTCTTCCGTAAATAAATCCCTGAGGACACAAGATGGGATTATTTAACTAATAAAAAGGATTCAGAAATAAAAAGGTTTTTTTGCAATTTTTTAGTTTATAGTGTGTTGGGTAATTCAAAAAAATGTTTGAACTGCCCAAGTTCCACTGTACAGCGTCTCCTCGTCTTATAATCGAGTTCCGTTCCAACTGACAGGTTGTAAGTTGATTTATATTTTTCAACAATACCTTCATCCAAATGCGTTTTCATAACTTGTTTGAATGAAATGTACAATTTTTAATTGCAAATGAAACGCAAAAATTTAATCTGTGTACATATAGTTATTGTCGTAGATAATGTGAACTTTATTGTATACTAGCTGATATACCCGGCGTTATTCGGGATAAAGAAAATTTTAAGTCTAAGTATTTATAAGACTTGAAAATTAATAAAACAGTTTTTCGCAGAAGCGTCTTTCGTTGATTTTTGGTCGTCCCCCCGGTATTGTCTGACCCCCTCAGACAGCAGTTAAACCCTTCTCTTCTTTTTCTCTTTGTAGTTTGAACCACATCTAGCAGTCCCTGGTACTCCATTTCCCCCTCTCCATCATTGCTACTGCGACACCAGCTCTTTCATATCTTGGTTTTTATTGCCATTATCCGAACTACAATTCTCTTCTTTTTAGTGTTTTTGAGACTGACCGGAAAAACATCGCATAGTGTTCTTTCTTTTTCCCCTTAGGTCCTCTCCCTCCGTTAGAAACCGGACTCAATCTTGAATGATTTTACACGCTCATTGGGATCATTTAAAAATTAAATGTAACATCGCATAAAGAGAGTATGTAACTAATCATTTACTGTGCACACAAATTGAAGGATGTACGCGCTACAAAATAAAAGCGGAACCAAAAATTTTAACTTCCTGTAAATATTCAACGACATTAATATTTTTATCATAATTTTAAGAGTGGCAAAAACATGGGAATAAAGGATTTGATAAAACAATAAATCGCTTTGAATTTAATTACAATAATAGAAAGCATTGTTACAGATAGAGTTTAAAATGAATTTCGAAATATTTATGAAAATTGGGGGGAAAGAACGTATGCTATTTAAATTCAGATCAGTAAAAAGAAAATTTTCTGCTCTTAAAGATGGTATATAAATCATATTCTTGTAATATATATTTCAGAAGTTACCGGCTTAATTTTTGTTATTTAATTAACTATTTTTAAGAAGTAATAATTTTTCTAAATTTAAAAATGCACAATTGGTCTAGAAATCGACCCCATAATGGCAAGCGCAAGTTTAATATTGATACTATTCATCGTTTAGGAAGACTTCTTGTGAGAGATAGATCGGTAAAACACTTTTTTTTCTTTCTATTTCCTCTCCCATCTATAGGAACCGAACTAAGTAACCTCGAAAGACTTAGCACACTCATAAGGATCATTTAAAATTTTTTGAAAATTAAACAAAACATCTCATAGAAAGAGTAATTAATCCAATTGCACTGTAATTGGATTGCTAAGCAACCATATTAAAAGAGGTATATGCTACGATACCGGAAATGAAAAGTCTTCCTTAGAAATAAAAATGTCCAAAGAAAACAATATTTTCTTATATTAACTTTAACAGTGGCAAATGCAAGGTGAATGAACCCTAGTTGCACAGTTTGTTGGCCCAACGTTGGAAAATGGTCGGCATTGATGGCAAACGGTGGGTAGTTTTGCCAACAAAAACCCAATCTCAGCTTATGCGGTTGGCAACAACAACGTTGGACCAACATAGTTTTCACGTTGGGATAAATAACAATAAGAGTACTGTGAAATACAACCGCAACCGTACCGGTAAACAAACAAACGGTAATCGTTCCGCAGACTCGCTCATGTGGTGGATGGATTTTAGCAACATCTTGTAAGTTCAGTTATTAATTTCTATAATATTTTTAATTAAATTTCATGATTAAACTTATTTTTATTTGTTTCAAATAATTTTTCAAACTAAAATTATGGATTTGCTATTACAATTTCTTTTCTGATTGCTGAAGAATACCGCCATGGCGTAATCGAAAATTAATCTTATTTGTTCGATAATATTTTAAGGTATCTGCCTATGTTTGAAGCAAATGTTTTGAAACAAGTTACTTTAAAAAGTTGTTCGCTATTGTGCAATGAAAACGTAATGTTTGAAAAATTAATTGTTCTTTTCGATAAATTGTGAAATTTAACCAAAACGGCTAACACTATTTTAAAATTTTAGAGAAAGTGAGCCATTCATCTGCATTTGTTGAACTGCCATCTGAAATAAAGATTCCCTGTGATTCTATAGAAGATGTCACAAGCTTGAAGAATGGCTAATGAGTGAAGATATAATGTAAAGGCTTTGGTAAGCAATTACCAATGTGTCAAATTTTAGTACTAATACAAATCTGTTTTCAGGGATCTTTATTATTTTATGGTGTTGAAATTTTTTTATTCTTCTACCGTCATACTATTTGATTGAAAGTTGGAGTTTAAGATAACTTTAAGTAGTGTGTTTAAGTATTTTCAAGGCCCATAGCAATTAAAAACAAACATGTAAACAAATGTAAAATTTATGTAATAAGTGTGTCTTTAAGATATTTAAGCAATTAAATCTGTATTAGCAATATTTCATTGACATGTGATCTTAACTACAGTGATTAAAGCAATTTTTATTTTTTCTATATTACACTTGGTAAATTTAATTTGACGGTTACAAAGATTATTCCAGGTTAGTATAGTTAAAGTTACATATTGGAGCTTAAAAGGTAGTGGTGGGAAAACTAGTACAAGGACAGTATAATAATCTGCTCCGATTAACCCATTAGTGCCTGATGTCCCTTATAATTTATATTTGTGAGAAAAAACATATATCTAAAACATGTATTTCTAGATTTGTTTCCATTTTTTTCACTAAAAGCATTATTTTAAGCATTTTCTCTCGTCGTATTTATACGACACTGGACACAAATGGGTACATGGTTTCTCCCTGCCTCTCAATGTATTGATAAGCTTTCTTTTGGTTCTATATGCAAAATATTTGAGTTATTTTCATAAAAACATATTTTTTTCAAGTGTTATAAAAACTTATATTGTATTTAAAGTATGTAAATTTTTGGACGCATATATAGTTAAATGTGTCGAAATTTATATTTGAGCATTATTTTTACATTCATTTTAAATTAATATTTAGTCTCCATTTTTGTATCAATATAGCCTACATGAATCTAAAACATATAACACAAACTTCACAATATTTTTTTATTTGTATCTAAGCTAGTCTAAATTTTGAGTTTCAAGTCGATGTATATGAGGATAATTTGTTTTTCAATTATTAAAATAATTATTTTGTAAAGTTGTATTTATTAATTAATTTATAGTAACTGTTGTTTGCTTTATTATTTTATAAGTGTTTCAATTACTCTAGCTTTAAGCCAGAGGTCTTCATTAAGTGCTTCTCTTTGATGATGTTGACAGGCAGTGCATTAACGCCAAAGAGCTGCATGCAACTTGCAAGCCGCGGTTTATCGACCATTGGTCTAATGTATTGAAAAAAGTTATTGAAATAGACTAGCCAAAATATAATAAATATATGAGATATGGATAATAAATATATATGTCACTTCTTAAAACCGTATACTATTCCAGATTGTCTATGTAGAAACCATGTACTTAATTTATTTCAAAGCTGCAGTCAAATAAATTCTAGATTTTATTTGTTATTAATTTTTTCTTTTTTTTAAAGCTGAAACACTAAAATGTAAATGAATTTGTAAAATCACACTAAATAAGTTATATTTTGAAATTACTCCCAGGCTTCGGTCTATGTACAAATGTAGTATTATTAAAATTCCAGGGAATGTGGTTAAAACTCAGCTTTTTTATTCTGTTATCGAAAAGTAAAAGAAAACTAAATTATTTTATTTTGGTTTGTATATGTTAATATCACAGGACAAAGGTTTTAATTGTGTGATGTTTATTTTAGAAACTGTTTGGAGAAGTACAGCTAATGCCACTGACGAAATTTATGGAGTGATGACAAATTGGTTCCGATTCTGCAAAATCGAGATGGAGGGAGATATCTCGGAATAAAAAATAGTTATAACATAAAATAGTTATAAGTTAAAAATTACATATTCTTATAATTTTATCTTCCTTTTCTGACAGTTATCTTTTTGATGTTGTATTTTTTTTATAAAATAAGAACTATTTTACTACACTATATTAAAAAAAAATTTCTAAAAAAGTGCAGAGTCATAATCTAATACTTAACAGGCATCATCCAATTTTGTTTAGCACTAAATATCAATGTATGTTTACAGTAAAGTTTAAACAAAACCCTTGGTAAAAATAATTTTTGTAAATGCAAGAAAATAAATTAAGATGTTTTATTTGTTTTGTAACTTTCAGTACCATTTTATTTCTTTTCAAATTGTTGATAAAGTGTAATGTTAATTTGCTGATAAATAAAATGTATGTATGTATTTAATTGTTTGTGATTTTATTTCTAACTTTTCTTAAGTCAAGGTTTTTTATATAAAAAAAAGTGCTTTTACACATCTTATAGTTTGCTGGGTATAATTAAAATTTATTTTTAAATTCATGATATGATTATAAGTGACTCTTTAGTATCTACATTTTAATATATATGTCCTAAACATGAAGTATAAATTTTAAATTATTAAATTTGTTCTCGAAGTATTGAGTTTAAAGCCATTGCAAATGAACATTTTTTCAATAAGTATTTTGTATACATCGAAGTAAGATGTATTTAACTATTTTATTTCTAAAATGAAACGAAAACTGTTAAAGTTGACAAATGGCATTTCTTTTTTCACATAGCTTTTCTTCCCTAACACTTTAGATTCTAATTTATGCAGTATGAAAAAAAAAGTATTCATTAGGGAAAATTATAATTCTTGTTTAACAATTGACATTGTATAGTACTGATTGTCCAAATCAGGTGTGACTGAGGGAACATGATTCCATTAAACGAAGGTGCGGGTTTCCACAGAAGCAGTTAAAACTTTTTGATGCAAAGATTGAAGAGGCGGAATACTGCCGCGAGGACACTAAAATATAACATGCACACTAGAAGTAGTGTTTTAACATGTGTAAGACTGGCGGGGGAGAATTTTGAAAGTTGTTCGTATTTTATGTTCGGATTGTTTACAGAAATAGAAATCATCCAATCTTAATAATTGAGCATAATGTCACATATTATAAAGCCATAATATCTGAAAATTTCAAACTTCATTTCGAAGCAAAACATTGTTTTGACTTTTATCATGTTAAAGTATGTAATTTGAATTGTTTTGTTAAAATACTTTGTGCTACATTAAAGTGATAACAACACTGTTTAATACAAAACGTTATGTAGAACTGATGGAATTTCATTAGTCGAATATGTAATATTTTAGTCGTCTAATGATAATTTTAGTTTACAGATTACATGTTAAGGCATGTTGATGTTTCCTGATAATGCGAAGTGGTCAGACTATTTTTGGTTGAATTTGTTTTTAAATAACGCTAATAAAAAATATTATAATGCAGATTCTATTTCCATCCTCTAAACACCAAAACTGCATAGTGTTTATTTAACTTCTACAAGTTATACACAAAAATATAGTATTCATATATATTTGTATACGTGTATAAATTCATAAAAAAAGGAAAAGTAATCTTCCAGTAAGCAGTTTATTAGTCATGTAAACATTGTCAAAATAGTTGCTTCCAACCAAAGTTTCTAAAATTCCCGTTTTTTTTTTTTTTTTTTGAAAATGTAGTATAGACCTAAAAAATAAGAAAACTTTGGTTGGGCCATCGTAGGTTCATATAGGAAAACTTGGTTGGGCCATCGTAGGTTCATATAGAAAACTTAGATATAGAACGTTGGCCCAACAGTTAGCAACTCAGTTGGGCCAACGTTGGGGAATGGATGGTTGGGTAACCGTAAGACAGAGTGCCAATCCGTACCCCATTGGCCAACCGTGGATGGCAACGTTGGGCCAACTGTATGCCAACGACTTGTGTTACTTGGGAAGGCTTTGATAAACATTAAAATGGGTTGAATTTTATTTTATAAGATTAGAAAGTATTGTTAAAATTACATTTTGAAACGTGAATTACAATTAGAGAAAATATTCTTCCTTAATGTAATAACTATCATCAAAAAGATAATTTTTGCTCTTTAAAATGGTGTGAAAATAATTTTCGTGCGATAAATATTTCAGAAGTAATTGGCGAAAAACGTTTAATAATTAGGCTTAAGACGACTTAGTTTTCGTTATTTAATTAAACATCTTAAAAACTAATTAATTCTGAAAATTGAAAAGTTGCACAGTTGACCTAGAAATGTACCTCAGAACGCAGTGTGCAAATTTCATGTCGCTATCGTTCACCGTTTAGGAGAAATTCTTGTGACAGACAGACACTTGTATTTTCTGCTTTATATTATAGATGCTGTAGGCAAAGTTATAATCTTATAATAAGCTTCATTTAGTCCAATCAATGAAGGCCAAAAATCGACGAATAGAAAAAAAAAAGTGGTGTAGTTTTGAAATTTGGCACAGTTGTTGGGGATAGTGTCCTAAACAACATACTAAAAGTCCCCTCCCCAGGGCGCCCACCCGGGGGCTCCGGGGGGACTAATGGGGGGCTTTTTCAGTGTTTCTTAAATATCTCAAAAACTACGGGTTCTAGCGAAAAATACTCAATTACAAAAATAACCTACATTAAATTCCCTACAGAAAAAGCACTACATCTTTATTTTAGCATCAATAGTTTAGAAGATATGGGGAGTTGAAAAAGTGAGTATTTCTGAAATTCCTTCTTGTAATGGTAAAATCAATAAAAAATGCCGAAGTAACAACCTTCAGAAGCACCTCATGCCTATATAATAATTTTATGAAGGTAGTATTGTATGTGTTGAGAGTAGTGGTGGTGTCGGTGAGGGGGGGGGAGACAAATGTATTTGATGAACATTCGTCATCACTTCCTCCCCTCACATCCGTTCCCCTCCACAAGATCATTTCTACTCAGTCGTTTGGTTCTGTAAACGCTCCAAATGAGTATATTAAGACAGTATAATCTAAATATACATAAATATGACGAGTTGAACATAAAAGCTCGCAACATTCCACATTCACAACATCTGTTTTTCAACACCTAGTCAACATATAAACACGAACACTAAGGCCCGGTACACACATGCTATTTCTGTCGGAAAAGTAATTAGTATAAAATGCCGGAGAATTTATAATTCTTAACTCCATATTTTGTCGCTGTACAACTGGGTGTTGTGGACGATGTGGATGCCGGAAAGCTGGCATACAATGCTCTTCTGTTTGTGGCACCTGTCATAGTATCTGTACTAATGGTGCACCTCTAGAAGAAGAGGAGTTCGAACTTGATCGAGAAGTAGAAGAGTCGAATGAAATTTAATTACGAACAAGTGTCAAAAGTGTTTATGCATATTTTTATGTAGGTATGTATAATTATATATGTTACTGTGAAAGACCGAAACTGGAGAATGTCGACTTTCACCGGTGAAAGTCGACATTCTCCAAATGTGAATGTTGACATTCACCGGTGAAAGTGGACATTCTCCAGATTTCGGTCTTTCACGGTAACATATATATATATAATATTATGTTATAGATATAATGTTATAATAGATAGCCGACAATTTGAAATAAAAACTTTCTTTCTTAAAAATGAAGCTAGCTTCTTCAACCACTTATTGTAATTCTCTCTCTATATTCTAAGTCATTCATCCTAAGAAAAAAAATGAAGGACTATTTTTGTAGGAAATTTAATGTAGTTTAATTTTGTTGAGTATTTTTCTCTAGAACCCATAGTTTTCGAGATATTTAAGAAAAACTGAAAACGCCTCCTTTAAACTCCCCTGTACCCCGCGTAACCCCCACGGGCGGGGACTTTTAGTATGTTGTTTAGGGCACTATTCCCTACAACTGTGCCAAATTTCAAAACTACACCATTTTTTTCTATTTTTCCTTCGTTGACTCGACTGGAATTGATCTTGTGGAGAGAAACGGATTGAGGGAGGAAGGGATCACGACTGTTCATCAAATATATTTGTGCCCCACCCGCCCCGACACCACCACTATTCTCAACACATACAATACTACCTTTATATAATTATTATATAGGCATGAGGTGCTTCTGAAGGTTGTTATTTCGGCATTTTTTATTGATTTTACCATTACAATAAGGAATTTCAGAAATACTCACTTTTTCAACTCCCCATATCTTCTAAACTATTGACGCTAAAATAAAGTTGTGGGACTTTTTTTGTAGGAAATTTAATGCAGTTTATTTTTGTAATCGAGAACTTTTCTCTAGAACCCATAGTTTTCGTGATATTTAAGAAAAAACTGAAAAAGCCCCCCTTTAACCCCCCTGTTCCCCCCGCGTAACCCCCACGGTCAGTGACTTTTAGTATGTTGTTCAGGGCACTAATCCCTACAACTGTGCCAAATTTCAAAACTACACCATTTTTTTTCTATTTTTCCTTCGTTGCCTGGCCTAATTGTGAAATTTGAAATCTACTTCTTGTGGTCGTGAGTGTGGATGATCGTAAGTCGCATTAGTCATAACAGTAGATTTCAACAAACACTATATGATCAAAAGTATCCGAACACTTTCAGATTTACACATTTTTTTGAATTTCTCCGTAAAGGTAAAGAATATGTAAAGAATAGACTAAATCTCATTTTTACAGTGGAGATTCGATCAGGAAGGCATTTAGGGAACCGATCAAAAATTGATTAAGAAGAAAAAAATTTGGGCTCACCCCGTTCCACAGAAATCTGATAATGATTTACAAATTCCATCAATGGTTTTGCTTAATATTCACATTGCTTACATGCATTTTCGTAAATATAGAAGGTATATTCTGGAAGATATAAAGGTTTTCTTAAAAAATCTCAAATTTTCCCACGTTTTTTGCTATTAACGTGCAGAGTTTTTCACCAAATAATACAAAATTAACGGAATACTAAACAATGTTTTAGAGACGCATTCCATTAAAACTAGAAGTTAATACTTTGAATATTAAAGGAAATATGAGTATTTGTAGTAAATTTTTTTTATTGCGCATGTGCGATATATAGCGTAATTTTTCTTTCACAAGTTCAAAGCCAGATATATTAGGCAATTTATATGAAAATTCCAGTTGAATATCATTAAGATTTAGAAAGATATCGGCATTGCAGTTAACAGAATTTCTACTGCTTTTTATGAGAAACAAAATGACGAGGGTTTATTATTATTATTTTTAAACTTGAATCTTCGGTTAGTAATCGTCGAAATGCAATTTAAAGTATGAATTTTATTTATAAGTGTGTCTGGATATTCAAAATGTTCATTCTTTATTAAATTTTATAAAATTATTCAAAAATTCATGTTTAAAAATATCAATTTGTGGAAAAACCCTCATCGTTTTGTTTGTCTTACAGGGACGCAGAAATTCTGCTAACTGCAATGCCGGTATCTTTCTAACTCTTAATGTTAATCAACTGGAATATTCATATAAGTTGCCCTATATATCTGGCTTTGAAGTAGTGAAAGAAAATTTACGCTACGTCTCGCACATGCGCAGTAAAAAATTATTTACTACAAATATTCATAATTCCTCTAATATTCAAAGTATTTATTTCAAATTTTGAAACAATGCTTCTTGAACAAATTGTCAAGTTTTCTGTAAATTTCGTGTTATTTGGTTGAAAACGCTACATATTATAAGCAAAAAACATGATTCAAAATTTTGGATTTTTCAAGAAAACCTTTATATCTTCCAGAATATACTTGCTATGTTTAGGAAAATGCATGTAAGCAGTGTGCTTATTAAGAAAAACCATTGATGAAAGTTGTAAATCGTTATCAACTTTCTGTGGAACGAAGTGAGCACGGATGTTTTTCTTCTTCATCAATTTCCGGTCGTTTCCCTAAATGCCCTCCTGACCGAATCTTTACTGTAAAATGTGAGTTAGAGTCTATTCTTGACATGGTCGAAGTTCAAGGACAGTTGGTCTCGTTTCCGGATAAATTCTGAAAAATGTGTAAATCTGAAAGTGTCCGGATACTTTTGATCATATAGTGTATGGAACGCACCTTCTAAAAGGGAAGCAGAATAAGTAAAGGTGTGTAGAGACTTGGTTTAGCTTAGTTAGTTCAGCTTTATTAGCGTCCAGTTCTGAAGCAACACGAGAGTTTCTTTGCCGTGCCAGTTTCGTCTGAAAATGTCATCCATCCATCGAATTTCCGTCTCTCTCAATGAATATTAAACTTCAGCATGTATTTGCCCCTACTTATTGATCAGTATATTAATGAATTATAGATGCTTACAATATGATTTTAGGAGATTTATTCAAATATATATATTCGTTTTTGATGTAATTTAAAAACTATTTTGTTAGTTTAAAAAAGTCAATAATTTTTATATGAGATTTGTATACATTATTCTGTGTATGAAAATATGTAAGAACTTATTGTAAGGATGCGAGAATTTTTCATGGTCTAGCGGTTCCAGGTGCACTGCTACCGGCTTAAGGGTTGCAAATTTGACATCGAAAATCGGACCAAGCCAATCAATTACACAACATACTGCTTAAAATGCGATAAGGAATTTAAAATAATTTTCGTTGAAAAATAAATTCGAAACTTATTCTGAAGTATTTCTATTTTTCTCTAATTTCTTAATAATAATTAAGCTCAACACAAAACGCGGCAGATTGTATAAGTAGGATACGAAATAGTAATAAGTGATAGAGGAAAAAGTACAAGGGGCTGTTTTTATTCCTTCTAGTTTTATATCTTATTAATGAAAATAAAGTACATTTTTCGGTTTGTCGATATTTATCAATTAATTCCAATAAAAGAAAATTTTAAAATTTTGCTATTATTTTTTAATCCAGTCCTTAACCATTTCTTTAAAGGCCAGCATAATTATTAAATGTAAATTATACGTAAATACCAAATAGTTACTTAATTTATCCATAGATGGCGCCAGTTTTTAACCTAACGGGAGAGGTTCCAATGCCCCCAGCCATCTGAAAAGAGTTGTGTGAATGAAACAAATTCTCTGTCTGTGTAATTGTCAAACTAATTAATTCATGTTTAATCTCCTCAACAAACTGGTTAAATCATATTATTTGTTAAAAGTCTTTATGAATAATTTCCTTATTTTTACCCAATTGCAGTCGGATTTTGTAATTTAAAGAATCATGGATTTTTCAGAATGTCTTTAGGATTATTTAAAAATTAAAATTCCGTAACTAATTTTAATCGTGCCTGCTGCCACCTCACTTACCTTTCCGAATAACGATTGACTTGAGTTTTAATTTCGTATGAGAGAATAATATTTTGTAATCAGTCGTTATTTTCTTCTACAATTATTAGTCCTTATTTACGAATAGCTATATTCAGTAGTATAACTAGGAAGAATGGGACGGTATTTTGTGTTGAAAAAAAAGTACGTGAACAGTGCAAATCAAATGCTCATTATGATGAAACGATGAATAACAATGATGCTATTTTTGCGATGGTGGTTGGCATAGTGTGCAATCAAAGTAAAACCTCGATTTAACGGACAAATTGGTGCGAAAGAATGTTCGTAAAATTGAAAGTTAATTAAATTGTGAATTTACTTACCGTCTTCTGGTGACCCGTCCCTCTGGGGGTCGCCAGAAAATTTTTGAGTGTCGCGTTGCTAAATCCAAAGAAATTTATCTGACTGCAAAAAGTATAAGAATTTCAACAAAAAACGTGGGGGGTTACGACAAAATTTTACTCAAAGTGAGGGGATCGGAAATGAAAATAATTTGCGCACCACTGCTCTAAATTATCGCTTCTGACTGTAAGTGAAGCATTGCTTCATTACTAGGCATACCTCAAAATCGAGAGACACATTTTCGTGGGAACATAAACTTCCAGGAATGTCTGAGAATTCGATAATAAACTTCCGGGGTCTTAAACTTTCTTTTTTTATTGTAATAATCCGCGGCGATCAGATGTTCTTATCGTTTGTCTGGATGGTATTCTATAAGGATGTGTGCGTAGAGTCTATAATATTTAAAATTGTAATCAAACAAAAGATGTAGGGTTGGACTGCAAATCACAAATTACTTATATAAATTACAAATTTCAAATATAAACTACTCCAAATTGAAGGCATTAAATAGTTATAATCATTGATATGCGATTTATATGCTATTTGGGTGCACGGTGTTTTAACATGATAAAATGATAACATGCTGGCATACTCTCTGTAAATCTTGTGATACATGATAAAAATCGTTCTATAGGCAGATATTTAGGGTTGCCATAATTGCCAAGCATTGATTCGGGACGTTTAAGTGTTAAATAAATAAAGCATGATAAATGTGAGTAGGTAATGGTTTATTTTTGATAAAAAAAATCAATAAAGAGTAAGCAATTCAATAAAATAAACACTTAGAATAATATAAAAGATGCAAGGCTAATCTTTTTTTAAAAGTCGATTTCACTTTCTTAATTATATCATTTTCTTCTTTCACGTAATTATAAAATTAGGCACAAGCATTTTAAAATTATAATGATTTTAAAATTATAATGCTTCAATTGTCTCCACAGACAACCTGTTTCATCCGACCATTGAGTTGACATTAGGGAAATATTCTCTCTACATTTACATTGTGGGCTGGAATGGCAAATACAGGGTGACAATTATTGACCTATATGAAAAAAAAAAAACCTTGATAACTTTTGAACCGTTGGCAAGATTCAGTTAAAATTTGGTGGTTGAATGAAGGGCATGTTGGGATTTTTTTTGAGCATGCGCACTCTTATTCATTTTTCGTAGAAAATGTCCAAATACTGCGTTTCTGAGCGTATATAGATCGTCAATGCTAACTATTTGAGCAATAAATGCCCGATTGCGGCTCAAAGGAAATTTGCGACCGAGTACAAGCTGAAGACAAACGGTCCAAGTGTTATAACAATAAAAAATGCGATTGAAAAGTTCGAGAGAACTGGTAGTGTCGATGTCTCGACACTTCAGCGAGTTTTGCAGAATTTTTCTCTTCGTCTGCTCCACGTCATAGCCATTGATGGCAGGCATATCGTCATAAACTAAATCCGAATATCTGTAGTTACTTTTAAAATTTGAATAAAATTTTTGAAATCAGTAGTTTTTGAAAATTTTATTTTTTTATTTTATATAGCTCAATAATTGTCTCGCTTAGCTTTATTACGCGTGACTTCTGATCAATATACTGCTTTGTATCTGCAAAAAACTTAAGTCACTTCTCTTCTATACTCAATTTCAGAGTTGCTTCGCAGTCTTGAATGGTATAAAAATATGGCTCTAAATAATCCTAGGCAGAAAACGGGACAAATAATAATACGGGACTGAGTAGTGAAATACGGTGGCAGTCCCTTATATACGGGACGCATGGCAACCTACAGATATTGGATTTAGAGCTACAGAATTTGGTACATAATTACTTCTTGGGTAGAAGGTGCTCACTACGGAAAAGGTTTTCTAAAATTCTAATTAGATTTTTAATTAATTAAAAATTGATCGAAATTTTAACATTTTTCCTCAATAACCTGGGAGCATATTATTTTACAAAAAACCATTTTTAAGCCATTTTAAAATTCAAAAACTCAGTTCTCTCCTCCAAAACACCAATAGTTTTATTTTCCCAGCATGCTTTATAACTCCATGTGGGATCGTTAGAGTAATTTCAACGATGTTTTGCCCTATGTGTCATTGCATCCTTAACCCTCTGACTGCATATCCGGCGATTTCCGCGGGTTGGAAGTTCGTCTGTTTTTTGCTGCATCCAGTGATTTTCGCAAGCTAATGGGTTTACTTAGTACTTTCAAAACGCTTAATCAAATTATACTAATAAAGCCCTGCATGTAAATAACAATTATCATAGTTCAATGGTATTTGAACATGTTTTAAAACGTTGCATCTAAATAGTAATTCAAAAGATTATGCAGTCAGAGGTTAATGAGGGAAAACAAGAACAGGGAACCCAACAGGTGATCGAAAGAGACCACTGATCTTCCAACAATATGAAAAATCCTGCATTGTTCCTCCTAAAGAATCTCCGTTTTGAAAGAGACTTGAAATTTCACTCTTCTATAATCTAAAGGTTAGGGAATGCGTTGCCAAAAGCAAATGTAAAGAAAGGAGCAGGCTAGAATCTGCTTCTATATAAATTTTAATTGATCTATTACGATTAAAATTTTTATACAAAAGAAAAAATGATGTAAAGTATAAATTCAATATATGCTCTTATTTTTGTCCGATAACACATTTTATTTTGTATTCTAAGGAAAATGAAATTTTAAAATGTTAGCTTATTTATAGTTGAGGTTTTCTTTTTTTTTAGTATCACATTTCCATGTCTTTATTTTTTGCGTTCTTTAAAATCCATCTAATATCTTTTCTGAGTTCTGATCAAAATACCACGGCTCCAACACGTGATAACAGTATGATTCATCATAATGTTTTGTTGGCCGAGTTATAATGTAGACTAGGCTAAACAGCTGAATAAATACTACGGAATATTTGCGCCTTTGTTTTGGTTGCAACCCTTTGTGTGGTGCCATCATTGAATAAATCGCTGCATGTCATTTGAATTGGGAACAACTCTGCATAGCAAACTATGTGCGTCATTAAAACTGCGGCAGCAATTCTAGCAACAATGACAGCAAATATACATGAACATTTATGTAAACATTTGTAACAACTCACATCGAAAGTTACAACCCAAGTTATATATTCATTATCTGGTTGTTTATTCAAATTAGTGATAAAATTGTTGAATTTTCAATGAATTCATTTTTATAAACTATATTAAACCTTAACTAGTGAAAAATTTTACATTATTGGCAGGTAAAACCAATATACAGGGTGCCCATTAAAGTCCCTTATCACCCTTTTAACTACCGAATGGCTGCAGCAATCTTCATAAGAGTGATGCCTAGGTATGGTAAAGTGACTATGCGCTACTGGATGAAACAACTTAGAGCGCCACCTGGTGGAAAACGGTGGAGTTAGTGTTATTATCTCTAAAACGGTACGAGATAGAGGAAAAGAGTGAATTACAAAGTTGTAGAACATTATCGATTTAGTAATAAAAAAAACACCTTGTGGACGTAAATGCCTATAACAGAATGCTTAAAACGCGTATTTGTTTGTTCGCGATTTCCTGCACTGACGCGTGACAAAATATTCTTAGAAATTTAAAAAAACAATTAGTTATCTTTATTTTCGATGTTCAAACTTCTCTCCGTCAGCTACAATGCACATCTGCACCCTTGCTTGAACTTCAAGTTGCACACTGTGTAGCATAGCGGGTGTCACGTTGGCACAAGCATTCGTAATGCGTCGTTGAAGGATCCTGCAATGCTGGCGGAGGGGTCGCATACACCTGCTGTTTGAGGTATGTCCCCAGAAAAAGTCCATTGGAGTCAGATCAGATATATGTGGGGGCCACTCTTGGAAACCACCATACCCGATTATTTGTTCCCCGAATTCCTCTACGAGGTACTGCTTCACTGATGATGTTTTGTGCGCAGGCGCACCGTCATGTTGGAACCATACGTTTGGAGCTGAAAACAAACAAATGTGCATTTTAAGGGCTCTGTTTTTAGCGTAAGGTGTCTTTTTGTACTGAATCGATGATATTCTTGAACTTTGCAATTCACTTTTTCCTCTATCTCGTACCGGTTTAGAGATAATAATGCTAACTCCACCATTTTCCACTAGGTGGTGCTGTAAGTGGTATCATCCAGTAGTGTATATAGTCACTTTACCATGCCCTCGGTAGTTAAAAGGGTGGTAAGGGACTTTAGTGGGCACCCTGTATAGTTACTCCGTAAGGCGCGTTTTGTGATTAATCTTCCAAATCTAGTGAAGAAAATTGAGTATGCATTTTATACCTCTTCTAGCAGGCTAGGATTAGTTTCAAATTTTTATACTGATTTACAATAGTGGTGTTAAGACCACATACAGAATTTCATATTCCTGGTTTATTGCGTTCACTTGCATACGAATCAATTCACCGACGCAACGGATGCCACTCACAGACGGATTTAGTCTAAAACTTACCTATAATTCTATTAATAAAACATTACACCAAATTTCATTAATCTAGCTAACAACGCTTTTGTGTGATAATGTTCACATGCATACGATTTGTATTTGCTCTTTGTTAAAACTGATACAATTTATATCTCCAAAGACAACATCTGCTCTCCAGATTTCTCGTCAGATAGTTTCCTCACAATTTGATAGAAATTTGTAATTTTGTGGTATAATGACAACACTCCAAATTTACATACTTCAAATTTATTAAACACTGCAATACGACAGTCAGTGGCGAATTTGGTACCATCAAACCACTTGAGATTCATTTTGGTAATGGCGAGACATTTAATTGTAATTTTGTGAATACTGGTAAAAGCAGATACTTACGCAAATAATTTTCGCATTCGAAAAAAAAATGACATTTAGAAACTGTGATGAAGAGCATATCTTAGTGTTCATTATTTTTTTTTTGGGGGGGGGGGGGTTTGTGAAGGCTACTATTCTCAGAGCTACTAGTTAAGAAGGTATGAATCTTTCGTATCAAGAGAATTTTACTTTCATTTGAAGAACTGAGCATTTCCACTCTTTCAGATTTTCATTTATATAGTTTTTTTTAAACATGAAAAGGTTGAGCAGCTGCTCGTGAAACTGTTTGGATTTCTTTAAATTTCTCATGTACGAAGGGAGTATACAGAGAGAAGGAACTGTAATCATTAAAATATTCGACTTCGAGATTTTGATGAATCTCCATTTTTTAGACCTCTCTGATTCCGAAAAAACATTTTTGAAATTACATCTGCGTGTCGGCATGTCTGATAATTCGATAATTTTAAAGCGAAACAAATTAGACGAAATAAATTTGGTATGTGACCTTTGATCTAAAATTGTAGATTTCAACCAAATTTGGGGTAAATTTCGCCTTCTGGAAATCTGTTTGTCGGTCCAATTACGCAAACTCAAGGCCGACGAGCTAGATAGATGAAATTTTGTATGATTTGAACACCATAATGATTGGTGTTATAAGTCAAATTTTGGACGACATCCGTCAACTAATTGACTGTCTATAGATCTGTCTATTGTGTGTATGTGAATGAGATAACCCATAAACTCAACAATATAGAGGTATGAATTTTATTATGTGATTTTGAAATCATCAGTGTAGATATGTGTATAATTTTGAACTAAATTCGTCAACGGATAGACTGTCTGACTATTTTTCAGACTATGTGTATGTGGACATAGTCATTAAAAAACTATCTAGTTCATATGTTCCCAACCTATGGTACGCGTATCCCTGGGGGTACGCGAAGGACCATTTAGGGTTACGACGCAAAAGCAATGTTGGTAATGGTGGAAAACACAAAACATAAGAATATTCTAGAATTTCGTTTTCTCAGGTTCGTTTAAAAAATGAAAGTGAAAATAGTGCGAGTCCGAAATCCTTATTTCCGAAATAAGAACCAGCGGGAGAGTTCTCCCCTAAACTTTCTCGTATACTTCCCCCAAAAGGTGCCGTTTCTCCTTCCCCCGCGTGGCTAAAAAAATTCGAACTTACTGTTATCCAGAATCCAATGACTATCAGAAGGTTTTTCATTATAGTGATTGAAAAATATCTAGGTAAAGAATCGCACACTGCTAGGTTTCACTCTTGCCGTCTCAAGGACAAACTGACGTAATTCGTTCCTTTAGCGTGGACAGGAGATTGCTTCCAGTACGCATGCGCGTGGAGATACCGAATTGGTTTCAATAGTAAATTATACAGACCGACAGACACTCAACCCTTTACGGATTTGGCCCAAAACTTTATACGGACCTACATTCATGACGATAAAACTGTGTACCAAATTTTATTCATCTGCTATTCAAGTGTTTGAGTTATAGTGTTCACATGACTTCGGACATACAGACAGACAGACTTCCCGTTGACGGATTTTGTCCAAAATTTGATAGAAACCTACAAATTATGTTTAAACACCACATACCAAATTTCATCCCCGTAGCTCTAATAGTTTTCGAGTTATCCTGTTCACAGACACACAGAAACACAGACAGACATAATTCCAAAATTGTGTTTTTAGGAATCAGGGATGTCTAAAACGTGGAGATTCGTCAAAATCTCGAGTTCGAATTTTTTGACGATTACGTATACGAGAAAGTAAAAAGGAAGAAATAGATTATCTAGTAATTGTTAACTCTCATCATAAGTTAATGCGAAATTATTTTACTGCTTTTTTTCATTTGTTGTTTTGACGTCTAACTAATACTATTTTAAAATATGGAATAAAATGTAAAATAAAAAACAATCCTATGAATTTTATTAAGTTCATTAGAGTCGTTTGACTCTTAAGTTAACATAAGCCCTTGGCGTTATAAAATCTTTGCACGATTGTGGGGGTTGATAGTAGGAGGTACTCAAAAAGAAAAATACACTAATGAAGGGGTACGCTAGTGAAAAAAGTTTGGGAACCACTGATCTAGTTGATTGAAATTTGGACTCTGAACTTTGCACCTGTAGATCTGCATCATATTTTGGATCAAATCCGTTAAAGATAAGAGGCTCAAAATGTTTACTCAATTCTCTTTATTATAGTACAAAGCTGAACCAAAACGCGCCTATTGTGGAAGTACTGGGTGATCCTAGATAAACCGAACCCAAAGCAAGAGAAGAAAACATGAACTGTAAGGTGATATTAAGCAAGTAAACGAAAGACAAAAATCTACTTACTTGGATTCCTCGGCCTTTACAGGTACTGCCGGAAATGTTGACCGCCATGGTCCAGCACAGTTTGGCCTAATGAATCACTTTGGTGCGACTTATTGTAACTCGTGCCGTTGGATGTTGATGATGGCATTGATTATATTGCTTTGCAGTTCGTCAAGAGTTTCTGGTAGACCTTACTCTTCAGGTTGCCACACACATAGCTCAGGTGACTTTGGCGGCCATAGATCCTTCGAGAGAGTCTTGTGGTGAAAACTAATTGCACTGCTTCAAAGGAAGCATGTTCTGTCGCTGTGTCTTGCTGGTAATACGCGAAACGTCGCATTCGAAATGTTATTGCTACGATGGATGTTGGTGATGGCATTGCGTATATGCCGTTGCAGTGCGTCAAAAGTTCTTTTATTGTTCTTGTTTAGTAGATCTTGCCTTTTAGATTGCTCCAAAAATAATAAACCAGGCGACCGTGGAGGCCATAGATCCGTTGAGATAGTCTGTAAGGGCCGGCTTCCAAGGAAGCATTGCTGTCTCGCCATCCTGCTGGTAATATGCGAAAAGCGCATTCGAAATGTTATTATTTGTTGCTTGCTACGTCCAGTACGCTGGCTCTTTTTGTTTCTCCTCACTCAAGTTCGATTCGGTTTTTCTTGTTCCACCCAGTATAAGAGAAAGTTGAGGGTAGAAAACTCCCATTGGTTTTTATTTCAGATAATTAAGGCTTCAAGAACAGCCCCAATTTTTCTACAGCTGTACAGTTCGCACTTAAGAATTAATGAATAGTGAAATTTACATATAAAATGAAATATTATAACAGTCTTATCTGCAATTTTTATAACAGTACGTTTAAAAGTAAGTCATACCTTGCTTTTGTTTCTCAACTATCAAAGTCATAGCTTTTTTTTGTTCCTCGAAATTTAGACGTTCGAATTTTCACTTTCCTGATATATTTTGAAAAACAGCCGTAAATTATCAGGAAGTTTTATTAAATATTTAGAAGTTGAATTACGAGGCCTTATTCCGCAATATAGAACAATGAAGTGTTTAGGGTATTTTTTCTCCAGAAATCAAAATCTGTTTTTCTTTTTTTCGCTAACTTTCATTAATGTTCAGCTATGTACATCCAGAGGCAATAACTTCACCTGCAATTTTCTCCGTTAATGGCATCGAAATGTCTGGAACTCTTTCGGTATCCATATCCTTCGGCGTTCGAGACAATTTGTGGGAAATCGTCTGGAATGAATGATAGTTCTTCTTTTGCCATTTTTTTTTTCTGCTTTTCAAGCGTTACCCGTTATTCTTCCATTGCGAATGTACCTCGTTTGGATGTCCAAATGTATCTCCGGGCAAAATGGAACTGCTCGACAGTAGTTCACCGTTTTTGATTGTTTGTTCTTTTAGAACTTCGTTTTCCCACCTGCGGGTGTTTCGAAATTTATTCCAGGAATGAGGAAGATGTGTTCTTTTAGCACTTCTATGAATTTTGATTATTTGTTTTTTTTATCAGCATGGTTCGTTAAGTATTTATGTCTACCCTTGTTAGTTTAGTCGATTATGCTATCAATTCTTGAAAAGTTAAGCTGTTATTGCAAAGTATGGTTTTTGATGAGAGCCAATATTCTCCCTCTCTTTACTATGCAGCATAAAAATTTTCATCTGTAGTTGAATTACTGAATTAAATTTATTATATTTTATAAAACTAATTTTGGCCGAATTTTTCGAATTTCAGTTAATTGAAATTTATTAGTTTCGTTTCCCACAAGACAATTTATTGAAACTATTCATTTGAAACTTTCAGGCTCTGATTCAGACTTTGGGAAAGAAGCTGCAGATATGGATTGCGACCATCAGCAATTGAAACTATCAGTTCAACAGAATTCAGGAAAAATGATATTATTGCCTATTCCTCAATAACTACCAACGGAGCGATTAGGGATTTCTTTTTCAATTTATTAAAAGTAAAATTGAAACAAAAACGCACCTCCATAAAAGCTACATCCAAGAAAACGCAAAATGTGTCTTTTTTCAGAAGAAATTAGAATTTTCTGAAGTACTTTTTACTTTAGATGATTCTTTAAGTCCGCTTTATCAGAAATTAAGTATTAGGTCTAGTTGAAATACATATTTTGTACTTCCAAATACGAAACTATTTAGAGCGGCCAATTTTCTTTGGAACGGAGGGTGGCCGTTGTAAAGGCCGTTGTTTACCTGCATTTAGTTATATTACGTAAAGAGGTTTTAATAAAAAAATATCGATGCAGTGAATATACAAGAGCCACCTAAAAAATAATGTATAAAGTGCTTCTAAGGATATCGCGCAACAACTACCTAAGAAATCCGCTACACAATGAGATAAACAATATCACTAGACGCGAAAAACAGGGCGTCAATTTAGAAATGAAATATAAATATTTGAAAATGAAAATAATGAAAGTGCGTAACAGAGGAAAACTGGAGCATGGATGATTGAGATGCGGTGAAAAACATCCTATGTCTTACTTTTTCTAAACATTGGACGCATGAATATACTAAAACAATATTATAAATAAACGCCCATTAATGTATTACTGATGCCTTATTAAGTTAGAAAGAAACTGCAGTGTCTCAACTTTCGAATTCATCGAAGTATGAATAAAGCAATATTTGTTTATTTTTATGTCTTGTATTGGCACATTTCGGTTTGTAAAATTTCACGAGCGCACTTATTGACAGAAAAACTTGATAAACAGCAGCGCCTCCATTAGCGGCAATGGAACTACAAATCGAAACCATAACCAAACTTTAACGCCATATGTGTTCTTATTATCCCCCTTCTCTGCAGAACAGATAATAAAATGCCTGCATTTGTGTTCTTTGTTAAGCTAATATAATTTAGATCTCCAAAGACCTCGCTTCTAGGTCCTGAGCACAGTTAAAAGAAATGAAGCAAAAGACAGCAGCTAAAGATTTTTGAAATCCTTTTTACTTTCTTGTATGCGAAGTATGCAAAGAGAAAATATTGTAATCATCAAAAAATTCGAACTCGAGATTTTTTTTATCTCCAAGTTTTAGACCTCCCTGAGTCCGAAAAACACAATTTTGGAATTTTGTCTGTCTGTGAACACACGATAACTCGAAAACTATTAGAGCTGGAGGGACGACATTTGTGATATTTACACATAAAATGTAGGTTTCTATCAAATTTTGGACAAAATTCGTCCACGGGAAGTCTGCCTGTCCGTGTTCATGTGAACACGATAACTCAAAAACTTAAATAGTTAGATAAAAGAAATTTGGTGCACAGTTTTATCATCCGGAATGTAGGTGCGTATCAAATTTTGGACCAAATCCGTCAAAGGGTTGACGGTCTGTATAATCGCGTACTTGTGAATACGATAACTTAGATAAATGAAATGTGATATGCGGTCTTCTTGTCTTGATTATAGATCTAGGTCCAATTTTGGTTTCAATCGGTTAAAAAAAGCTGTTCAAATTGCATATTCGGTTTTTTCACCTTTCTACGACGTCAAAAAAAGGCGCGACCGCTGGCGCGTTTTCCCCACCTGTGTTAGGGAATGGAGTGTGTTACTACCGCCTGGCGCATTTCCCCCCCTCACCCGTGTTAGTTCGTATCTGAGAAAGTTTCGGTGAGACCACTCCCGCTGGTATTTTTATGGGCAGCTTTTTTGAAGCAAAATGAGCTTTACATCATATGAAGCTGCAACTTTGAATGATTTAATCTTATATTAGAACGATTTTAGTACAACCCGTCTAAATTTCTAGTTTTCTTTTGTTTCGATTGGTAATAATTCTAATTAAAGAATATTTAATTATTCGTTAATAACAAAATGGAGTCTTTAAGTGAATGTTCTCAACTAAAAAAGTTCACAACAAAATATCGAAAAGCATTAGTGCTTTCGTACATTTTTAATTGACTTGATTCTTGTTTGTAAAGATGGAATTTTATAATCGACTTTCCACACACTTTCTGATGCGCTAAAGTTTTGAAATTTTGTACACTTGTGTGTTCTCGCTAACAATACACTATTTTAATATTTCGTAAATTAATTATTCATCAATCGATTAATTTAATTAGATATTGATCCCATATAAGTGGCGCTACCTGGTAGTGAATGTGAGAAAAAATATTCCATAATATTCCGTTCTTGAAATTATGCCTTTTGTCTGGCTATCTATCTGTGAATACGATAACTCGAAGACGCAACGAGCTAGATGCATGAAATTTGGCATAAGATTTTATCATTAAAATTGTGCAACCGTTAAAAATTTCGTTCCAAATTCCTCAATAGGTTAGATGTCTAACGATCCGTCTATTCGTGTGTATATGAATCTGGTAAATCAAAAACCCAACAAATTGGGTGATCGAGTCTTAGTATAAGATTTTTACACCAATATGCAGTCCCGGATTACCAAATAGGTAATGTAGGCAACTGCCTATGGGCCCCGAGATTATTAATTTTATAAAATTATTTTTATGTCGCTCATTTGATTTATAAGAGCAGTGTATTCGGATTAACTGAAATTAAAATTAAATATCGTTTAAATTTCAGAACGTTATTCTTGGGATATTTGTCATGTTTTCAAATTCGTTAGCAGATCAATGTGTCACAAGTCAACAGTCCTTTTAAATTATGTATTAGAAATTGTGTTAAAGAAGTTTTGTAATTTTTTAACCACTTTATTTAAAAGTTTCAACAATTTTTTTTTGTAGATGACCCGCAAAAAAAATGTTTTGTTATTTCAGTTTGTCATAAAATTTGTTACTCAAAAACTACATCTATAGAGATTAAATTAAAATCAATAAAAAATATGTGGTTTTGGAAGTTGGAGTGGTGTTTCTCGAAACTTACATTGCCTATAGGCCCCTACAGGGCTTAATCCGACCCTGTTAATATTGTACAGATTTATCTAATTCTGGATTAAAAACTTCAACGGGTAAACCGCCCAAGTGATCCCTCTATATGTGAACACGATATCTCAAAACACAACAAGCAGGGTAAATGAAATTTGGTATATGGTTTTAAAACCAGAGTTGTAGAACTGTACCAAATTTTAAACCCAATCGGTCAACGGGAAGAAATCCAAAATTCTTAGTCGTTTCTCTTCAGTTCAGCTCAACACAAAACGCGCCGTGTTGTGTAAGTATTCGAGAAAGTCGAGGGGAGAACATTCTTGCTGTTTATATATTTGTTGTATATATTTATGTTTATTTTATTGCTCTTTAGTTTAAAAATTCTGTGACTTAGATTAATTCTTTTGAATGCTTTGTTTTTATTTATTCATGCAAATTCCTTTGTTTAAATAGTTACATGTAATATTATTTTTTTTTATTCCTAAATTATTTTTAGTAAGGGAATTGTAGTTTGCATTTTATTTTATTTTATTTGTTAATTTCTCTCCTGTTAGCCATTTTGTTAAATATTTTACTTTACTTTAGGAGAATTTTAATTTACATTATTCTTATATTGGCTGTTTAATTGATACTTGACTGTTATACTTGTAGAACATTGGACTTTTTGTAACCCGTGGGGCCCTTGGGTGCTCTTATATTGGACGGGCTGCTTCTCAGCGGTCTCTTTTGTCATGGGTCGGCTAGGGCGGTGTTTGCATGCTTGCAAGCTAGACATATGTATTCTCGCTAGTTTATTTTTCTTAATATTTTATGCAGAGCAATCTGCAACATTTTTTTTCATTCCTTGTTTTAGCTTTTGATAACTCAGCGATTTTTTCCACACACTTCCTGTTCTGGATTTATGTTGGACGATTGTTCAGGTGAATGAAATTGTTATGCACTTTGTATAGGAAAAATAACTCCTCACAAACCCATGCTGTATTTTGGAGATCATTTTCATCTTAAAAGATTATATAATGAATTAAATAAAAGCAGTTTTTATAAACAAACTTTTATTAGCGTAGTAAAAAAGGAGATTTATTTGATTTTATTTATTTTCCACTTTTTAGTCTTTAATTTATAATTTATTATCATAAATATTATTGAATGATTTTTTTTCAAATTCATTACCAGGTGGCGTCACTGGTATGGGATCAAAATCTAATTAATTTAATCTATTAACGGATAATTAAGTTCTGAAAATATTAAAATAGTGTATTATCTTCAACAATACGTAAGTAAATAAAATTTCAAAACTCTAGCACGTCAGGAAGTGAGCAAAAAATCGATTACAAAATTTCATCTTTACAGTGTGAAACAAGGCAAGTTATGAAAGGCAATAAATGTATATAAAAATGAGTCTTAGTCTACGTACGCTGAAATGAATAGTTTACTTAAAAATATCCAGATACATATACTTGTATCTTATGAATTTCTGTTCCGACCGCATAAAAGAATTCATTGACAATCTGATTCAAGATTTACAGTAGGACATAGAAACAATTTTTTTCTTAACTGTTGTTGCGAACAAGATAAGAAAAGTTAAATAAAATCAAGTGATAATCACACAAGTAATTAACGATTATACAGTAGAACTTTGATATCCGAGCTGATCGGGACCGTAATCATGTCCGGTAATCGAGGACTCGGTTACAGAGGATAACTTTTAAATCTTGATTTGCTTTCTTTGAACAAGGTTTTTTAAAATTGTTTATTTTCAATTAAAAAAAAATAAGTTTCAAGTACTATCTCGAATTAACATTTTAACCAACTCTTTGATTAGTTATCAAACTTCATGCATGCGTTTTTTAAAATTTAATTTGTTTTAATAAGAGAATTTGCGAATATTACTATTTTTCCCTTTTTCCTTAGTATTGTCTCAACTATTCTTTAAGAATGTTCTCAAAAGGATATTTTCCCCCGCTCATCAAGCGAAACTTTCCGATACATTTAGTCTCATGAAAATGCATGGAATGTGCTCACATCACTATTGAAGTGCTAAAGAATGGAACTGTGTTTATATATTTTTTTCTATAAAAAACTTTTTGAGTTATAAAAGGTCACCTCCCTATAACTACCTTTCACAAGCCTTCGCATCTTGAAAATCGACTCCGATACCAAATGTGACACCCTTTTCTGAAAAATTCGTTGACTTTATAAGAAATAAACAAAACATTTCGTCTCTTATGGTGCCGGCTCGGTTAACAGATGCACGGATGGCTGAGGTTTTACTATGGTAATCAAATCCTTACTGATATACTATATCAACTTCTATTTCAGTGCATTTTTGCGAGACAACCACTTCTATTGCTTTGAATATTTCGGATTTAGTTTAGTTACCTTAATGTCCCGTTTTGAGGCAACACGAGGTCTATTTTAAGATGGACCTCGTAATTTTGAACCGTTGAGATGACGAGGACAACACCACACATCGCCCTCTACAAATTTCCGCACTACACCAGCATGGGTACTTTGGACCCCTATGTACGATTTAACGTGCAACAGTCCCAGATACACGGCAGAGTTTTAGTGAAATCGGGTTTCGAACCTGGAACGCTCCGGTCCCGAAGCCGAGACCTTCCGAATGTTAAGGTCTTTACCATCCGGAAGGTATCGAGTTCGGTCGGAATATTTCTGAAGCAATAAAGGAGGATAAATTGTTGACTAGAGTGTATCATATTGCATCAAGGATATGAATGAAATAAAAATAGTTTTAGACATAAAGCAGGACATAAGAAATGAAAAGTATGTGTTTTCGTAAAACAGTTAAAAGCATTTAATAAAAGAAAGTTAAAGCATTTCTCATTTTATAAGGGCAATAAAATAAAATGAAGAAATTTTCAATAAACACTCGCTATTTTTCTGCGGTAGCAAATAACATCCGGTACAGTAACCTGATATAAAATATCGCCACATGCATCTCGTACTTTTTTTTTTTTTTGGCTTTCATTTTACATTTGATTTTCCTCAAACCAAATCAAATATAAACTTGGCGCAAAAACAAAGCACTAAATTCTCTAGATATATATTGCAGGGTGTTTTTTTAAAAACTGACTCTACTCAGAGTCATCTGTAGCTCGATCTATCCTCTGAAATGCCACCAAATTTGGTAAGGGGAGTGATGACATGGGAAAAGATTCTGTGAAAAAAAATTAGATTCGAAAGTCTACGACAGGGGGAAATGTGGTTCTGTTGTAGTCTACACAACTGAGAATTAGACACATGAATAACAAAGAAACAATTTTAGAGCGAAACCGCTTTAACCCCTTCACGGTCTCGCCGTCATATTGACGAGCATCGAATTATCGCATTTTTAGGTTTATAAACTAAAATTTAATCATTAATTATCTTTATATTTTGACATGAAAATTACGTAGAATCCACAAGCACCTCAAGTATTCTATTCTATTCTTAGATGAATGAAAACGACAGCCCCTTTCCAAAACAGGAGGCATCATCTTATTCGATAGCATAAAAAAATGCGACTCCAAAGGGTTACAGAGATGAAATTACAGTGCACCATAGCATTTTATTCAATAGAATTACTTCCACGGCGAGGGCATATGATGATCCTTCAATGTGACCACCCTTTTCGTGGACCATACATCGCATCCTGTACACAACATTCTGCATGTCCATTCTCCCCGCATGCGCCTTTTCCTGTGAGTCCAAGATCTATCTTGGTGGGATTCCGACCTTGACGACCTCAAAGGACAACATTTTATGGGCTGTGCTGAGCATTTCTGGTGACACGTTACTTTCAGCCGTCGAGAATGTTGTGTACAGGATGCAATATGTGGTCCACGAGAAGGGTGGTCACATTGAAAGAGGTAAGGTGCACTGTAATTTAATCTCAGTAATCCTTTTGGACAGCTCATTTGCTGTATTAAAGCAGTTTTATACTGAAATTTCTTCTTTGTTATTCATGTGTCTAATTCTCAGTTGTGTAGACTACAACAGCGCCACATTTCCCTTATCGGAGACTTACGGAACTAATTTTTTTTCACATAATCTTTTTGCAAATGTCGTAATTAGTCCCGCTACCAAATTTGGTGGCATTTCAGCTGATAGATCGAGCTACAGATGGCTCTGAGTCGTGTCAGTTTTAAAAAAACACCCTGTATATATATATTCCCTGTATATATTTCTACATTATCGCAAATAAGAGTTTTTCTATGGAAAATAAAGAAGCATTGAGATGGATAATTTTTATGATTAGTCTCAGACTATTTGATTGTTTTTCTGATTTGTATGAACAGCATTTTGAGTGTGTATCAAACCTACACCATCTCTCCAAGCCAGTTCGTATCTCGATGCCCCCTCCTTATCCATTGTAAGATCATCTAGGAATCAGCATTATTTAAAGCGTTGCCATCTACAGAGTTAAAAAATGAGCGATTCTACCATATTACATTGTATGAATCAATTTTCCGTCCAGCTTCAACTGCTATGGTAACTAAACTAATTGCTGTTTTATTACTCATACTGCATACATCTAAAACGCAATCATTCGTATATTTTTCATTAACCTGCACTAGATGCAGCATAGGAAGTCATTAACTTTAATGAAATTCGCCAAAGGAAGAAAGAGAATGAAGATGGAAAACTGACTGCATCAATGAATTGGTTTTATTAGTGACGATAACAGTCATGCGTCATCAGTAATAAAATAAATTCACTGATACAATCAGTTGTCTGCAGCTGCTTACGTATCTAAGAAGACAAAATATACTGATATGTTTAAGACACAGCCTATCACAGTATTTTATCATTAAATATATAATCCATTCTGTCCTTTACTCTTTTTAAAATATTAGTTAAACACAGTGACGGCTCGTCAGCTCAGAAACGAACTGTGCTCCATAAGTTTTCGTTGGTACAGGGTTTTTGAAAAATGTTCAAATCCAGTTTAATGCGACCTGCATTTCTTATATTGAAATTTTCACTCAGCGAAAGCTGCGAAAGTACGGTGTTTTGAAGATCTGCAACGTTCAGCTTTTCTTGGATATTTCTAATAATAATTTTTAATTCCACTTAATAAAATTTTTTAAACGAATAAGATTTTTGAAAATTATCATCAAACTTGTTTTCTTATCCATTAAAGAGCCCCTGAGAGAAAGCGAAAAAAAGTCAAATGAGAAAGGCGAAGGCGGAAGTCGCGCGCAAAACGAGAGCTGTAAAAACCGCAGCTCAAGTACCTCTAAATTCAAAGGGAGAAAATGATTGCTTTTACTTTCTCGTATACGAAGTATACAAAGAGAAAGTATTGTAATCGTCAAAAAATTCGAACTCGAGATTTTGACGGATCTCCACGTTTTAGACCTCCCTGAGTCCGAAAAACACGATTTTGGAATTATGTCTGTGTGTCTGTGAACACGATCACTCGAAAACTATTAGAGCTACGGGGATGAAATTTGGTATATGGTCTTTAAACATAATTTGTAGGTTTCTATCAAATTTTGGACAAAATCCGTCAACGGGAAGTCTGTCTATTTGTATGTCCGCGGTCATGTGAACGCTATAACTCAAAAACTTGATTAGCTAAATGGATAAAATTTGGTACACAGTTTTATCGTTATGAATGTAGGTCCGTATAAAAGTTTGGGCCAAATCCGTCAAAAAGAGGCGTTCAAATTACATATTCAATTTCTTTTAATCCGATTCTCATGCGCATGCGTATTGGTAGCAATCTGTTATTGTTGTAAATTTTATTTACAACAATAAATAATGTTTTCAAACATGAATTGTTAACAATTTTTTTATTATTGTGAATCAAACCGATCTCATTATTTCAGCAAATCTCTTATTCACGCGCTTTTGCAATTGTTACGGTTGTGGTAGTATAAATTGTTTTCTTGGGAATTCAATTCCAAAGCAGAATTTTCGCTTTAGTATTCATTGCATTGCCTATTTTATCGCACCTGCTTCAAAGTAATATTTTTTTGAAACGTGGCAACAGATATTTGATTTCAGGTTTGTTTGTTTTTTTTGTTTTACTTTCTCGTATACAAAGAGAAAGTATTGTAATCGTCAAAAAAATTCGAACTCGAGATTTTGACGAATCTCCACTTAGAAAGTATACGAGAAAGTTTAGGGGAGACCACTCCCTCTGGTTTTCTTCGGATTGACCACTCAGCGTTGCTCAGTGAGAGAATTTTGATCCTTCGGAGGAGAAAATCCCTTTGCAGCTCTGATATGTCTCTCTCTTAGTTGCTGATTGATTTTCCTTCTTCCTTTTACCTTTTTTATTGCTTTTTTGGCATTTTCGTTGATCATTGATCTCTCAAAGTGGAAAAGTAAACCAATAAGAATAAAATACAAGCTTTTATGAAATAATCTCAGGGTGGACTGCAGCTCTAATGGACGAACCGCCACTGGTTAAACAGTTCCTTAAAGAATGGATTCGTACAATCATGGTTGGCGGACCGCAAAGGTTTGAACGTTGGATGTAGCACGTGTCTCTTCCAGATTTCTGAAAGAATTGAAGTATTAAATTTTGTCCTCATAGGTGGCCGATGTTACAAACGACATTTTTATCTCCTTCTTTCAGTTTTTGTTTCTGCTTTCCAGAATTCTGGAATCGCATATGGAAGATTTTCAGGCGTTGTACACGAAAGTATTTTTAGTAATTTTTGAAATCATTTCCAAACTCTTTCTTTGTGATTGAAAACAGCATCTTTTTAATTTGCCTAAAAAATAAGTGCAGTAGAGTTTGGAAAACATACAGTGCGAATCGAAGCTAACACAAGTTCCAAATATTAGTCCTAATAATCTCACATTTGTCAGTTTTATCAGTGTAATATAACATCATTTGTCTCATTAATAAGCTAAAATTAGTAATATAGTACATCTATTTTGGGTGGTTTTATATCTTTGTTTCTATTAAATTTATTTTTAAAGAAATGTTGTTAGGTGTATGGTGAAAGCAGGCCAACAAGGAGAATAATGGAGAATGACGCTTTAGTCACGAATATTACAGAAAACACGAAGCACAGGTGACAAGAAAAACAGAACTTGTACAAATTAGCAGCACAAGCAGACAGAAAGGCACCAATAATAACAGAAACAACATTAACGATAGCACTCAGCGCGTCTAACAGCTGACCAATTCGCACTGCGAACAGACTCCTCTCGTTTGAGCTCTTCCGGTATTGATAGTTTTCTGACAAGGCGTGACGTCACATAGAATCATCTAGAACAATTTGTATTTCTCCGTTTCAAATAGAAATAGGACGGTAATTCTTGTATTTTCCAAAACCTTCATTTTGTCGCCAAGTCACCAAAATGGACGCCGAGGTCGGGGTTTATTGGCTTCCATCCTATACGAATTCCTGTAAATCTCTCTTTTCTACCTTAAGACTAACAGGGCAGGGAAAACGGTTTTACAGATTCGTAACGGTTACTACCAGAATACTAAATAAGTACGCTGTTAAGAAAGACTATGTAAATAATTTATATACTTCCCATCTAAATTTAGGTTAAGATGAATATTAATAATATTGATATGGGATTCTATCGAAGACAGGTGAGCCAGTAATGGAGGTTCTTAATAAGTAATAGATTATAAAATACTATTTTAAAGTATTAATTTGGCAGAATGTGAATAGACACAAAAAAGTGAGATTAGCCATCATGTTCTAAATAATAAAGAATAAATTCAATAAATAAAATAATGGATTCAACCAGCTGTACTCATTACTTAGAAAGGGAATGAGTTATAGAGAGGAAATAATAATATTTGGATTACTTACGACAGAATTGAAAATAATTAATTAGTTATAGTAAATATTTTTTTTACTGTTTCTTTCTTTTTTAATCTGAATAAAATGTTTGGAAAATTATGCTGTTTGAAAATATTCTCAAACAGCATCAAAAAAAAAATAATAATAATAATCTTGATGAGTTTATGGGTTCAAATTGAAAATTAATTCAATTAACTTATAGATCAGGTTTTTGAATTATCAGAAAGTAGTAACATTTCAAATACCGCAGCCTTTCTGTAATATAAGCCTCAAAACTTTGAATTATGTCAAATATCCAAAAGTATTGAAATGAAATAATCATATTTTCCATTTCAATCATAGTAATAGATAGAAATTTTTAAAAACTTATAATTTACTACTAAGTTTCATCAAACACTAGTCGATAATTTGTAGATTATTACTATTGAAACTATTTCACATTATTCTAGAAGTAATTGTTTGAAAAAAAGCAAAAACTTGTCGTCTATTTCCTCTTATATTGTACTAGCAGTGCGCGAACGGCGTTGCCCGTGGCATAATGACTTCAACAAAATAAGAAAAGCAAAGAATGACATAAAATAAAGTTTTAAAATCGAAATCTATACATATATATTCATAATAACTAATTTTAGATAAAAATTTCATAACAATATGTTCACATGGTAAATACAAACATATCAATAATCCCCTGCAATTTTTTAAAAAAATTTTTTAATAAACTATATATAATTTTAATCTAATAATTAAAATTACTAAATAAATGCCAAAAGAATATATTTATATATATATATTTATTGATTTCGCCCTCTTATTTTTCTTCGCAGCAAAGACATGAAGTGAAGATAAGTTTTAAAAAAGCAATAATGAAATTATAAAGTTTATGCCAACGATGCTATTAGAATTTAAACTTAGTAAAAAAAATTCTAGATTCTTGGAACAACCAGTTGGTTTGTCCGCTAAAATGAAGTAATAATTTAGTTAGGCTAACACAATAAAATCTTCGGTTCTTGTTTCAAATATTTAATAGGCGACATAAGATATTTTGCATTAAAGCCATGCAATGAACTGATTTAAAATTGAAGTTGCATTACCAAATAAACCATTATTTTTGAAAAGGAAATAATTTTAGGATTTATAAGCATGATTCCTAAAAAGCACGTAACATGTTAAAGAATGAAAGCCGAAAGAAATTTTGAATGATGACCAATACACATGAAAAGATAAAGACAAACATAATTTTTTTGATATTCGTCTATGGATTGGATGGACAGTGTACACCCGCCCAAGAGCATCGCCGGATCTTATTTCTGCTTGTTCTAGTACAACCTGCCCTTGCTTTCGACGTTGCCATGTCTTGTTTCCATTGTTCCAAGTGTAGTACCTGGGTTCTTCATTGTGCAATAGAGTGCGTACAAACTCATCTTGGCTACAAATTCTGAAGAAAGATGTGAATGTTGTTTCTTCAGGTGCTTGGCCACGTTGAACAGCATTTTCTGTCGTGAATTAAACTCTCTGGCCATCTTCAAGGTGGACGCTTAGATGAATCACGGTGGGCCATCGCTCGTGAATCGGGAAGTTGAGTATTCTGCATACTGCTTTGTTGCTGCTGATGTATCTCCCCATTTGATACTGGAGGATTTAATTTAGGTCATTTTCTTCACTGGTGAGTTCAAACACAGCCATGTTGGATCCTTTGTTGGCATACTTACCTGATAGACTTCACAGAATTGCAATACTCTACGTCGATATGCGAATTGAAAATTTTTGTTAACCAAGTTCAGTACGGTACAATCAAAGTATTGTCCACAGACAGTTCTAATCATCGAAAACTGACGTTTGTAGTAAATCCCCCATCTTGTGAAGACTTACGACGATTTGGTAGATATCCGTGATGTCCTATTTGTGTTTCTTTTAAAAATTGGCGTGGGTATCTCTTTGTGCAAATTCCATCATTAAAACAAGGAGAAAGTGGATTTATGCCTCCGCATGGTTCGTGTACTATCTGCTTTGTTACAATGAAAAAAAGATATGGGTCTTGTGGATTAGAAATTTCTAAACACACACACACACACACACGCACGCACGCACTGCCTTTTATAAATATAGATTAATATACGTAATATCTCAGAGAGCTTGGTTTACAGGTTCCACAAAATTTTGGTAAAATAAAACATGAAAGCAAAATGTATTAGGATATTAACTCAGATTTTAACAATGAAAGAGAAACACGCAATTAAATATTTGTTTAAACAATGAAAACGGTTTGAATTGCGTTGCAGCAATGTTGCAAATTATACCAAAAAATATTTTTTAAAATTTATTGAAGTTAGAAAACATATTGCACACAACTTTTTCGTTTAAAACAAACTTTTAGACGTTTAAAATAAACTTCATTAGAACGGAAATAGTTTGTTCTTTCTTACGGTGTAACTATTTTCTTGATACGATTATTAGGAAAAATGCAATGGAGAAATGAGTATGAAAAATCACCAAAAATACCAAAAAATATTAAATAAAAAATTTTCTAGACTGAATTTTAAAATTCGGGCTTCAAGGTGCATTGAGTCACAAGTAGTACTAACTACCTGTGTGCCAAATTTCAGGGCTGTAAGTGTAATATTTACGTCTAAACATCGCACGCACACACACACACATACAAACATTGCCTTTTATATATAGAAAGATAATTATAGGCACTTGCCTGAATTTTCAGACCTTAATAGTTTCGTTACTTTTTTAAGTACCTATTTATTTTCGAAATATTTTGAATTTTTTAAATCCTAAAATATTAAATAGTGAAACATACTCGCCTTAAGGATCACGCATGCTAAAATACTTTTGGTACAACCAAATTACAGCTATGTTTATAAAGCATATTAAGCAAATTAAAATGTTTAATCACCACTGTATGAACGAAACACAAACCCCCCACACTCAAAAACCATCGAGTGCTAATATAAAATATATTTTCACTTTCTCGTATATGACGTTTACACCACGTAGGCAACTGTAATCCTCGTTATGTTATAAGTATTTGTTATTTTATAATTACTACAAAGTTTGCTCATAAGGAAGGTTTTAGTAAAGGTTTCATGATAATTAATTAAATTGTTAATTCTTTATTAATAAAAGGTATGGAAATATTTTCACCCAGAACAACGTCGGATATATCTTGTCGGGGTTTTCTTAACTCATAACTTTGGATTAAAGAATATAGCGATAAATCTATATATATATATGAGTATGTACTTCGATTTTTTGCTTTCGATTTTTTAAATCATATTCATTGTATTTGTCTTTTATTCCAGAATTCTTCCATTTTTAATTGTCTTGTGCTTTTTGAGGGAATAGCGACAACATTTTAATGTTTTTTCGTATGTCGTTAGCAGAAAAAAGCACTTATTAATATCACAGGCGAGCTTCCCTTCCTAACGAACGGCTCGCCATGATATTTTTCAATTTATTAAAATTTTCAATTAAAATTATATATATATATAATATATAAATCCAAATATAACTAGTATATAATCATACAGAAATAAAGTAAACAAAACATATCAAGAATCAAATCCTATACTAAAAAGTCATTATTTGAACTATACATCAATTTTAAATAAAATCTAATAAAATAATATATATATATATATATATGTATATATTAACAAAAGATTTCTCTATACAAAAAGAGAAATAACTTACTTACTTAAAAGAGAAAGGGACTCACTGACTCATCCACTGATCTCCCAAACCACTGGGACTAGACAGGGGCGGATTAAAGGCTAGGTATAACAGATGTGCCTGGGGCCCCGAAATGCAAAAGTTTTTAAAAAATATCCCGATAAATTAAATTTTTCAATTAACTATCAAAGTTCATTTCTATCTAACCAGATGTAAAATCCTATTTCAAATAGACTGGTGTTTAATCAATTCTAAATAGAGAAATACTACCCCATCAGTACTTCTGGGCCTAAGCAAGAAGCCCATTCGTTTTTAAAAATTCTTCTCGCGAAGCTGTCGTTTCAATGATTAGAATGGATGGTAGGTTTTCGTTTTTAATGATTATCAAATAGTATATTTGTCATTAGTACTAATAGGACTGTTCAGTTAGTAAAACTTTTCCATTTACAGAGAATCAATTGCATTCAGTTAGGAACTAATTGCATTTCAGTTAGCAATTAAATACCGTGGTGGAAATGGGAAACTAGCGACTCCCAATTTCTATTCATTTCCTGTTTACACTATTGTTAAATGTCTTTTAAGGGTCATTTGACAACAGTTATTGCCGTGGTCTCCTACTGTCTGTTATGTTAAATCGAATTTCTATTTTTCTTAATTCCTCCTTTTCATTTTTTTAATCTGAAATTTTTAAAAAAATGATAATTTTCTGTCTCGAAAAAAGTCAAAAACTATTGTAGAAGCTGAACATCTTGAACTTTGGCAATAGTATGATGTTTCTATGCTAAAAATAAAGAGAACCACAAAACATTTCAACTTTATAATTACTTTATAAACATCTATAATCTTCTTTTTTGGAGTCAATGTGCATGAATTTTGAATAATTTGAATTTTGTCGCTGTATAAGATAATCAACAAACGTGGGGTGTTTCAAAAACTTATAATGTAATTTACTATTTAAAATTAATGTATAATTTTAATTCTTATCAATTATTAAAGCATCATGTTGATGTTTAAATTAACGCATAAAAACTAAAATTGTATTATTGTTGATGTGCTTATATTTCATAATTCTCGCGTTTTCAATAAAATCAATTTCATATTCTATTCAAACTGATCTCCAAGATTTTTTAGGTTTGGCGATAATTTTAGTACGTGAGAAAGGTATTTTCACTATCGTGAATGATTAATAAAAGTAATGTGGCTCTACATCTTTGTTATATAGTGAAATAATCTAAAAAGTATCGTAATGAATTCGGTTTGGTATTAATCTTCAGTTTAAAAGGATATTGGCAGAAAATAGTTTGGAACATTTTTCGTTCGTTCATGAATTCGTGCCTCAAAATTTCTTTAAAAAATTATAAAATGCAGAGACAAAACGGTTTATAACAAATTGGTTCTTCAAAAGGTTGTTCTTCAATGAAAACAACAGTAGATTGTATGTTAATTTGAATATTTAATATTAAATATCAAATTTTTTGCATACCCACTTAATAATACTTCAGTATTCAGCATTAAAGCTTTTCTTTTTTAGAGCTTTATGCCTCGCTAACGTTTTTAGAAAATAATAATAATGTATTATTTAGATTTTGCTACGAAAAAGTTATCTGTAATTTCATCTATTCAAAGGATTCTAAGTTTATTGCGATAACACTTAAATTATGATATTATTATCATTAATCCATTGGGGCGGAACGGACCAGATGATAAGGTTTACAGTTATATAAAACCCTCTCAGTGTAAAGAAGAATTACAAAAAGAAGAGAAAAAATTAAAATTACAAACAACAACAGTAACAGTGACCCCACAAAGTATATTGAAAAAGGCTTCAATGAATGTCTTATGCCAAATAAAAACACCTTAATTATGATTAATTAAGATGAAATTTTTAGATTAAATAAATATGTGTCATGCTTTCAGAGGGCCTCTAAGAAATTCTGAACCAGGGGCCCCCAACAAGTTTAATCCGCCCCTGGGTGTGGATGACAAAAATCAAAGAAAGACGTTGCTGCGAAAAACTGTTTAATTAAGTTTAAAGTGTTATAGGTACTTAGACTTGAAAATATTTTTTATCCCGAGCACCGCCGGGTATACCAGCTAGTATTATATAACATATTTGTAAAGTACAACTGAAAAAGTTTTTTTTTTAATAAAACAATCAAAGTTAAGTAATTTCCACACAGCAGCCTTTTGTGACACATAACACATCTAGGCTGAACTCAATCTCCCGCCAAGTATTGGCTGGGTTTATGGACACCCAGTATGTTTCTGTTTTTTAAAATATATACGTATAATATTAAAATCAATGGATTTGTGAAAATGTTTTTTCCCCAAAAATAGAGCAGTGATTGGTAAGGAATCAAGTCGTGCAATTCAACTTGAAACGAGGTAGACGATATTAAAATCTCGGTTGCTAGGAAACCCGGAATTAAATTTTATTGAATAAAATTTTTATACTTTGATTACAATTTTTCTGTTTTTATTTTTTTACTAGCTGTTATGCTCGACGTTGCTCGGGTTTAAAATACTTTTATGTCTAATATTTTTGGTGTAAAAAATTACTTTTGCATAAAAAATTACAATACCAAAATTCTTTTATCATTTGAAATGTTTTTTTAATTAAAATGAGAATATCATTTGAACCAGACGATTTTTAAAAACCGCCAATAGCTAATTTTCTCCATAAACTATTAGTATTTATTATATAGGTACTTGAAATTTTTTTCATAAATTTTGCAGTATAAGAAAGATTTTAAAGGATGTTTTGGGGCAATTACATAATAAATTTTTCATTGAGAAAAAGCTTTAGAATAAATATGAATAAAAAAAAATCGTCTTCATCCAAAATTCTTCTAATGTGATCTAGAAACAGTTCTTCTGTATTCTAGTTCTTCACCAATAAAAAAAGTGTTATCAATTGTAAATTTTATACACAATTTAATTTTTGAAAAATTATTAAAATGAGGGCAACGAATTGAACGGAAATGAAAGTTCTGTCGTGAAAAGTTAATTTTTTAAAACTTTTATTATGTGTAAAAATAGCTTTTGTGACAAATGCATATTTACGAAAAATATCATGAAAAATGCCAAAATCTTACTTAATTTCCAATTAACTGAAATTTTAATAAGATTTGGGGCATTTAAAAGTTGACGGTTGACTCTCTTCTTATATAAAACATATTTATAAAAAATAAGCAAACATTTCAGAAATAAAGATAAATTACTTCAAAGTCTAACCGTTGCCTAGCTGTAAATTTGCATTATTTCAAAATCGTCTGCACGTAATTAACAATTATTATACTTTAAAAAATT
Source organism: Araneus ventricosus (assembly GCA_013235015.1). NCBI lineage: Eukaryota > Metazoa > Arthropoda > Arachnida > Araneae > Araneidae > Araneus > Araneus ventricosus. Next base: position 1,016,509 of record BGPR01000169.1, on the reverse strand, counting down.
AATAAAAAATTGAAGGAAAAATGTCACAGATATAAAATTGGTATCATTCAAAAGGTAAAATTTTGAACTTTAAGATGGTATAAAAATATTTTTTGTCGAACAATTTGTTCCGAAGTTACGGCGGAAATACGGTTTCGGTTAATTTCTAATTAACTGACTGTTTAATTAACTTTTGGACTTAGAAAAGTTCATAAGTGTCTTCCCCTCGTCTTAAATAATAAGTGTGCAAAATTTGGTTGAAAACAGTCCATTGGTTTAGGAAGAGATGTGGAACATAGCCATATACATACGCACATACAAAGCCACATACATACGCACATACAAAGCCACATACATACCCACATACATACCCGCATACATACCCGCATACATATCCGCATACATATCCGCATACATAGCCACAATGACTTTTATTTATATTAAGATTACAAATGATGCACTATCGGTTTTAAATAAAAGAGACGCATTTTGAAGTGTATGTTTCTAGTTTTACATCCACGTCAAAGAACACTTCGATAGTGTAGAGTATGTAAAATGTTTGACTTTTGAGAAATTAAAATTAGTTTCAGCAAATGATGCAACTGTATTTGCATCACGAGCCTCAGTGAAACTAAAAATGAAAATCAAATGAGGGACAAGCTTTAAATAGCGCGCTACAGAGAAACGGGGTAAAGAACCGAAAACAGAAAATGTTTTACTTTTAGAACACGAGAAAAACACACGAACAACAGCGTTTTGAATTGTTCCGGTCTGTTCTGCGCATGCGCCAGGTACATCTGCTGTTGGAGGCCGACGGTAAGGTGGCGTTTGCTGTCAGAACAGGTGGCTGGTTCGGTTCACTTAGGTAACGCCATTTATTCTACATCCTTTCTGTGCAAAAAAGAAGAACGTAAACTTACCAATTCGGCAACGGTCGTTTTTTTCGGTTTTTCCATCACTGTCGCTGTATATACAGCCCTTTTGGTGAAGGTGCATAGTGCAGTGTTTTTTTCATGTGAATTTTTACACCCATATCATCTGAAGAAAAGGATGAGGCCGAAAGATGAGAGGTAAGAACTATTTTTATGAATGACAGACTGAAGCGTGTTGTTTATTTGCAACTAACTCTGACGCGGAAGAGAAATTTCTGTTACGCTCGTTTTATTTGGTTGTTTTTTATTTTCAAAAACCTTTATGTATAGAACGTTATGTATAGAATTATGTTTTTCTTCTTTAGGAATTCTGAAAAAAAAAAACTTAATTTCTCTTGGTATTTTCTTCCAATTACTGTTATTAAATATCTCAATAGATTTATTTTTCACAATATTGCGGAAAATAAAATTCTATTTTATTGTCAATATGCAATTGCTAATTATTTGTCTGTTTCGTAGATGCTAAAATACTTGTTGATTGAACGTCAGGTGTATATTTTATAGTTTCATATTTGGATTTTCTTTGGTTGCAAATAAAAGTAATTTAAATATGTTTATTTAAAGTTTCAGACTAAATAGTAAAGAAGCTTTTTAGTAGAATTCCATGAAATTAAACGAATTAGGTTCAATACATCAAAACTCGCTAAATATCATTCTTTAATCGTTAATCGCTCTTTTTTAGGGGAAATATTTTCATATTATGCCTTCTTTTTCTTGATATTAAGTAAACACATACTATAAAAATGTTGAAATACAATAATATACAAATGTAATTTCGATAGTGATTAAAGTATTTGTAGTAGTCTTTTTTGACAATGAATTGATAAATAGAACAAAATGTGATCAAATATTTTTTTTATTGCTCTGAAACTATTTTTACTTTAAATCTATTTTGTTCACAATTTTGCCACTTATTTAAAACGCGGACTTAACAACTGTGCTTCATAAAATTTATATTTCACAAGTTTACCGTCTTCTTTGTAATGATTTTAATTTTTATTTGATTATGAATGATGCAGAAACAAAATGTTTCATTTTCCTTTGATAATTAATCGGTGATTATATTTTTATTTGATACATAGTTAATATTCGAAAATTACTCTCTAGAAATTCTAGTAAATTCTCATTATGAAATCCGATAACCGTAATGAACTCCGAAAACCTGAAAAAGCTATTTTTTTAAAAGTCATCATAACATTTAACTGCGTTATATTATTTTACCTTGTGAAATTTGCTGATTGGCCTCTAGTGAAATCTGAACTGTCATTTTTTTGTTAAGTTCGATCTGATAACGACAGACTATTGATCATCTTTCCTCGGGTAACAGAATAATCGTGTCTCGATTCATGCTCGTTGACTATGCTATAATAGCGTTCCATATCTATAAATCATTGATTATATTTTTTTGATATATAGGTAATAGTCTAAAATTTATTTTTATATTTAATTCTCATTACAAAATTCGAATTCTGGTAACCGTAGTGAATTCTGAAACCCTGAAAAACCATTTTTTAATATGCGTAATCATAACGTTAAGCTTCTTATTATTGTACTTTGTGAACTTTGTTGATTAGTCTCCGGTAAACTTTAAACTGCTATTCTTTGTAAAATTTGATTTGATGGCGACATTTGCTCCTCTTGCCTCAGGCAATGGAGAAATCGCGTCTCAGTTATTCGTGGCCTACGTTATTTAAGCGTTGCTAACAGTATGATAATGATTAACAATAATACACGATTTTACGCATAGAAAGTGAAAAATCGTCTGGAGAACTAAGAAAAAAATATTGTAAGAAGCATCCCTCTCGAGTTAAAATCGGTTGTATTTTTTTCAATAACATAAAGTTCATAGAGCACCTGAAAGGAAACTATAAATTTGAATTTAAGATTTATGACTTTTTGACTTAACGATGCTCGGTACATCTCGGTATAGACTCTCGGTTTATACATAATAACTTTCGGTGTAGCAATTCGCTCAATAAAATGGCTAAAAATTCAAATTAAATTATTTCAGTAATCGATGGTATTTAATCCTATAATTACTCATTAGTGTTGCTTATTTAGAAATGAATCTCGCCAGGTTCCTCCGTGGAGATTTGCGATTATGTAACTTGGATGCCATGGTGATATAATGGAATAGCAGAAACTACACAAAAAATAATTTATTATCATGTGGGGAAATAAAAAATATATATGAAAGTTATTATAAAAACTTTTAAAAATGAATTATTTTTATGTATTTACATATCATAACTTTTGAAAAAAATTAAGAAACGAATTTTTAATGGCTAAACAACGAGTTCTGAAATTTTGTTGTCTTATTATGTAAAGGCATAACAATGATATTGCATCAAAATTTTACTTAAATCATCAAATACCTATTACTTATCTAGAAAAAAATTATTAAAAGTACAGTGTTTTCTTATGATATGATACTGATATAAAGGGATCTTGATATTACTGATACTAATAAAAGTACATTGATTTTCATATGATATAATACTACTAAAAATATGAATGGAATTAATTTCCTGAACATCCACATTTTCATCAGATAGTCAATGTATACAAAAACCGTAGTAAATTATACATCCATAAAAGGATTAAGGTACAGATTTTTAATTGGACTAATGTATTTCCCTTTTTTCTCTCTTTTCATTCCTTAAGGGATGTTGATGCTGTATTACATCATACTTAATTAAGAAACTGATTTGTAAAAGAACTAAGAAATAAATTTAGCATCATAACTGGTTAAATAGAAATCGTACTTTTTTATTGAGAGTCAGGGTATTTACATTTAATATCTTAAAAGAGAATTCGTTTGACAGTATTTTCATAGAAAATCGATTATTCTTTTAAATTTTGGAAGTAAAACTTACTAAATGAGCATTTTGTGGATTGATCTGTATCTATATAAATTGTATGAGGTATTGAAAAATGTGATAACAGTATTGGCTCGTGTAGTTATCGGTTGTTTTTATGCCATAAGCCTACCAATTCGTTTTACATGAATTGTTTTAATGAGTTTTTTTCCAAAGTTTAGTGTATATATTGAGATCACCGAATCATGCAAACGGATATATATCCAAGGAAATGTTTTATCTATTCAAACGAAAGAATAAACAAAAAAAATTATCTGGATAATTTTTTCCTAAGAACAACACTTGACACTTGAAATTATTAGTTCCTTAAATTTTAAGCACCTACTCTTTAAAACAACATTCCAGTTGACTGGCCCGTCTTGTGCGAATGATAGAATCTGAAAAGTTAGAATTAACATTCTTGAGTTTGGGAAATTTCATTTATAACTTAACTGATGATTTTCCATATAAACTGCAGAATGATTTTATAGAAGTTATTATACAATTTTTCTTTTATTAAAAATAAAATATCGGGAGTGTTTTTCTCTAGACTTTCTCATTTACTTCAGCAGAAATATGTCACTTCTGTATAGTAAAGGCTTTTATGACGAAGAATATTATCATAACGATAAAACTGCAATAAATAATATCTAAAATAATACTTTTTAAGGCATATTATTATAACAAGGAATAAAAATAGAAATTAGAAACTTATTATAGAATTGAACGAAGTTGAATTACAAATAGAACTCGGAAAACAAAGCCAAATCAAATCTCCATTGCCACATTTCAAGAAGTATTAATTTGAATCCAGTGTTTAAATTGATCTTATCTAATTATCGTAGACTAGTGATAACTATTTTTCTTAAATATGAGTGGCAACTCTCATGTAAAAAAAGGCGATGTTAAATTATGCAATGTTAAATTGCAGAATTTTACTTCAAATTAACTGGCAACACTTAGGTAAATTGATAAAATAACGAAAAATGCTTACAATGTTTTCATTTAATGTGAGTGACAACATGAATGTTCAAAACATTTCTGTGTAAATATGGCCCTTTTATGTGTAGTTTCTTAGTACAGTGAAGAAAATCGAGTGTATTTTCAGAAAAAGTAAATTTTTCTGTAACCGGATTAGGTCCAAAATTTTAGATAGATTTTTAATTTCGGAGTAAGGACCACATGTCAAATTGCATCCAATCCAGCTTTTTGTGTTATCGTTTTCATATGCATACGGACAGACGGGCACATTTCTAAAAATATATTTTTCGGATTCAGGAAAGTCTAAAATGTTCATATTCATCAATATATGGAGGTCGAATTTTTTACAGATTAAAATACTTTTCTCTATGTATACTTCGTACACGAGAATGTAAAAAAAAACCCTTAAATAACTACTAATATTCCGCAAATTAGTTCACTTAATCTTTCTGACACATTTTACATTACTGAAGTCTATCGGACATATATTTCAGACGATTTCTTTTCACGATTCTTTGACACCTGTTGAGTACAAATGACGATCTGGTGGTAAACAGCCTCCTCTGTCACTTCCTCGAACGATTTCATTACAATAGCACCAATATAGAACAATGTTATACGATTCGTGGGATGTTCCAATAAGTCGGATTCATTGTAAACCGAGTTCTAAAAGATGAGAATAATTTTACCTTTGCCCGATTGTTCCGAAATGTTTCATCAGATAACGGAATGAAAGGTGTCAGGATGCAGTTCCACAAAACTCATCCAGAATTCGAACCGAGTGTTATGGTCACTTGATCCTTGCGATCATTAAAAGGAAACTTTCCTCGCCTTTATGAAGCGACTAAAATATTTTTTTGCTGATGATAGAGGCAGTATGAATACAATACATGACGAATGCGAGAATTGCAGAAATCGTCTGCTGATGGCGATATTTCTTTCAAAATATTCTTTTGAAATGAGAAAAGCTGCAAAGGGAAGCAAATATATTACAAAAAACATTGTTTTTAAAACACGCCTTTATTAGTGTGCTAAAAAGTACAATTTGTAAAAATTATTTTCAACATTTTAGTCTTTGATGCGAGAATTGCAGAAATCGTATGCTGGTGGCGATATTTCATACAAAATATTCTTTCGAAATGAGAAGAGTTGTAAAGGGAATAAATATATTACAACCGACCCCCCCCCCCGTTTTTAAAACACGTTTTTTAGCATGCTTAAACACAATTTTAAAAAATTATTTTCAACTTTCAAGTCTTTAATTTATAATTGGTTATCATACATATTTTGAAGTCTTGAAATATATTTATTTTTCTCAAATTCACTATAAGGGGACTTCATTCGTATGGAATGAGAATTTAATTAAATTTATCTATTTATTGATAATTAACTTCTGAAAATATTAAAATAATGTATTGTTATCGAGAATATATAGGCGTACAAAATTTCAGAATTCTAGAACATCTGGAGGTGAGTGAGAAAATGATTAGATTATTCCATCTTCTCATCAAACAGTAATATTGAATTTTAGGAAAGTTGTATATCCTGAATACTCATGTATACTTATAAGTTAAATACATAATTTACATTATATTTCGACGATTACTTTTCGAAGATTCAAGTTTAAGAAATATCTGTTTTTGCAAGAACACTCATCCATTTAGCTTCTTTTAGTGTATACCGAAATTCACCAAGTTGCCATGCCGATATGTTTCTGAATACTAATGGTATTGAACTGGAATTTTTTTTATATAAGTTGCCCTATATATCTGGGTCTGAAGTTATGAAAGAAAAATTCTGCTATGTGTCGCACATGCGCATCAAAAAATTATATACTACAAATGCTTATATTTACTGTAATATTCAAAATTTTTAATTTAAATTTTCATGCAATGCCTCTTTTACATATTTTCAAGTATTCTGTAAGTTTAGTACAATTTTATTGAAAACTCTGCATGTTATAAGGAAAAATCAGGGATTTTTTAAGAAAACCTTTATATCTTCCCGAATATCTGTACTGTGTTTACGAAATCGCATGTAAATATTATGCACATCAAACATAACCATTGATGAAAGTTACATCTCGTTCAGCGTTCTATGAAACAGGATGGGTCAACTCTATTTTCGCCTTCATCCCTTTCAGGTGCCCCCTCCCCCCGAAAAAAAATTGCCCTCGTGACTGAATTTTCGACGATACTAGAGAAACTGATTGCGAACCATTGTATTCCTATTAAGTCCAAATTTTTCGAAATCTTAAAAATGTTCTTTAGCATTTGTCAAACAATATAGTGTACCCCTAGATTACCTGCTGGTATTGCAGATGTTGGAGAAGGGGATACCGGCTCAGGTGTCGTCCTCTTCATCTGACCAAAATTCAAAATTACGAGTCCGTCCCAAAATAACCCTCGTGTTTCTTCGAAAGAGGACGATAATTAAATGAAAATAAACCATCGAGATTTGGTGCTCGTATGAACACTAATTTTTTTCTTCACAGTATTCTGTATAGGACAAATTGAGTTTTAACCACAGGTACATTAATTAAAACAAACAACCGATTTTATTATTTTAATAGTAAAGAAGTACGAAGATTCAAAAACTGGAAAACAAAGAAGAACAACATTTTAGGAAACAAGGGAAAACAGCATTTTAGCAAACTAGAAAGCAAAGGAGAAGAGGACACAAAAATAGAGATGAATGAAGTGAAATTTTTGTAACAGAAGTTAACTATAAATAATTTTTTCTATCCATTTATATTTCATTTAAAAAAAAATATTTAGCGATGTAGCCGACATTCTCGAGTACGATATGTCCCAGTCCTTGTTGTTCTAGGTCGTCCGAACCTTACCTCTGATTTTCAAGATGCACTGCTTGTCTCGAACAACATTCTCCAACTTTAGAACTCTAACTAACTTGGGCATTTTTTTTTCACAGACATAGATAAACATATGTTAGAGTACGACGCCACAAAAGGATTAAAATTCATTAATGCCAATCAGAATTTTTAAAAAAATAAATTTGAATTCGAAAAATAATTCTTAACAACAGAACATTTTAGAAAACAAAATTTCTGCTTTCATTAAATGTTTTTGGCATGCTATCATACAAAAAATTCTACAACGCAGTTCCGTATTAAAAGAAAATAACATCATCAATAACAGCTTTTTAGGTTCAAATTATTTTTATTTATTTGATTGATGAAAGTTTATTAAGTTCAAATTATTTTAATTCCATTAAGCCTATCATCAGTTGTAAAGACTATTTTAGTTGAGCATGAGCATTTTTTTTTTTATTTTAAGAATAACAGTTTATTATGTTCAAATTATTTTAATTCCAAATTGTTTGCATTATTCGAGTTAGCCCGTGCAAAGCCGGGCCACACAGCTAGTAAACATCTAAACGGTGTCTGAGTACGTATAACGAAATTTTTTTTACGAAGATAGTGAAATCAATAATACTAAACGCATAATTCCGCACTAGAAAAATATCTAGTAGTGAAAATAAATATCTAGTAGTGACTGAGCAACTATTCCGAAAATATTTTTGAGAAGATAGTGAAAACAGCAATTGAACTGATTGAAAAAACAAAAAACACAAAAAACATTACTTATATAGCTAGTCGTATTTTATTGCATCACACAGGTTTCGAAATCTCAGTTGCCGTGTTAGTTGTGTATTATGTTGTTGTTCTAAAATTTCGAAATATAAGGCTCAATTTTATGCGACTGCGCAGTCGATGACAAATATAACCGCACGTGTCATCTAACATCTAAATGCGCATCGCTTAACGTTGCAATATAACGTCAGACGCTTTTCTCTTTCCTGCAAGATGTGTAATGATTTCCGAAATTGGCTTAGCACACTTGACGTATGTCACGTGAACATGAATTGACTCCCTTCTAGTTGCTCTGAATTTTCCAAATAAACTTATCCAGTCGTCTTCAGTTATCGAATACATTGAAAGTTGTGTATTATTGCGTCAGGTCTCGAAATCTCAGTTAATTAGTCGTGTATTACGATGTTGTTTCGAAATATAAGAGTCATTTCTACACGACTTCACAGTCAATGACAGACACAACTGTGCGCGTCCTTTAATATCTATCTGCACATTGCTTTACGCTGTGATGTATTGTCATGCCTGTCTTCCTCCTACAAGATGCGTCATGTACCGATCTGCGATGTTAAATAAGTGATGATTGTAGTTTGGGGGATGTTTGCTTTAAATTCAGAGGAAGACTTCAATATATGTTATAATCTAAACCAAAAGAAAAATGCCTTTTTTCAATTAGGAAGAATTGAATAACTCGATCTGTACAGACACTTTCCTTGGACCCCTGCAAATTCTTTTATATTAAGCGCATTACAATTGCCATGCCACTAACCATTCAATTTCAGCCAGAAGCCGAACTTAAGTGCTTCCCCAGACTACCTCCCTCTCCACCATTGGCAAAATTGGCTCAGCCTATTTGGCGTGTGTAACATGAACAAGAATTGACTACATTCTAGCGGCACTGAATTTTTCAAATGAACTCATCCAGTCGACTTAAGTTACCGAATACATTTCTCGGCGGATTCGGTCTGACTTCATTTATTTATCTCAGTGCAATTTCTGTACCAAATATCTGAGCTAACTTCTCATTACTTGAAGAACAATGAAATACGTGCAAAGAGAAGATATAATTGCGAGAAAAGTGATAGCACAGGATAGATTCTTTCTGCTAATCCTCACGACTCGAAACGCACCAATTTGTCTTTAAAAAAGACACGCAGACTGGCTAATCAGTTGAGATGTCAGAGATGATAAAAAAGAAAAGTTCAATGTCAACGTGAAACTCTAAATAAAAGAAGAGCGACCGGAGGCTTTCGCTTTGTAATTTGTTACCGTTGGATAAGTAAATGTCCCATGACTCAAAATGGTAGACGCGAAGATTGCAGGAAATCACTGTAGTTTTCTCTTTAATCTTCTCTGCTTCTTTCTGTTTTCAAGACTTAATCACTAAAAATATGAAATAATAACAATGATTGCTTCTTTTACCGGAGGGATACGCATTTAGATTGTGCCTGTTTCGGAAAACAATGCAAAACGGTTGAGGTGATCTTTTGTTTTTATGTTAAATAAGAATTTGCATGAATTTTGCAAGATTCAACTGCCACAAGTCTGTTTTTAAAGCAAAAATCAGGTTCAAGAGGCAAAAGGACACCGATCTGTGATGTTAAATAAGTGAGGAATATAGTTTTGCTGATTATTTCTGTCATAAGTTTGTTTTAAATTCAGAGGAAGTTTTCAATATATGTTTCAAAAAAAATGAAATGCAAAATTTATATCCGTTCTTTGATTTCTATGGTTATTAAAAAACGTCAATTAAAATTTGGTAAAGTCTGATATTTTTCGAGAAGATACGAGTTATAAAAATTGCTCTGCACAACTGATATTCTGCTTTTAATTAAAAATAAAGTTGCTGTCGATAAGAGGAATGTGTGTATTATAATAGTTTATAGAAAAATATTTGTATAAAAAGTATTATATATATTTTTTAAAAATGAGTTATATATATTTTATTTACGTGTGCATTCGCATTTCTTCGAATGCTAATTAATTAAATATTTAACTATTTATTAATGAAAAATATGAAAATAATTTCATCCCGAACCACGTCGGATGCATCAGCTAATCTACTAAATGCTCCAAATGAAAATGTGGCTCAGTGAAATCAAATCACATATTTTTTTATAAGAACAGTACTGCATTAATTTTTAAGTGCATTGAAATGTCAGTTAAAGTATATAATTGCACATAACTTTGACTTTGAAGAATTATCTAATGATTATATTAAACAAGGCTTGAAAACACCTTCACAGAAAACTGCATAATTGCTGGATTAAGTCTTGCTGGGATGAGTTGTTTACAAATAATCTTTTGAAACTGAACTCCCAAACAGACTTTGATTGACATTTAATTTTTTTTTTACTGCCTACTATTGTATACCACACCTGCCGTTCTCTTCTTTATCAAACGACGTTCCTGTCTTTTGAAGTAAAAATTGCTGAAGCTATGTTGACCACGCCCCATATTACATAAAGTGTCTTCTTACCTGTCTGGAATTTTTAATTGAATGAAAAATGGATGATATAAGATTCACAAAAGCATCCATTTGTCTGTGAAATTGTTATGTTTTCAAGATTTCCATGAAAGGAAAGACCTTCACGCACCATTCGTTTTCTTCGAAACGTATTTTCGTACTTTCGGCAATAATTCTTCTTTGAATAGAATGGCAACAGCAGTGAAGGTGACACGGGATGAGTCAAATTTTTAGAGGTCATGTTTAGCGGTGGAATTGTTGAAGAACAGTCTTTTACTTTGTTTTTGATGAGCATAAGAACTTTTAATTGTGCGTTCGCGCCGTTTTGTAAGAATTTCGTAACAATTATTTGTTTCGCAGCGCATCTTTTTGTTATAAGAATTAATTTCTTGAGAAAGCTAGTAGTTTCTTTGCTGAAAAGAAGCTCAGAAATATTGCAAAACAATTTTTGCTCTGACAGTTTAGTTCGATATTAGTTACCAAATATCAATAAAATTTTTTTTAAAATATGTATGCCACACTTAGAATAGAGGGATTGTTTAATGCTTATATCGTAAGGAAAACTATTGACTCAAAAACTAAGAATGAGAACCCATTCTATTTTCACAATGGCTGCAAAAAGAGATAATTGAACTCAATTATACAATGAGAAGCCATATCTAAAATACACATTTCTTGAGATATAACGGTTTTATCAAAACGTTATTGAAAAAAATTCTAATAGAGCATTTTTTCCAGAATTAATTATTGCATTATAAGCTGTGTATTGTGTAATGGGATTGCATATGGCTCGATTTCTCAAATTAAAACAGTAGATTTGTAGTCCATAAAATAGTGGTTTATTTCCGATTGCTTAACGGCGTCTAATTCTTATACCTTAGAACAAATTTTACAATCAGTAAGATAATTACATTCTTCTTAGATTTTGGCATGAGTACATCTTCTTTTATAATACTACCGTTTCCAATAATAAAGATGCGCTAAGATACTTTCTGCGAAAAGATACGGCTGTAACTTTGTATCACATTTCAAACAAATTAAAATTTCAATAGTATCCTATATTCTATCCCTTTATTAAATGTTTATTTTGCTTTATTTTTCAAGAATTGATGCGAGCTATTGCAATTAATCTAGCAAATCAAATTCTTGCACATGTTTTCACACTCCCTGGATTTAAAAGAAAATTCGTTTTCATTTTAAGTCTTATTACGGTGAAAATCAACATATTCCTCTATAGATCTTTTGTTAAGTTCAGAATAAATTTGAACTGATTAAAAGTTTTAGAAATGAAAGTAACTGTCTCATTTGCATATCTGATTTGAATTAGTAACAGTTGGTTGCGATTATTCCAAAGAGCAGGCATAAGCTGAGACCGTAAATTAGGGAGAAACTGGTAATCTCTATAATCTAAAGAAGATTTTTATAACTAATCAGTTCCATGTAAATTTCAAAACTATATCATTATGTTAAAAAAATGTGATAGATTTAAATTTGTTCGAGAGCTAAGACATTAATAAGTTCAGTATCAGAGATGAGATCTTTCCTGTTGATTTATCAAGTGTGACAGCTATGGTCTTCTGAGTTGAAGCGCAAAGGAGCAACTGTCAGCTTTATAAAATTTTTATATAAATTTAATGTTTATGCATATATTTTTAATTTACGCTATCTCAAGCAGTAATAAATTAACTGAATTAAATCGATGCGGACACTGTACTGAAAGGTAGAGGAAAACTTTTGGGAAAATAGAGGAAATTTTTAAAAGGAAACTTGGGAAACAATATGCAAAAGAACATTTTAGTTTAAAATTTATTTGAATTAACAACAAAGAAGAAATTATGATGTATGTATAGAATCTTTTGCTATAGTTCTTAAACGAATATTTTTATCAGGCAGTAATAAATTATCTGAATTAAATCTATGATGACTCGATACTGGAAGGTAGAGGAAAAATGATTTTCAAAAGGAAACTCAGGAAACAATATGTAAAAGAACATTTCAATTAGAAATTTATTTGAATAGTTAGAAAAAAAAACAGCAAAGAAGAAATTATGATGCAAGTATAGAATCTTTTGCTATAGTTCTCAAAAGAATATTTTTATCAAAAATTAACAAATGCAATGTTGAAATTTTAGCGTAAATAATTCTTTAAAAATATTTGCTATCAAGTCCAACTTTCCATGAACTGAAATGCTATTATTTTTTTGTGTATTCTTCTCAACAATTGTTAAATGATTCTGTGATGTAGCATTTACTTCATGGTAATCTCACAGTCATAGCGCTGGGAATTCGTGATGGATATTTAAATACAAACTAAATTAATTGAATTGTTATAGCTTGGCACATCTTCTTTTTGTCATTCTTAAGTTTTTACAATAGTCTATTTTATTGTTAGTTAATATGAATTAATCTCCCCTCCAAAATTTTGGCTTTATTTAATTTTTTTCTAGAAGGAACAAAATCATATACTTTTGCTTGAGAAAGAATAGTGGAAGCCTTCTGCATTCTCTTCTTGTAGAAAACAAATGCAATTTTTATAAACTTCTTGCATTCTCAAAAATTGTAAGATTTCAAATAGGAGAAGTGACATTTATACGAACAATGAATATTCAGAAAAAATGTAATTGGTTCAACAAAATCTAGGAAAGTTTAGATATTTCAATGTTTAAGGGACCAGAATGAAGAATTTTATTGTCAAATTCTCATTCAACAGCTATGCAGATTAATAATACTTTTAGAAGCAGAAATATGTTTTGATAAATAATTTGAACTACTAAATTCTGCGTTTTCACGAGCATTAAATAATTAATTCGGAACATATGTGAATCATACAATATACGGACATTAGTTTAATATTTAATTCATTTCTGAGTAATTTCTGTTAAAAATTTATTGCTGAGAAAAATGTTGACTTCTATCCTTCCCAAGCCAACTTAGATCTGCAAAATTTTCATTATATAACAGTTGCTCAAGCATTTCGGAGAGTTAATCTCAGATTTATTATTCATTTTTTTCGGAGGTAAACCAACCTACATCCAATTTCTAAAATCACATATGATGGCTATATCAAAGACAGGGACAGGCGTGCAGATAAATAATCTACGAACATCCAGGTCCGCGCTTGGCGCAATTACTTTGCAAAAGTTGCTCTAATGTGGCTAATGCATCTGTTGTCTGAAATTTTAATTAATATGAAACATAAGTAAATCATACAATATGCGGGCAATGATTGTTTAATATTTAATTCATTTCTGAGTAATTCCTGTTAAAAATTTATTGCTGAGCAAAATGTTGACTTCTATCCTTCCCAAGCCAACTTAGATCTGCAAAATTTTCATTATATAACAGTTGCGCAAGCATTTCAGAGAGTTAATCTCAAAGTTATTATTCATTTTTTTCTGAAGGTAAACCAACCTACATCCAATTTCAAAAAATCACATATGAAGACTATCTCCAAGACACAAGAGGAGGTACACACAAGGCGTACAGATAAATAATCTACGAGCATCCAGATCCGCGCTTCTTTGCGAAAGCTGCTCTAATCTGGCTAATGCATCTGTGTCTGGAATAAGTTGTTTCCTTTCTCTAACGGCGTCTTTTTCGCTTGGAATACGTCTTTATCAGTCCTTAACCTTGGCTTGAGTTCAGACCTAGTGGATTTCTGGTTTCAGGAAATCTGAAATCGCGCTCAAGCGTGGTGTTGCGTTTCTTGTTGCTGGAAAGTGTCGTGTTTCTCTTTTTCGGCGGTAAATGGCTCATTGGATGATATTATTTTATTTAAATTGATGAAGTAGATAATGATGTGTTCGTGTGATTATAAATCATTGTTTGAATTTTTAAATGATCTTGTAATCTGAAGAACAAGTAATGACAAGATTGTGGCAAAATTGATCATGGTTGAACTTCCATGCCTTATCACTACTTTTTGAGTAGTAGTGATAAGGCTGTGTTAACCTCGGAATTGAAACATCACCGTTGTGATTTATCGTTGGAAACATAGAATCAATTTGACTCCAGTTGAATCACTGATTACAGAAACCACATGAGTCAATAATATCAAAATGCTGGGAATTTTAAAAAAAACCTTATTATTTTCTTAAGTCAATGATAAAAAATTTTGTTTTTACCCGGTAGATTTTATATAATTTTTTGTGTGTAAATATAATATAATGTGACTTTATATGCATTTATATAAAGTCTAATTAACTCTAAAGTCTATAAAAGTAATATTTTATATACAGTCACATTATATGTAACAATCTATAATGTGACTTTACATGAGGGAATATTTACTCTCCCTGCAGAGGTCTCAGTTGAAGTGAGAGTCACCATGAAATATGCATGTACCTCCATATTTCCATTCTATGGTTAAAATTAAAATTCAGATATGAGATCAGAATGGTAATAAGTAAATATTCCATCCACTGACTTTTGAAAATTTTATTATGAGTTGTAACTTATTAGAACATGGTTTCGTTTACATTTTTTCATTTGTGACTATTTTCTTGATGATAAAAACCTCACGCTCCAATGTTTATTCGAAGTGTAATGAGAAAATAAGTAAATAAATAAGAAAATGAAGCATTCGCTAGCGATAAATATTATTTAAAATGGTTATTGAGTTTCATGAAATGCGTGAAGATGATTTTCTAAATTATTATTGCTTGCAAATATAGAAATATCTATAAGAAGACATTTTGAAAATTTTATTGACCGCAGTATTGTTCCTACTTGGGGGTCGTGATCTGGTGTCCAGTTTGAGGAACTTTATATTAGAATGTGATGATTTTCAGTTGGCGAGGGTAAGATAAGTAAATAAATGTCAAAAAGTATTTTAATATATATAGAAAAGTTTACTTAAATTAACAGTTGTCTAGAAGCTGCACGAATTGTTTCATT
This sequence comes from Araneus ventricosus, assembly GCA_013235015.1. NCBI lineage: Eukaryota > Metazoa > Arthropoda > Arachnida > Araneae > Araneidae > Araneus > Araneus ventricosus. Next base: position 1,000,786 of record BGPR01000169.1, on the reverse strand, counting down.
TTTGAAAGTCTTTCATTCTTTGAAAAGAAAATAAATAAAGAAAGAAGAATAAAAAAAAGAAAATGCGAGAGGGGAAAAATTGCCATAATTTATAGTTTTAAGGTAGGAGAAAGTATTTCGTGCCTGTTCCCATTCAAAGCAACAGATAAATCACAGGTGGGAGAAACTGATTGATTTCATAACAAAAGAGAGAGAGAGACATTCATTATAAGAAAATCGATTGAAATTCTAAAATATATACAAAAAAATTTCGATCGCGTCTGTCGTACATGGTAAAAAAGGTACATAATTCTACAGATGAATAAACTGCGATTTTTTAAAAATGATTTTTGTTAAAATACAAGCAAAAAATGTGCAATATTGCCAATTAGGACATTTTCTTTATTAAATAATCTCGCTTTTCACTCTGATGATTTTGTTGTTTTGTTTTTATAATGATTTTTTAAATTTTGATTTTGTAATATGATTTCAAACGATATAATTTCCTAATAAGAATTTTAAATATCATCAGATGATTCTGTATTCAGTTCCATTAGCAAACGAAATCATTAAAAATTGAGTACAACATTATTTTCGAAACTAATAGATTAGTTAAGAAGAAAAAAATGTGAAAACTAAATACAGAACTATTTTTTTTCCAAAAGAAGTTTTCAAAAAGTTATATTCTGAAAAGGAAAATTGAAAAAGATTCTTTCTTTTACTTTTACAATTAATAAATTTTAAACAAGAACTCTACTTTAGCTCTTTACTTACTGTCGAAATCTAATAGCATATCAAAATAACCTTGACCCGGAAAACAGTTAAATCAAAGCAATTATTATGAAAAAAGAATTTAATTGAAATCGTGATTCACAGCTGTATCCTTCAGAGAAGACGGTTCAGATATGAAAAGTATTCAAAAGTTATCGTAATTGCTTTAAAATATGATGAAATGAGAACTTAATTCAAGATTCGTCTAGTAAATTAATTATAATTAAATGTGAATTAATATCTTTTAAACTTTTGATTTGCACATAATTTTTCTACACAGTGTTGAGCAATGTTGCCCAGAAATGTATTACGATTTATATTCATGAATATATAGCATCTTAATCATGATTGGTGTAGCATATTCTTATTTTTTCTTTCAAATGAAATTTTATGAGAAGGATCTTACTAAATTATGACCAGATTATCCAAGATGTTTAAAAAAGTACAATGAATTGAGTTCTTCGGTTTAGTTGCTGAATACGAGTTAACCGTGTAAGTTCAATTTTTAACGAATTCGCAAGCTTGAGCCAGCTGAAACCAGCGGGAGTGGCCTCCCCTAAACTTTCTCGTATACTTCCCCAAAAAGGTGCTGTTTCCCCTCCCACCGCGTGGATAAATTAGAAGACCACATACCAAATTTCAATTATCTAATGTAAATTACTAAAAAATTTGCACACATCTAAGCAGCCTTTTAGCTTGCCAGCAATATCGCCGATCTGATTGTTACAAATTTACTACCGATAGTTGTAGCTGAAAATATCATGCACATTGGCAGAGTGCTTAAGAAATTAAAAAAGCATGAAGAACAGAACTGATGAATCAATTGACACTAATTTTGGTTTGTTACTTTATAACTTTACTTTTAACAACTACTCTCGTTCTGTCAGAGTAAAAATAATGCAAAATCCACTAAAAAAAATGCATTACGAAATATACAAAATAAAACTAACCGCAAATCAAATATGCAACTCTTATCCATAATTAATTCACTTTTATTCGAGAAGAATTTGGCAGTGAGCCAAGACAGACCGTATTACGGGAACAGCAGTAACCAGTACGCATGCGCGTGGAGATAACGGATTCTCCTCAAAAGTAAATTATACGGACCGACAGACAGTCAACCCTTGGACGGATTTGGCCCAAAATTTTATACGGACCTACATTCATGACGATAAAACTGTGTATAAAATTTTAGCCATCTGGCTTTTCAAGTTTTTGAGTTATAGCGTTCGCATGACCTCGAACATACAGACAGGCAGACTTCCCGTTGACGGATTTTGTCCAAAATTTGATAGAAACCTACAAATTATGTTTAAAGATCACATACCAAATTTCATTCCCGTAGCTCTAATAGTTTTCGAGTTATCGTGTTCACAGACAGACAGACAGACACACACACACACACAGACAGACAGACATGATTCCAAAATTGTGTTTTTCGGACTCAGGGAGGTCTAAAACGTGGAGATTCGTCAAAATCTCGAGTTCGAATTTTTTGACGATTACAATACTTTCTCTTTGTATACTTCGTATACGAGAAAGTAAAAAAGTATATTTCTTATTACCTGTCATAAAAAATAAACCAGTGAAATGAAATTAGTTGTAGATAATGTAAATGAAACTGTTTCGAAACAATTACAAAATGTTTATGCTCTTTTCGAATGAAAAAAAAAACCATCTCTCTATGTAATTTCGAAAGATTGTAGACTTGATTTTAGCTTCTCACACATTTTTAATAGCTGTCAACTCTGCATTTTCAAACCAAACTAAAAACGATTTAACAGAATACAACTACTATTTACAGAAATTAAAAGGAAACAAAGCAACTTGAAAAGAAATGCGACGGAACTCAAATTGTTTATTTTTCAGAACAAGTTCTAGGTTAACTTGTAGAAATGGATGTGTGCCAAATAGATATGCACTCAAGAACTGCAATTTGAATATTGACTTTTCATTCAGTTCGAATTTAGATTAACTTTCAATGCCAACTTCGCATTCATATCACTACAAAGATACATATTTGTGAATGTATGTACAATGACGGTTCGATGATGAAAGATATAATATTTTCCCACCAAGTCATCCATTAAGATTTCAACAACACAGGTGCCCTGCTCCCTTATTTTAAGCGGCTATCAACATAAAGATTTCGGTCAGTAGCATGAATATCTTTGGTGCAGACTATTGTTTCCTATGCAAATCGCACTTTCGTTTTCGCTAAGATGAAAACTATAATTATCTCACCTTAACCCTTTTTAGTTTTTTCTCCCTACCCTAGATCATTTCTCCATCTTGTCAACAATCGGAACAGGGTCGTTCGTGTTAGGAATGGAATTCGACGCGACTGGTATTCGTTTTATGACTGGGCATAAATTTGATCGTCTTCCAACATGTTCCGATTCTTTGTAAGCCGGGTGTTATTGTATTCGATGTGACAGCAGACTTGCGAAGGACAGAGGGGTTTCATTTTACCGTTCTTTTACGACATTCATATTTTGATTTTCTTTCATACTCTCTTTCTGGATTAATGCTGAAAGTGGGAAAAATATGGATGGATATGATCGTATCTTTTTACACAGCCGTAAAAGTGTGAAGTTATGTTATCGAGATGTGTGTTTTGACACGTTTCGTCTGGGAAATGAATTAAAAATTTATAGGGTCTGAGGTAAAAGCCTTAAATTAAGTCAGTGCCAGAATCATGTGATGAGTGACGACATGTCATTGTTATGAAAGAAAGCTCAGTAATTGCATTGTTTTTAATTTATTTTAGAATTTATGACTTTTATTGTACTGGCTTAATCAGATCATTTGAAATGGGGATGGAAGCATTATTAGCCTTTTATTCGACCAGAATACTTTGTAATGAAAGAAATAATTTGTCTTTATTTTGACGAAAAATTTGATACCTATGATGCGTACATGAATATTAAATCACATATTTTGCATATTCATTATATTTATTTGGAAAGTTCGTAGGCGTTTAAATTTGAATTATGCGTAAACAATTATAACAGCAAGTTTGTGTTTCTTAATTCAACAAGCGATGCAGATAATAGGTATTTACTTTGTTTTGAACGACAAACTGGTAGATGTGTATAATAAGACAAATTGCAAAATGGACGTTACATTATTAAATTATTGGATTATTATCTTTTACCCTCAAATTCGAATTTTACAATAATTTTAAGGTTTAAAAATTATATGTCTTTTAGTTTTTATATGAAATTCTAAACCCATGTCGTAAAAAGTGAAAAACAAAGCAACATTTCCTGAATTTCTTTTTTTTTTATCAGTATGTATGCAAACAAACTAACTACAGTATATAAAAATTCGTAACATCAGGCATTTGACATTTATTACAGAATAGAAAAAAAGAATACTTTATTTTGAAGATTCATTTCTTTGAAATGCTTTGATTTTATTAAGAGAAATTTCGAGAATTACATGGAAATGATCGCGACCTTAGGTTGTATTTTTTCGAACATCGCAAAAAAGCTACCAGCTGCTATCAGTTAAAAGATAGTGCTCATAGCGAATAAAGAGACCTGCCGCAAATCATTGTTCCAAAACGCGCGCAACAGGTCGGAACGTCAAAATCGTTTGGGTCCTTGAACCCGTTTACCTTGCGGATTGATGGGAGGACGAGAGTGCAAACAAACATGGCCGAGCTGCATCCTTAGGTCTCAAATTGTGGATGTCAGAAGAGATGCTGTTTTTCCCTGCTACGTGATTAATCTTGTGGTTCAATAGACCAAGACGTTGTCAATATCTGGTGACAAATATTAAACATAGCCCACTGAATAAAAGTCTATTTTTGAGCCCTAGCTTAACAGACGGAAGTATGAAATAAGGAAATCAAAGTGAAAGTAGAGAAAAAATACCATATAAATTCTTTTTTAAAGTATTTAGAAAAACTTGAAATGAGTCCAGTGTCCTAAAACAAATAGTAAATTACACCTGGTTTTCCGACTCTGTGTTTTAGACCTATTAGATTCAGTTTGCAAATTTTCGCGTAAATTTTATAGCTAACCAAAATAATTTTATCGTAAAATCCTTTGAAAATAATCCACATCTAGTAAATAAGAACAGCCTTTGGATAAAGTAAGAATAAAAATGTTTCCCAAACAACTTTAAATGATTTCCTTAGACTTGCATTTATTTAAGATGAATTACCGGAGTTTAAGCCAATTAATTTTTATTTCTGCCTTTATTCTTTATCTTTTGAGATTAAATGTTGTATTTCGTCCAAGAAAAATATTTTTATACAATAATCTGTATGAGATTCAGAAAACCAAACTTTAAGCTTTTGAAGGCAGAAGAAATATCGAATAATAAACCAGAAAATGAGAGAGAAGGATTTACAAAGCGACAACACTATTAAATATAATCTACTAGGAGTATCCGTACGGCACTGCTTATGACATGATGAATGCCAACGAAATAAATAAATAAATAAAACCACAATACCATAAGATGAAGTTTTAAAAACGAAATTAAAACAAAAATTTTCTATTATTTTTCTTACTAACAATGACATCGTGAGCAGATAAAAATTGAAACAAGTAACTGAAAAGGAAGTGAAAAAAAGAGACGCGTCAAATGATGCTATTAAAATTGAAATTGTGTAAAAATAATTTTCTTGTTTCTGGGAAAAACCTGCTGGTTCGCCCCCTAAAATGGAATAATAATTCAGTTAAGTTAAAAAAATAAAATATTCCCACGCTGTTTAAATAATTCATAGATGATAATAGTTATTTTGAATTAAAGCCATCCAATGAAATGATTTCAAGTTGAAATTCTTGTACCAGATACACAGACACATACACATACTTCCTTTTATGTATAAATTTAGATACTATATATTCTCAATGTATGCCAAGAAACACACTATGGCATTAAAACCCTCTACTCAGGGTCCAGGGATGATTTGCAAGTTAAAGTCTCCTTTATACCGGTTAGCAGTAAAGTAATGATAAATTAAAGGGATTTATTTTTAATTCTAGTTAAATTAAAAGCATTCGATAATTATTCATATGAGATTTAAAAAGATTTCAAGAATGTTTTGAACTTAAATGCTCAATGTTAATGTATTTACTCAGTATTATTACATAGAATCCATTTTGCTCTTACTAATAATGAATACAAGAGGCTTCTTTCATAAATTTATTAAAAATTTTTTCGCAGGTTTAAATATCAACGAAAACAAGCAATACAGATTTAATTTCAAAAAAGGCTTTTTTACAGATACTAAACAATTCTTCAAAATCAACTCAAATCCTTTTTTAAAAATTCAGCTCAATTTACTTTGGTTATTTTCATATTAACATAGTCGCATTTTGCTTATAATTTTTTTAGACATTTTCAAATCCTTTTATTATTCCTAATATTGTTCGAATCATTTTTATCATACCATTATTTTATATAAAAACATTTTTGTTTGTTCCATCATCTTCATCAATTCTAGCCATCAATTCGTCATTTTACTTTCGCATTGATTCATAATGACAGACGATGTTTAAATGGGCCGAGTAAGAAAGTGAATGCATTATTCTTTGAAACCTGCAGTAATAATTCTCATTATTGTTCTTATATTTGCAGTGATGCGTTTATTACTTTGAAATGAGAATAACCTTAGAGACCATCTGTAACTATGAAATGAGGAAAAAATTGAACAGCTCATCAACGAATTTTTTCTTTCTTTTTTGTATTGAAAATTGCCACCTGCTGTGACTTTCGAATAAATTGCTAGGGGGGAATTGTTCGAGTTGAAGGAAAAGTTAAGAGGGAAAAGCAAAATAGAACGGGCAGAGTTGACTGGAATCAGACCTTAGAAAATTCGATTGTTTCCGCTGCAATGAAGCGATTCTTAATGAATTCTAGATAGATAAATTTCTATTTGTGGAATAGCTGTGCATTGTTCTTAAATTCCTAAAAAATAGGTGCCTTGATGTCGAATGGATACTTTTGATTATTTTGATAATTATGACTTTTTCAGTAACGGTTTCATTGAACTTGCGAATATATCCAAAAGATGGGATGAACAGTGTCATCTGCTTCTTTTTATCAGCTTCTTAAAAACACTATCGATTTACCTCATTCTTCAAATTTTAATTTCTTTGTCGAATTTAGTATTTATGTAGCTGGTATGGGCAGAAAGTGAATTTCAGGACTAGTTTAAATTTATGATTTATTTAAATTATACTCACAGTATTTCTCACATTTACATACCTAATACAAGGCAAAATGTGTATTTCAAATGAATCAAGCTTCTAAAATGAATTTTGATGCGACTTTAAATTATGGTGTTTGTTAGTTTATTCTGCGAAACGATTGGCAAAATTATGTTTTTTCATTTCGCGTCTTTCATTCTAGTATCTAGGATTTTCCAAACAATTTGAAGGTGCTTCATTCAAAGAAAAACGAATAAAAATTAGCAAACAATTTATTTAAAAAAAGTAATGATTTATTAAGATCTAGTTATTAAAATTAAGATTTGTTTTTGTTCAGTAAGCTTTCCTAGCAATGTAGGTTTAAAAGGTGAAATTATCAAAGGTATGATACCTTAACGTGGTTTCTGAAATCACGTTAAGATAACAAACCTTTGATAATTTCTCCTTTTCAGTGCTAACACATTTCATATGCATTTGGAATAACTTAGCTGGATATTTATTACATGAGGAGATACATTTCATGGAACAGGATGTAGAAATCTACTTGTGTTCTATTTTAATAAGCGTTAAAAATTACTCAAAATAGAAACTGCTTTCCAGCGTGCAACAACCTCGTTCCTCCTTTATATAGAATAATAATTTGCAACAAAACCTGCAAAAAGTCCTTAACCGTCTGTTCCTGTTAGCGCGACAAAAAAGCAATCACGTTCGTAACTTGAAACAATGGAGGAATGCATTCGAATTAGGGTTAGCGAGGAAGAGAAAAGTTACTGAAGCGCAACGCATCCGCTGTTGTGACAGGCGTATGTGCGAGCAAGTGATGCTTATTTTTTTATTTTTCAATTTGCATGGGATGGGAGTCTTTCGAAAGTTCGAAAACATCGCCTGCTTTTGAAATGCGGATGACTTGATGCAAATGGAACTCTATTCTGGAAGTTTCGCAAATGGAAATTCCAGCGTTGGCAACATCATTACGTTTTCTACTTATTATTCGCTGAAATTAAATAGTTTATGTTATGAATACGAAGTATTACAAAGTAACAGTTTGTATTAACTTATTTTTTTAAAAAATCAGCAACTCAAATTGAAAGATATCTCTAAACATGTATTTAATTAAGCTCTGATTTTTTTTCTAGAAGTTTTCAATTATTATGTTGAAACTCATTTATACAAAGTTATGAATTATATACTCTAAATTTTTTTAGGAAATCTTTCTGTAAATGCATGGACTTTTCATTATAAAATAAGAAAAACTAGATTGGCAATCGTAATTGTTATTGATTTTATTTTTAAAATGTGAACTATACCACAAGAATAGTAAAATCGCATAAAGAGAATAAATTATTTCTTTAAAGAGACTAACTGTTGTAATCTTGCAGGGGTATTTGTTATTTCTTCTGGAGAGAGACCCTAAATTTAATTCAGCGATATTTTTTAAAAAAAAGTTTCAAGGTTTTTTCACTATTCAACCCATTTCTTAGATACTCCTTCAAAGTTAAAAAAAAATTTAAGAAACAAATTTTTTTAAACTTCACTTAGAGGAATTATAAGTTTTAATGACTTTTAGATTCTCCATGTTGTCCGATCTCCTTCTTTATATAAGCGGTTAAGGAAAGAATTACAATAGTAAACTGTACAATATATTAAACTACGGTACTAGATAACATTTCATTAATGTTTGAAGAATTTATCTTAGAGAAATCATTCAAGAAACCTGTGTCTTACAGTAGTATTCTAACGAAAACCAGTAATTGCCACCCTGCCAATCCTTTCTCTCTCTCTTTTACTTCTACCTCTCTTCGAGACTGTTTTCTTTGGCTCATTATTTTTTAATCAATCCACTTTAAATATTCGTATGAAGAATTTTTATTTAAAGAGTTAATCACAGCCATTCAGAAATAAAGATAGTTGTTTATAATATCAAACTTTTGTTAAATCTGCCTCATTCCTAATCTAAAAATGTACTTCGAAATGTTTTTATTTCCCTCTTTGAAAAACAATTATAGTACAGAAACTTTAGTATCAGACGTTCAACATCAGAATTTTAGTTAAATGGGAGTTGAACGGCACTCTTTCAGAACTATATTTTGGCAGCACTTTTCGTTTCTGAATTGGCGAGCCTCCACAATTTGGTTATGCATCAAAAATGTGAGTGATGTGCATAAACTTAATCACGAAAGTAAGCCGGTACAGCAGCATTATCTCTATTCTTTGAAGAAAAACCAGACTTACGGCTCGACGTATTACGTTTCTGATTTTAAAAAATCCCTGTTTTTTTTTTGTTTTTAGGTTTATGTGCTCTATGTATTATGTAAAGGAAGGGGGGCATGTTGGGACTTCGCCCCGAGCGGTAAAAGTTACAGCTATGCCACTGGTATAACTAAATTGCCTTTTCCAGAAGCTGCTATGCAAGCCCAAACCATAATCGAACTACACCTATGCTTCTTCTCATATTCATCGGTTCAATCTCTGCATTTGCTTACCTTTCTCCAGTTTTTTTTATGTTCATCTGAACTGTAAAGGGTGAATTGTTCTTATTTGAAAAAAAATCACAAAATTCCAAAACTGGGAGTCTTTTTCGTGCTTTTCAAGCCAAATCTTTCCTTGCGATTAACTTTCCTTATGAGCAGCTTTCATCGCATATTTCTGACAATCGTATCCTGCCTTTCGTAACACACGACGAATTGGCTCAGGATTGTATAATTTCCCTAATTTGTTTTCTACATCAGATGCTAATTTTGGCGCGTTAATTTGCGGATTTCCTTTTACTTTTCGTATAATCATATGACATTTTCGATTCATGAATATGGACTGTTGTCCTGTTCTTGACTTGTTTCGAGTACTCCCCTGAGCTTGAAGCTTTTCAATGATTCTTTTTGCAATTTTACAGGACGTTTTTCGACTATTTTAGCAATTTTCTGTTGAGATTTGTTCTTGTTATGGAGTTTTATAGTTAAATGTTGCAAATCCTGGGATCCTCTTCCATGTGGTGCCATTTGCGAATGAATGAAATGCTGAACTTACAAAACTTAGGATAAACTTTCTAACTATTTTAAAAATACAAGAAAACGTAAAAATCATTGTGTTTAACCTTTTCAGAAGCTTGTGACTTTGCAAACTGTCAGACTGCGTACATACTTTTGTGATGTAAATTTTACAGGTAGAAAAGAAAATAAGCTTAAAATTTTTTTAAAGGAATAAGGACTGCGTTAATGGCCCGTTATTTTCAATGTTGTAATTCAAAACAATAAATAACACTTCCCAGAACAATTGCGTTCTGTATTTATATTTAAAAAATTTAAATTTTTAACTCGAAATATAAGGCACATATATACTTTTGTGACTGATTGCGCAGTGCAGAGATTAAGCTGTCTATAGATTAGATAACTTAATTTTAATCGTACATAAAGAACCGAAAAGCTTAATTCCTTATTTCTCAATCTTTTCATCAATTAATGTTTCACGTTCAAGGAAAGGCAGACACCAAGCCTGGAAATTGAATCTTATTCTCGCAGACGTTTTGAGAAGAAGGAAGAAATTAAAGTTTCTTCTAATAAGCAGGGAGGGGTAGATTTTCCAACCAAACCGGTCGCCTTTCTTTAGATCTCTACCCTACTTTCAAACACCATTGTGAACGATCACGGAATCGCCTCTTTCTCTTCTAGAAGAACCCGCACGGAGGAAAAAAAATCGTTCCTCCTCCCTCACAAAATCGTGTTACTTTCTAAAAGTAAAGGTGCTCGGATTTAAAAGTGGCAGTGGGTGTGGGCTGCGGAAGACGATATTTGATTTAATTTTTCTTACTCTATTCGTAATTTTTTTATATTTTTTATGATGCACATGTTGAATGTTTTATTTTGGAAAGCTGTTGTTGAACTCTGGCTGTAATTTTTATTTATGTGTGTAATTGCTAAAAGGGGTGAATATTAGAAACAGAGGAGTCGCTAATGAAGGTTTCTCTTTTTTTCATGATACATCTGTTCCTCAGAGGTAAACTACATTCGGTCCAATTTTGTTAATGTTGATGCTTTATTGTCTTTGCATTATCCCGACTGTATCTTGAGATGGGCAAAGTGTCGTAGCTGTAGGTCGGAAAGAACAAAGGTAGACTCTATCAGAAAATAAGTTGATCATTTCAATACTGTATTACCGCCACGAGAAAAACCCTAGACACCAGACATGCCAGTAACGAGTGTTATGGAAACGGGATATTGTACTGCAATTTGGGGTGGAGGAAAGGGCTTTATTCCATTTGTCGCAGATAGAACCGACGGAAGTCTCGTTTCGCTTTGTACTACGGTCGAAAACGATTTCTCGCCTTACTAAGTGTGCTTAGTTCGCTAAATGTTCCGGTTGATTTTATACCCGTTTACCTCCTTTCTTCGACTCGTCTAGTTAGGACAGTGCATTGCGCTCTGGAACTTTTTTTGGTTTCCTCCAAAAAGTTAAAATTGTTATTTAAGATAGTTTACCTCTGACGTACAGATATAAGGTCTGGGGCACCGCGAGTACACGAATGGGTGAGTAAGCAGGCACTCGCTTCCCCTGGGGGGTATAGCAATAGTGGTGGTCGAGTTACCCCCACCATTGATAGTACGTACCTCCTTCGGGAGGGGTCGGGCCGTGGCCAGATGATTGGCTATTAGGACTCCGGCCTCAGTACTCGAGCTATTGCAGCGGCTGTCATTCAGAGGCCCCATATGCCTAGGTAGGCCGGGAGTAACTCCATTTGCGGTACAGATATAAGTTATATGAATTAAAAACAGATAGCTCATGTAACTTTAATTATAAGAAAATTTCCTCGAAATCGTCTTTACATAGCTCAAACTAAATTTCATTAGATTGGGAAGGTGTAGGTTCTGAAAAACGGCAGTCGAATAGTAATTTATTAATCTCTGGTATTCGAAAAGAGAAAGTATTGTAATTATCAAACTATTCGCCTTCGAGATTTTCATGAATCTTCACGATTTAGACCACCCAGAGTCCGAAAAAAACTTTTGGAATTACGTCTATCTGTTTGTGAAACGATAACTCAAAAGCGTAAATGTTATTCAAGAGTGAAATTTGTTATGTGGTCATTACACCTAAATTGTAGATCTATATAATGTTTTAAGTTGAAATCTGTTAAACGTAAGTCTATCTGTCTATCTATATGTACGTGAACACGATAGCTCAAAACCGAAACGAGCTAGACCTATGAAATTTAGCATATGGTTTTATCGCCAGAATTATAGATCTGGTATTAAATTTTGAACCAAATTTGTGAAATGGTTGACTGTCTGTAGGTCTATCTTTTTGTATGTATGAGAAACTGATAATCCAAGTAGGCAACAAACTCGATAAATAAAATTTTGTGTGTGGTCTTTGCTCCAAACTTGTTGATCTAAATCGAATTTTGGACCCAATTAGTAGAAGGGAAGAAAACCCAAAATGTAGATTCGATTCTCTTCACTACTAAGAAACTAAATACAAGACGTCATATTGTGGAATATACGAAAAATGCTTCCATTGGATTTTTGTTGTACTATCGTATGATAATTAATAATACAGACGAATCTTAACATAAAATTACATTGACCTGCACAGTATTTAAAAAATGAAATTGGCTATTAAAAATTTCATACTATGGTCTGCCAGTGTGGATTTTGGTAGACATGTAATTTGGTTATAAATTGTTTTCCATTCTGTGTAGTCGTTCCATACATAAGAAATTTGTCTACCGATGAAATCTATAAGAATCTCGCAAAATATTTATTACAAATTCAGTAAATGAACTTTCTTCCCATTAATTTCATCACATTTTAAAATCCATTTACCCAAAGCTAATTTATTTTTAGAGAGAAATTTTTGAATAAAAGTTAGAACAGTTTATTCTTTCTGTGGCAAACGATATAAAAACCTAATTCAAATAAACTGGTTCACGAAAATATTGTTATCCTAGAAAAAGAGATTCTTAACGATCTTTTAAGATCCGAAACAAGTTTTGTCTCTAGAGTTGAACGCTCAGTAAAATGTTAACCCTGAATTTTAGCTGAATTGGTGCCTTACTACAAAGTCTTCATAACACAATTAAACTTTTAGTAAAAGCAAAGCAACCTGCCCATGCAAGAAGATAAGAGATCCAGCTGCGTTGGAATGGAATGAAAGAAACTATACAAATGGGCGCGTTTTACAATTCGGTAATTTTCACTCTTTTGTGATTCCATTCAAAACTACACGGTCAAAGAAAGAATGTTTCGCTTTGGAGCAGCGCGTGATTACAATTTATATCAGGTAGTGTTTTCGTAAGTTGCTTGTAAATGAGCCTTATTTCAATCTTCTAGTGTTTTCGGTATTGTTCAAAGAAAGCATCTGTGAAATGTTTGAAATAAAGAACCTCTGTTGATTAATTTAATCAAATACCGTGTATAATCGTAAAATTCGCTGTTTGAGTGTGAACTGAAATTTAGCTTAATTTGAAAACCGTTCTGTGGAAAAAGTGTAATTACAGAAGTCGAAATCTGTTTTTCTTAGACAAATATTGTACTGGTTTAAGCTCTTTTTAATTATTTAGTGCTCTAACACATATATTTAAAAGAAATTCAACGATGATGAAATTTTGCGGTCATGTAAACAAGACTACCATAAAATAAACCAAAACTGAAAAAGAGGAGTGAATTTTAATCAACTTTAAGTAAATATTTTCATGAATATGATTAAGATCTAAGATACTCTGCTAAGAAAATGTTATAGGTTTTTGATAATCAGTATCCCTATTATCTAAGGTTCTGCGTATATTACTCAATTCTGATTTTTAAAAAATAAGGAACAAGAAGATTTTGACCAAATAAAATGGATTTAAAATATTATTATGAGATAAAAGTTGAGCGTTAAAAATTCCTGGAATAAATTGCCTCAATATGCTGAATAACATACTAATACTCGTATCATTCTAACAAAACTTTTGGATAATTTTTGTATTATCAGGATTTTTCGTTTCCGATCCTATATCCTTCCATATTACCGAATATCATCTTTAATTACATTTTGTATTATTAATGTTAGAATTCAATACAATGTAATATGATTAATGAAGTATATTAAGTATCTATATATTTAAAATAATATGGTAAAACTTTCAGACAATTCGACAGCCCCAACCACTCGATGGATTTCGGCAATTTTTATTTCATATGAAAGCTTATGACGTCTAGGCATGTCATCAAGGGTCGCCTGCCCCAACCACGACCACCATTTTCAAACGAAATCGCAAAAACATATAGAGAATGTATGGTGGAGAAATGTTTTTTCGATTTCTTTCGAAAAAGGTTGGTGGGTGGTGGGGAGTATACGTCCTTTGATGACATATCTAGACGTCATAAGCTTTCATATGAAATAAAAATAATCGAAATCCGTCGAGTGGTTGGGGCTGGCGAACTGTCTGAAGGTTTTACCATATTATTTTAAATATATAGATCCCAACAGTTCTATCAAAATAGCGTGCCAAAAATATTGTAAAACACCCATTGTGGGTGATGGAAACTGTTTATTTAGGGCGATATCATTCTGTATTTATGGATCTGAAGACTTTCATACCGAAATTCGTCATAAAGTTATATAAAACGTTACAACTAGATGAGGTTTGATTTTACAATTTTAAAGGATTCTGCTGTCTGCAGAGAATATGAAATATACTAAGGTTTTATGGTCTGTTCTACTGATCTTCATGCAGTATTTAAAACTGAAAAAGTAGTGGCCGAGAACCTTGAAGCGGCGAGGAGGCAGGGGCAGTGCTGAGCAAAGTGGGTGCTGGCCACTAACCCGTCGGAGGGCGTCGAAAGCGGCTAGTCAGATTTAAATTGTTTGTGAAATGAGTTAACGAATGAGCTACGAATCTTTGAAATTCGGTGACAGAATAAACTTTTTCTGTATTAAATTACCATAATATTTATATTAATAAAGTATTTGTCTCAAAATAAATCCAACGGCAATGTTCTTCTCGAAACCTTCACATATGCATACACAGTATGGTGCGTTTTGTGTCAAGTTTCGCAATCTTTTGAAGAAAATCGAGAATTCATTTGGCACCCCTACTTATTTGATTGAATGCGTCCAAATTTTGATGAATATCTACAACTTTTGTGTCAAGACCACATATAAAATTTCATTCATGCAGTTTGGTGCGTCTTATTGCGTTCACATATGCACAAACAGCCAGACCGACAGACAGTCAATCAGACATCTTTTAGCGGATTAGGTCTAAAATTGGATACATATTTACAAGTCTTTTGATAAAACCAGATGTCAAGTTTCATCCATCTAGCTCGTTGCGTTTTGGAGTTATCGTGTTTACCTGTACATGGATTGTCAAACACACTACCCTTCTATGGATTTTTTTCAAAATTTGATAGAAAATTGCAATTTAGGTATTCAGATTGCACACAAAATCTCATCTGTCTAATTGCTGCTTTTTTTCTATTTTTCGTGATAGCAGACAGATGCAGAATTCCAAAAATGTTTTTTTTCGAATTCAGAGAGGTCTAAAATGTGGAGATTCATCAAAATTTCGAGGTTGAATTTTTTTGACGAATATAATGCTCTTCCTTTATACTTCTTAAACTTGGTAAAAAAAAGCGTATCATTTTCATTTTCAGCCACATAAATAGTCATTTAAAAATCCATTCTTATAAAATATGATAAAACTTGAGCATTACTGTGAGACAATTCTTTTTACAGATTATCTTGATATAAAGCATTAATGCTCATTATATTATTATATGAAAGTTCATATTGTTTTTTATTTATAAGGGAACTTTGCCCTTTCGATTTTTTATTTACTTCTCACAAGTGACTGAATTTTCACTTTGAGTTATTGTGCTTGAATATTGCAATATTCAAGTGAACAAGTTTCTTTTCATGTCTTACTAATGTCTTTTTAAAGAGGTTTCTCAGCGATAGTGTAAATTTTGGCACCATATTTTTAGATTTGCTAATTTCTTTATATGATTTTTGTTGCATTTGAATTTTTTTTTATTTTTAAGAATCGTATAATATTACAACTTTGAATAACTTTTACATTTTATGGAACTTAGTCTAACCAAAAGACATTAACTGCGTCCTTTATTTTCAGTCAAACGGAAACATATATTTTACTCAAACTATCAAATGAAGTCTATGTACCAATTTCCTAACAATAGACATATTCTGACCTACTAATGTTCATCGATTACGTTTTCCTGTTTTTCGAATGAGCCTTCCTCACATTATGGGAGTTGCATTCGGAAGGTTTAGGCGATGATAATAATCTTTTGGTGCTATTATTATTCACAATTTCTGGAATAAACAATGCAGTCTTTAATCTGATGGCTCGCCTCTGGTTTTAAACAATTTTTTTTGGTATACATTACTTGCTTAAAGAAAGAGCATGGCAGCATTAAAACTTTCCTGCTGTGTTCTGTCGCCATTTTAAACTTTCCGGAATCCAAACGATGAATCGTGAATCTGAATGATTCTAGGTTCAGGGGTTTGGTATGAATGTTTGTTCTATTCCTGTGTAACTGTGTGTAAAGACAGGATATCTGTAAAGACAAGATAATTTACAAACGCAACAAACTAGACGGATAAAATTTAGCATGTCACCAAAACTCAAGATCTGTGTCTCATTTTGGTCCAAATCTGCTTTTTTTATATGAGAAATTACACAAGAAAATTCCATTTTGCAAAGATATTTTTAACATGATTTGTTCCATTCACGACCAAGGTAAATATTATATACAATTCATGTCATTGCGTTGCATGCCCAGTTTGTCTAGTTAAAATGTCAAATAAAGTTCTAGCTATTGTCCTTTATTACATGATCTTTACCATCCTGTCTAGTGAATATAAAACACATATATTTACTTGCAAATTATCATGGTTTTATTTAAAAGCAAGTTTTTAAAAAATGTGGAATTCAGAGAAAAGACAGCTCAGTAAAATGACGTCATTAAAATGACGATTTTTTTTAGTTTTAAGATAGCGTTTTCTTTTAATTACAGATTCTGATGTTATTACAGGAAAATACCACAGTTTTGAAATCATATAAAAACAGTGTCAAACTCTCAAAGTGGAAAGGACAGTTACAGAAACTTTTAGAGTAATTTTATTGATTCCAATCCAGAATGTTTGGCAGCATAACAGCTACATTCAAACATTTTTAACAACATGCAAGGCATGTCATTTTTACTCAGAAATACGCGGGAATATCGAGGGGAGAGTATTCTCGATTTCTTTCTTAACTTATTTCAAAGAAATATTCATCATTAATATCATTTAATTCAATCTGATAGTCAAGTAAACTTAATGTTATCTTATGTTGTACTGTGACGTCTCGTCTTATCCCTTCTTCAAGATTGCATTCCGAAATTAAATTGGTCCAATTATATGATCTTGAATTGACTCCATTGAAGCAAAATATATATTGTCTTTAATTTATATGTGTCGAGATACATAAACCAAATATAGTAATGTGCACTTTTTAGTACTATGAAAAATTCAGCCCTCTTGTGCAAAAAAGAAAGAAGTTGTTTGTAAAGTATAAATATTTTCTCAGAATAGAAGGTATAATTTCAGATCTTCGATAACAGATATCGAAATATTGAAATCTGAATGTCTTTCAAGCATATCAAAACAACGCATTTATGAATACTAAGTTCAATTGAACCGAATTCCCACAAATATCGTACCCACAATGCCGACAGAAATGGCAAAAAAAGAGCTAAAATTTCATTCAAATGTGCAACTAATTTCCGTTTTATTCTAATGAAATGCTTATCGAAGGTTAAAGGAATGGAGTCCTGACTCCCTCACACACCATACCTGAACAATGAGCAGATGTTTATTCAAGGACTCCACTATCACAATGGGATAAGAAAATGGTCTGCTGAGATGAATGTTGTAGGGTAATAAAGTCAGTAGGTTTCTGTTATTGTGAAGCATAGAATAAATGGGAGAATCACATACTCCCACATCTCTAAGTAAAAGGATGTGTGTAGTTGACAGGATCATTGTTCTTGCACTGTTACGCTGACTTCTTTGGCTTTGTTTCGTTCTTTCTTTTTTTATTTTACCTCTGAAGAGTGGAAGTTACCTGTGTTAAATAACCATTTAAATTTTTCAGTGTTTGGATAATCAATTAAAATACCTCTGAACAGTGGAAATTACCTGTTTTAAATTACCATTTAAATGTTTTCTGTTTTTTTTTATAAATATTAAAATGCCTCTGGATAGTGGAAGTCAGCTGTATTAAATAACCATTTAAATTTTTCAGTGTTTGGTTAAATAATTAAAATACCTCTGAAGAGTGGAAATTACTTGTGTTAAATAACTTTTAAAACTTTATCAGTGTTTGAATATTTATATGAGAGAAACAATGATACATAATCGATAAGGATCAGACGACAGTGGATTGCAATAACTAATTTATTAATTGATACAAGACAAGAGAAATTAGCACAAGTTTTTTTAAAAAATTTCTTAAACAAATCTAGATTTTTCAAATGTGCTGCCAAATATAGAAGATAACTTCAAAATTTTAAATTTGATGGACTTTGCCAATTTAAAAATCAGTATCATTAAAATATAAATGATTCACGAAAAAATTCCTCTTTTAAGCACAACTATTTCGTATTCAGAAGTAATTATTCATTTTTACTTATTGTGGATTAATTTTATTGAGATAAGCTGTCATACATTCAGATTTCAAAATTTCTGCAAACATTTGTTCAGTTTATTTAAAGACAGACTTTAGAAGATCTTATTTTTTCAATTGAAACTGTAACTATAACTTGCTCTGTTGCTAACTTTACACTGTTGAAGTTTTTAAATAAATTTAATAATTTATGATGTAAGTTAGATCGTGGCTCTGATTTTCAAGAGATTTAAAATCAACTTGTTCTCTTAGTAATCAGTTTAGTCTTAGTGTTGGTAGGTTTATTTGTTTTCCCTCTTTTTTCATGTCTTTCAATTAATAATGAATTAACTTACACGGTTTTCTTCTTTTTGCAGATATAAGTTTTTTTTTATAGCAGTGTAAAAAAAAAGCTTTCGAATTCTCAAAACTGAGAACTTGAACTCGAAATGTTAAACAAGATTAGAGATTTCAAAATTATATAATTTAAATAGGCAGTTCTTTAATGGAATTTCCCTTTACTCACATACTGCCTCATTATTTATTTTCTTCAAAAATTAATTCTGAAAATAAAATATATATTTTTCTTTTAATTTTTACTCTCTCGTACATATGAAAGGTGACAAAATATGACTTTCCAGCTCAAAAAATTTAATTTTTCGCAATATGCTCTGGCATATTCTAAGAAATAAGAACACTTTCAAAAACCGTCAATTTCTTAGAGTTTTCGAATTTTTTTCTAAAAGAACTTAAAAAAAACCGCTATGCAAATAGAAATGAGGTTTCTTTGTGCCCTATGCTGCACCTCCATATCAACTACCACTTGTAAGCATCACATAAAGTAAGCTTCATAACGAAATTCAAATTATATCCTTGGTCGCCAAAGAAAACAACTCCAACCAAATCATCAATTCCCTTGTAAGGACCAAAACACCAAGCGGATCTTCGGCTCTGCAATTTTCCATCAAGCCGTCATCAAATTTCCCCAATTTCAATAGAATGCCATTTTCCAATTACCCCCAGGCTCTCCATGGTGGGTTGGCTCCTTCTAATCAGATGGAGCCACAAAGTACAATTAAGATTCCACCGACTGGAGATCAAGCTGGCTGGCTCGAATAGATAGATTTCCCCTTGTAGTAAGTGAGTTACCTGGCCTCGGGAGGTCGCTCACTTCCTGCCAGCTTGGAAAGTGGGTTAAGTGCCCGTTCGTGGGATTTCACCAACAGCTCGGATGCGCTTACATCCGATTTGCTCTCATCTTCGGTATTTTACACTCGCTTTTCTTCGGCTTCTGACCCTTTTTCGCCTCACCTCTCCGGCACAAGCGAGTTCTATGTGTGTGAAAGTTGGCCAGGTCTCAGGAGGAGAGCTGTATGGGTCTGCGGTAGGATGTGTTGGAGCACTTGCTTTCGGATTTGTCATAGATAAATGTTGGTGATGTTATTGAATCGAAGGTCATTGAAATGTTAATATGTGGATTTCAGTTTGTATTGGATTGGATACTACGGTAATCAATACAGTGAATTTTAACATTTATTTTACTAATATAAAATAATTTACTAATGTAAAGTAAATCAATCAAAATTAATGAATTTTTAGAATGTCACTAAAATGAATTTTCTTGTAATTTTATGTTTCAAAATACAACAGAAATGGAAACCACCTTGATGTATATTCTTAGCTTTAATGATATAGGATAACGATAATAAATAAATTTATTTTTATAGAAAAGAGCTGCAATACCGTATGTTAATTTCCTAACGTGAACGTAATGATCTTTAATAGGGCACCTCCCAAGATATCTAACAAATACATTTAAGCCGAATGTAATTTGAAAATAAATTACTTAGTAATAAGCTCTACAAGTTTATTGTAAAGAAAAGTTTTAAAAAAATTCTTTTGCTTCCATCCCTCAAATATCATATTTGATTCTAAGCAAAATAAGAACTATCCTATTTTTTCATAATTTATTCTTTGTGAGAAATAAACTTCTCTTCCAAAATGAAGAAATGAATTATCCTTAGTAAACAGATCAAGCAGTTTTGTGTCAGCTATTTTATAGAGCACAGTAAGAACGAATACTTAAAAATACTTTTTTGTAAAATTTATGTTGAAAAAATAATCACTGTGAGCTTGGGATGCATTTTTAGAAGCGTCCCTAAAAAGGGATGTAATTTTGGTACGCGTTGTATCTTTGACACTAAGTCCAAATCCAAATCAATAAATATTTCTCAAGGGAGTTGCCAGTTTCTTTCCAAATTTACTTTTACTGTATGAGAGCAAACGATGATGATTATTTCAATTTCTTAAAGACAAATTTCATTCTTTATACAAGCAATATTACAAAACTTTTCGTTCCTGTAAACAAAGTTTTTCGAGAAACGAAAAAATCAAATGTAATATAGTAACTTAATTTCCTTTTTACAATTAAGGTTTGAGTTTTTAGGCTCAAAACCCACTTTTGTCTATGCTGCGCAACGCTCATGCTGCTAAAGCAATTATATTCAATCTATAAAAAATGTAAAAAAATCTGAAATATAAAACTGCTCACGAAATTCAAGTGCATAAAAATGCAAAATCATTTTAGAGAGGAAAAACGAAGCCACGATAGAAGCATGATGATACAAAGAAGCCATATACCAGAAGGCATAGCTAAATAAAGTTAAATATGATTATAAAATCCTATATTTTTAAGAAACCTAAAAATGTTAACATGAGGAGCTTTGGAAATCAAATAACTCAAATCCATCTGAAAAAATGTCCGACGCTGTGAAGCAAAACGTGGACACTCTGAAAGGGACTTTTCAATTAGGAAATATAGCTGTTGCACTCGCATACTTTAAAAGATGCATGTCCAACTCTCTAAGCTAAGTTTTCTCAAATTTTATCTGATACTCATCTTAATTGAGTGGTATAGCGACAGGGGTAGGGCAAGGAGGTATAGATACTCCGAGCGCCAGTCTTAGTGCCAAAACATTAAGGCGTTTATGTCACTTTTTAACGTGAAATATCACGATGAGGCGAAAAAATAATAGCATGCCCTGAGCAGTATATCACTTGTTAAGCTTCTGATAAAGATAGGGGGTGAAAAATCATATTATACCCCTGGTGCCAGTTATCCTCTCTACGCCCTGTCTTAATTTGATCGAAAAATGCAAATCGGAGAACTAAAGTTGGATAGGGGGAATATATCGCCGGTATACAGCTAAAAGTGGCTAAGTCAAAAAAAGAAAAATGAGTAAATGCTTTTTTACTTTTTTTAAATGTCATCTCTGTAACAGGAAAAATCACACATTTCAATATATCGTTCAGTGTACGATATATGCTGTTCATTTATTGATATACACAATTTTTTCTGTTCCAGATATTATGACATTTTAAAACAACTAAAACACATTAACTCATTTTTCGTTTTCCTTTGACTTTGACGCTTTTAGTTGTATATCGATGATATGCTTGTTCCAAAGTCATTGCATAGTTAATGATAAGCAACTTATTAACCACCATTTATTATACAAAAATCATTTTTAAAAATTATGTCTGAGCTAGTATGTTTATTACTGATTGAGCTCAGCGTCTTACTTATTAATGATCAGTATGCAATAAATATTGAGAAGAATTAGCATACAATTAGTCATAACCCCTTAACCTTTTTTTACCCCTCATTGTATGTAAGCATTTATCAACAATTAAAGGTTAAGATCAAACTTTTACGACTTAATAACCCACATCTTTTAATTTCGCAAGCCATGTTGCAATAAATGACCTGTAATACAGGTTTTACGAGGATTCGTAATTTGTAAATCATCAATATGTACGAACGGCTGACAAGTTAAGAAGAAGTATATTCTTCTGGCAAACATTCTTTCAATTATCTTCTGGAATATCAACCTATTACACTTCTGTTTTGAGTCTCACTTGGCATCTATGACACATAGAATTTTGACTTGCATAAAAAATGAAGAACATTGCGGATAGAAAAATCTTTCCGTATCATTGAAGGCATCAGTCAATAAATGTTAACTTTTTGTTTTGTTCCTTATTTTTGCATTAACACTTCAGGAATTAAGCTTCTGGCTAGTTAATGAAGTAAGAAGGATTAAAGATGTAATGCTGTCGTAGTTCCATGCATGAATAAACTTGGATTTGTATGACTTGGTAACAATAAAATATACTTCCTTTTACAATAATTTTAAAATTTCTAAATATATATTTTAGCAATAATGTTTATAACAGAATTAATTCATGCATACAATGACTAGTATTTATAATTTAAGAATTGCAACTAATTTAAAGGTATGTGTTTTTGAGGCTCACATTAATAATACGTTGATGAAAACCAAATTTATATGATTAACTATTGTTCAATGTTATTACATTTAATTGAGGCTGCTTAAATGTTGCTTTTTATAAGTTTTCATATCTCTATTAGAGCCAAGAAAGTGCATTAGTTTAGTAATATTCGCTATGCTAAATTGTTTTTGGTTGTGTCTAAGTGCACAAATAATATCAGATTCATTAAAAAAGTTACTAAAGGTTTGCTGAAATCAGAAGAATATAAAAAGATTTCAAAGAATTTGTGATGATGATAAAATGTTTTGAACCAAATTATAATATGTTCTGGCAAAACTTTTAAAAGAATAAAAATATTTAAAATATTATTAAAAATATATAATTTTTAAATATTTAATAAATAATTTTACATTAACATTAATTTATTATTTTATAAAGAATAAAATATAAAAATATTTTAAGTTACAGCGCTATCACGTTATTTGTTTGTATGTTCTGAAGTCAAGTTAAGAGGAGATTTTTTGCAATATAAGAAACTTTAACCAACCAATCAACATTTCCCCTTTAAAAATTGAAAGTAAATGATCACAAGACTCCTCCGGCATAAGTTTATCTATTCATTCATTCAATTCTGCAATATAAAAGACTCTTCAATTAATCCATCCAGCAATCATTGCCACAGCAGCATTAAAAAAATCAAACTTATTTTGGTCCGACTACCTGTCTTTTTAAAGACATTAAGAAAGAAAACATTTGCATGTGAAAGAAGAGTCATCCTCATCAGCTGCGTCAGCAGCCTGTTCCTAACGGCCATACGCCTCATCTTGCCGTCACAGAAGAAGACAGACATTTAACGGACAGCGAACTACAGCAGTTCCATTCTTCCAGTCAATCACCCATCTTCTTTTGCGAGGCCACAACTAGGAAGTGGACATTTTCTTCAATGTCAGGGTCATCACGAGCCACTGAAACGCCCGAGGATTAATATTTGTGCTTGCCTCAGGCTAAACTCTGAAGCAGCGGGCCATTATTCTCAACGGATCTTATTCTCACGAATTGCCCTGTGTCGCTTTGTTTTCGTAGTGCTATTAAGCCGGTTTGGATGATGGAGTGATTGATGTAATTCTTATTGGATGAGCGATAATGACATAAGCTAATTATGTTGCAGTGTCGCAAATCTCCCCTTGGTGCAATTATTCTTGACAGTTAAAATTATGTAGTCACCGCAAACTTCTCAGGTCCAGTTGTTTGAATAATTTGCTTCAGGTTGTTCCCAACGGTCTGCTAGAACTGAATTAGGAACAGGATTCCAGCTGAATTTTTCATATTGTTCTTAAAGAATATTTGTGAAAAGTAAAGTTCTTTCTCGAATACAAAAAGACAATGACAACATGATGATGAGTCAATTTTCTAAATTTGAAAATATATTTTTCACACTCAGGGCACTTTTAAACTATGCCATTGAGTTTTTTTAGATGACATAGAAAACTTTTTGTACTTGATACTTCATTATACTTACACCATTTTTTTTAGGAAGGTTTTATTTTATTGACATACGTTGTCAATAATTGTGTTATCAAACATTCTTGAATTCGTGAATGTGCAGAACTTCGTGGGTCATAGATTTTGATTATCAAACCATTAAAGAAATCTTACCCTTTTAAGTGTTATTTGAAACGAAACCCGTTTGATTTTGGAAACAATACTAAAATTATTTAATTTCATATTGTGTATAATATCAAACGAGGGTTTGCTACAGTATGAATTCAGTGCATAAAGTATCATCTCACTTGAATGTAAAGTTCGTACTATTATATGGTTTGGAACACGCTGTCAACTGTAATAAAATCGACTATAAATCCTACATTGCCTATCTTAATTGAGAATTCACCTGTCGTCTTGACTTCAGGCTATAAAGTTATCCACAAATTGCTGAATTAAAGAAAAAGTCACAGAAATTAAATTGTGACAAGAAGTATTTTTTTGGGGGGGGATTTCACATACGTCCCAATGAAACTAGACAGTAGGTTCGAATTTAAACCATACTTTTCGATAAACATCCTGCTACAAAACAAATTCTTTTAAGATATTTGGAGATAAAGGTGTTAAAAAAAAGAAAGAATGGTTGAATAAACTTAGTATGTTCTAAACGAACATCTGCCTCACCTGTCATAAAAGCAAAATATAGTGGTTATTCTTAGAAGATGAATATGAATAATGATAAAAATCTAGCATACAAAATATGTTTGCATCCACATCCGACTACTGTATCGACAACAATTTGTCTATGCTAGATTTTATCTTGTCTATGTTATTATATTCTAAGGATTGTAAAGGAGTAAAATGAGGATTGTTTTTGATAATGAGAATAATAATTGTTTTTAGATAATAAAAATAAATGTATTAATACAGAAGGTGTTTTATATTTGATGAAGAACACAAGTTTAATATTTTAGATTTTTTATAAATCTGTTTTGCCAAAAAATTGACACTTTGAATTTTTAATCAGCGAGCTTGAATATTTTGAAGGGGAAAAAGAAGGCTGAAATTTTAAACATTTCCTTAAGAAAATATAGCTTTAGCAATTGAATATTTTAGCTCTTATCTTTCGTTACCTAGGGTGGTTGAGAGCAAATTATGCATTTCCAATACATAAAGCAAGAAAAATTGTAGGAACCATGATTTAATCTTGCATGATTTATACAGGAATTCTCTGTTCTTTACAAAAGTTTATACAAGTTCGGTGCATATACTCTTTATCACTCTGCATGCATCAATAGGGTGAGCTCTTTCTTCTCAAATAACATCCAAAACACGTGCAAGGTTAATATTTCTGATCTGTCATATCAAAATTATTATACCAACGAGAAGAGGTGAAAAAATCTTGTCTTTCGTAAAACTTCACAAAAAAGTCATAGGGTGTTGAAATTAGGGTGGTTTTTTTATGTGAACTAGACACTGCGCTTGTTCAAGTCTCATGTCTCACTTTTAGTTTAATCTTTGATATGTTTTTTCAGTGCTGTCAATTTAATAATTCGAAAATAAGATCTAATACGTATGCCTAAGATTTGAAATGTCGTAAAGAGAAAATTCGTAGAATATTGTAAAAATTGGATCATACTTTATTGAAGAATTTATCCCCAAATCGCTTTTGTAGTTTAAAGCATAAAAACAGCTATTTAAAACCCGCTATGTAAACAATTCCCTGCATGTTCTTTTGTAAACGAAAGTTTAAGAAAATCCTCGATATAAAATTTCTGAGAATTTGAAATGTTTATGCATATTAAATTTATATTTATATTAACATTTATTCATATGTAACAATTTTACAAGTTTTGTTTTGGAGAGAATAATCCTTTTGTCTTGTAATTCTCTGAAATTATGTCTTTCTATTAAAATTATCTTATATTTTTACTCGATTACAATACCGAGTAACACCTACACTTGAATAATATATTAACTAGACGGATACTACAAATGCAAATATTCTGGGACCAAAATAAATGTAAGGATCCTAAATTATCTGTTCTGAATTATGAAGCATGCTGAGGAGACTAGAACCTTTGTTCTGAGCATGTGAAAGGTAAATTACCGCACTAAACGTGGATCACCTGAACTCAAACGAAATGAAAATAAAAGAAAGAGTTTTTCGCATGCAAAATCTCGATATCTTGATGAGCCTGACCTACCACCTTAAGCTATCTGTTTCATAATCAACATGAATCTTTTCACAATCATTTTTCTCAAGATCTTCCGATGATGAGCGAAATTCTCTTCTAGTTACATCACTTGTTTTGTCACAGCAGCGTGAACAAATGCAGATTTTGCTCTCTGCACATAAACAATGATGAGACTCGACGTCCTTTTTTAATGCTGCTAAACGGACGTGACAGGCATGTGACAGTTCGATGCGCAAGTCTCGCCATTTAATATTCTTCACACATCTTGCAGCATATCTGTACAATGACCTAACCGTTTTGTTTCGTTAGCATGTTCATTATTTTCCATTGTTAGAAATAAGACACATAGCATTGTATTTTGAGATGTTGCTGAAAGTTCTTGAGGAACTGTATCCTACTTTAATTTAATAAAATGGTATATGAAAATCAAACATTCAGTTCCTTTTTATTGGTTGCGGACTTGAAAATAAAAGAGGTCAACAATTTGGTGAAAGGCGCGGAGAAAATGAAGGTGGAACCTTTGAACTTTGACATCGTTGGTGAGGATATATCTTTATTTCTTTTAAGCAGGTGGTAATGGCTTGATCTCACGGAAAGAAGATGGAGTATTATTTGCAACAACTTTCGTGGCCCAAATTTCATGCTTCTATTATCATGAAGAGTTTTAAATATTATACAACATGTACATATACAAGGCAATTAGCGTGATCACACACTTTAAAAGGAGTGTAGCAACAAATCAGCTTGATTTGATTTCCATTTCAGATTATACTTGTCATGTAGTTTTCAAATTAAATCTTTTCAGTATTTAGGATTCGTTTAAATAATTTTACTGATCCAGTACCAGCTATGACCAATATTAACTGGACAGTGCGTCTCAATCGTAACAGAAGTGATGCGTAAAAAGGAAGATTAGGAGAAGCATGACTGTATAAAATAGAAAGGGGAATATCTTTCTAATGGATTGCCATACAGTTGAAAAGTACTGAGTCATCAATTTAGAGGGGCTCGCGATGGAGGTCGAACCAGGTTAGTGATTTGCGATCGTCATAACAAGGAAAAGAAACGGAAGCGAATTATTACACATCGAAAACAATTAGGTGGGGAAAAGATTTATCACATTTTATTTACAGTTCTAAAACTTTATTTCTAAGTTTTATTTTCTCAAGATATTGAAATTACTTTGAAAATTCGTAAGAATCAAAGAACAACATATATTATGGATCTTCAAAAATAAAATCTTTAAAAAGGGTTGGTTTTATAAATACTTTGGAAGAACATTATAAGACTCATTCAATAGTTTCTTCAAAAGCCTCTATGATCTGCAATGATTACATGTAGTATTTATATCTGGGACTCTCAACTTTTGAAGTACGCACCTTTAAAGCGTTGGTTCCGAAATAACTTAAATGGAGCGATAAGATAAGATAAATATACACACTATAAAAAATTATTATTGAAACCAAAATACGCATAGATACATTATGTTAAAGAAAAAATAGAGTCATTCAAAAAGTAGGAAAATAGATATAAATAGCACAAAATCTGTATTTTGTAATTAAATATTTAAAATTAAAAAAAATTATTGGAAGGAGGGGAAATTCGAAAAGAAACATTTGAAAATATGTGCTATTAAAATTGATATGGGAAGTTGAGTCCCAGACACAGAAAGTTTTAGAGCTATTGATCGACATTAAATTATTGTAATTTATAATAATAACATAATTTTAGTTATATTAATAATATTGATTAATATTAAGATGGGATTCATTTTAGCCGAGGAATCAGTTCAACTTACAAGATACACAAAAAATGCAATTCATTGCAAATTTTTTTATTTGCTGCAGTATGAGACGATAAGTGGATTTTTTGGTGGATTTTCGTTATGTGAGTTGACTTCATTCGTATATTTGAAGTTCACATTTTATATTTGTATATCTTTTTATCATCTAATTGAGAGCACTTATCTTTTGAAATATGTATCACTTCTTCTTTTCTAAAACATAATGAAACTAGTACTATAAAAAGCAATGCAAAATTTCAAAATTATTTGAAACTAAAGCTTAGATTATGCATCTGGATTTAACTTATTTGTTTTACTTTCAAAGCCCCAAGCTACTGTTTCCCTTTTCCTTCTACAATGCGTTTTTCGGATGTCCTATATTTCCAGAGGCAGATATATCTCTCGAATGCATCTAAATTCTTATAAGTCTATATATCTCTTGCCTATATTTGGCAGAGGATTTAAAGATCTAACACACTTTAGAATAGAGCATTTCATGATAACTCTTAATCATTAAAATACCACTATCAGAAATCATATCCTGCTATTGTCGAGTAAAAGAAGATTAAAACAGAAAAAGCCAATATTAAATGTTAATTTTTGATCAATAGTTTCGAAGAGGATGGATTAACGTAACGTCTATTTCGTACCAAATAGAGCGTTTTAAATACCTCGGTAATTTAAGAAATATTTAAATTACCTCCTCAAAGATTTGTAATCTTTCGGATAAGAAAAAAATAATTTCAAATCACTGTGGCCTCTTGTTTCCGGTATTTTATATGCAAGCCATCAACCGCATAAGAGAAATCTGTATTTCCGTTCTTTAAGAACCAGGAGATCCTTTTCCAATAACTAGAATCCAGAGTTCTACGTTCTCAGAATTTATAAAAACCCGTGGTAACACATACTCGAGTCATGCATCGGTTGTTTCAGAAGTATCGCACTTCGTGGATCAGTTGGTAATTCTTGGATCGACTGGTAATAATGAGTGCAATCGATGGTTGGGTTATCCATCGATGCGTTTACGACGTTAATCAAATTCTTAAGAAAAAACTTAAATATTTGGGCAAATTCCAGAATTTATGTCCTTCATATATCCAGATTAAGCTTTCTGAAGTGATGTTTTAACGGTAGATTTTTGAAGATTTGTGTTCTAAGGAAAAATGTACCATTGTTGTTGGATTTGGAAGGAGTGTCCATTGGATTATTGTCTGGAAGGCTGTGTATGCTGTTGCCGGAAGAAATGGTAGCTAGTCATATAAGCAGAATCAAAGGGATTTTCAAATCGTGGTAATCTCAAGCTTTTGTTTGTATTCATAAAGACAAGCTTTCTTTTTAAACTGAAAGACACGAGTTTATGGAAACGTGACAGTTACATGTCCATTGCAGTAAATCGTTGAAACATTAATGCTCTTAAAACACATAGTATATTAGTAGATATTCCTGTTTCTTTATTCAGTGAAAGAAAATTATTACATATGATTTCTGGAAGTCAAGATCATCATTTAATCATTATTGTTCAAAAGGATTGATCTTTTCATTGCAATTTTTATTCACTGTTAAGCTGACGGATTTTTGAAAGCTTTAACTAGTTCATTAATAAATTATCTCTATCGAAAACAACTAACATATAACCTTATATTGGTTTATTAATGATTCATTGCTGCCAAAAAGAATTAGGATTTCAAAAATTAAATCTCCGCAATGAATAATAACTGGATTTGCTTGAATCATTCGATCATAAATAAAATTTCTTAACACGTTTTCTTAAAAATTTATGTAGAAATGTTGCATGTACAAATATGAATTAGCTAAGTTCTAGAATGAAATTAAGGCATTGAAAATTTGTATTTTAATTATCTTTACTGAATGAATTTCAGAAACAAACAAAGTAAGAGTCTATTTTTTTTAAATCATTAAAAATAAATCAAGCCGATATTGCACTAAAAGTCATTCTTTAATGATCGGAAAACTGAAAATTTTCTTTAAAAAGTCGAATATTCCTTATGGAACAGATGAAAAAATAAATGAATTCTACAAACAAACAAACAAAAAAAAGGAATTAAGCAAGTTTAAGTTTTTTTTACTCACAATAATTTAAATAAAAACATGCTTTTTGTTTCCTCCTTTTCATTTATTCACAATTGACTTGAAGTATTTAATAATTGACCAAGTCATTTGAATACTACTAATTATGTTAATCTTATCAGTAAATTTCTTTCTTGTAGTACTGGAATTTTACAATATCTATTCGTGTAAGAGTTATTCAATCACTTTTATCAGTTGCTTCCATTCATGATTGGCCTATTCAAGTAAACTGTTTGATTGACACAAATGTTTGAGGCTAAAATGTGTTCGCGATATCGTCGTGCGGTTTTTCAAGAAAAATCGATTTCCGCAATACAGACTGCCATTTCGTTGCAATTATAGAATTGTCAGAATTATATGAAAGAACTTTCATTTAATCTTTCCATTGTTTAAATATGCCTTTGAGTCTAAAAGTCATCTATTCATAATTGATATTCTATCAACTCTCAGCTATTGTTAATAAAACTCAATCAACACAATAATTAAAGACTATCGTTAAATTTTTCTTACATTTAGTTCTTACTTCACCGTTCATCAAATTAAGAATGAGGTTATTTGTAACGTAATTATAATGAGATTGTGAAGAACTTATTCTCAAAATATTGAATTTCAAACGTTTTCAAAAAGTATTTAAGGGGAGTCACCCTATATACTTTCAAAAATTCGATTTTTTAATATATATTTTTATATATTTGAAATTTCCATTTCAAGACCTTTCCAACTATGTAAGTCTTTTGCTTGTGTTCATATTAGAAGTAAGTTAAAATAAACTGTAGAAAAATGTAAACAGATTAATGTAACACAAGATTTTAAACTTTAACTTGAACAATCTCAAAATGGTATTTTTGAAACTGCGCGTGTACCTTTTTCTCAAAATCTACTTTATATATGCTCTTGAAATTTTTACCTCCTATTCTATACATATAAATGTATATACTGATGTGACATTTTTTCTGATATTTCAAAAATATTTCTTAATCGTGCTGATCTCGTGTTAGAAAACGGCATTTTTCGAAAAATTTCTTGTGACATTCAGTTAAAATTTTTTAAAACAAAACCAAGCTATAATTATGTAAGAATTTCACCTCAGTATAAATATAGATATCTATTTACACTTTATAAAAATTTTCAAATATGTATCTATAATGGATTGTGAGAAAAGGTACATAGAAAATGGCTTACTTAACATTGGCGGTACAACACTACGCTAGAAGAATCTTACGCTAGAAGAATTATTTCGTAGAAATCGTGATTGATTTGCTTTGGAATAATTTGTGGACAAAAGTTGTAGATAAAGGCAATAATAATTTTACCATAAAAGATAACTTATTTTTCTAAGACGATAAATTATAGAAAATATTTTGGCATAGTTAATGTTTTCGTTCTCGACAAAAAAAGCATTATATCAGTTAATGGTTTAGTTTATTTTAGCGGAAATGAAAATTGCCAATAATGTATAGAGAGTCTTATAGAAATATTTGATGGAGAAATAAAGCAAATTGCGTTCTAGCTGCAAGAGGTATCACTATTTTTTCAGAGTTAGCAGGCAAACCTTTCATTACTTATATGGTGTTTATAGAATGATACTACCCGCATTACATATGAGAAGCAATTTGAGAATATTTTGCAAAATATTTTCTTTTTGCATTTAACCAACTGAAAAATGCTGCATTTTGGAAAATTATTACCGCCTTTATTATTAAAAATAAATATAAATGATATAGATATATGAAATAAATATAACTGATAATGATATATTAATTTAATTCAAAACGACATTTGTTTTCTATTAAAGCAACAATCATAATGTAAATAAATTTTCTATCACTAAATGTAAAGTGTAAATATTTTTCCCTAACTTTGTATTTTTCACAGAAGATGCTTATTCTAAGAAATTATCAAACGGATAAATAAATGAACCTCACTGTTGAAAATTACATCATGTGAGCAGCTGCAACCGTTTTTTTATTGAAAGCTATTATTATTTTTATTTATTTTTCCCTGTAGATGATGCAATATTGTTTTTGGTTACTTTTAGCTGTATTATTTTAGCAGTTAGAATGTGGCAATAATAATGTATTATTTTATTTAGAGATAAAGATTGCGTAGTTCGATGTGCTTCCGATGAAATGAATGAGTTTCATCACACAAGTTGGAATAATTTATGAGGTGTTTTATTGATTTTTGCATTTTCAGGGAAGAGAAATATTTAGCAACAGGATTGCAGAATTTAGAAGGAAAACATTAATCCCATAATTCATCCACTTTGATCCTAGGATTCATTCTTTTTAATATCACGTCTAAGTGAAAAGGACATTGTACTTAATAAAATGTCCCATTTTCGAACTCGTAATCTAGAATAACATCTCACATACGAAGACTGTTCAAACTTATCCAGTTCTTTAACCCGAACAGGAACATCAGTAAATATTAACTTAGCAAACAAGCATTTGGCAGTCAGCACTGAAATGTCCCCTATTCCTCATAGAGCAAATATAATATTCAGCACGTGTTGCGAATCTAACGTGCCTGATATAGCGTCATTGTATTTTATTCGCTTTTGGTTTCTGATAAGCTTATGTAGCAGAAGCTGACAGATATTTCTTAGTTTAGAAAGGAACATTTCAAAATCATTTGTATTCTATGTTTGCGAAAGTTGGTCCAATTATTTATTGCTCCTACTTAAGATATATTTGTTCTTCTTCTGAAAACGTTTATTTTTAGAAAACAATTTATTTCTTTAATAATTATTAATGTTTTGTTCTAGAACGTGAAGAACATAATTTGTCTAATACAATTTATGCTTCAGACTTAAGGGAATTTTAGAATACAAATTTAGAAAAAAAGAAATTTATTATTCTGGAGGTATTCATATCAAAAGTGCGATCAATTTTTAAAAATCTTGAAGTAATGATGCTATTTGTTGCTATATTAATATTTTAAAGAAAGACAATCAATACCTGCAATGGCCAAAGAATTAGTTTTGATTCACAAATAAACTATCGTTATTTTTCTGATCAACCGCGTAATAGGGCTTCGTGTTAAATTCATAACTGCAATGTTTAACTTTTTGTATAAGAAATATATATTCATTTTTTAAACATGTTTCAGCGTTAAAATTTTATTTTAAAAAACTTTTAAAATAGTCAAACGTTTCTGAAGATTTCTTAATTTTCTATAAAAGTTTCTCATTGTATTTGAGCTTTCCCCAAAGCCTTTATTCTTTATATTTTTGACTATTTTTATTTTTGTTTTTATTAATAAAATATTTAATTACTATTCTTTTCTTTAATTATCGCTTGAAAATTATCTTATTATGTTTCTACCATTGGATTCTTAATAACATCTGTCAAGAGACACAGTTAGAAGGGGCAAATTCTTAAATTTTTTATGCGTATAATAATTATTTAATTATTCTTAATTTTAAGTGTGATCATCATTTTAAAAGTAATTCATTAATTTAGCAATATGGGCAATATTTTATTTATAGGGAACATAACGACTTGAATCCACTGCCTTAAAATCTACTTGATTCCATTATATATGTAGTCCATATTATGTATGGACAATATATATAACGGAACATCGTGGAACTCGGAATATTCAAAGAACTGCGTAATAAGCAAATGCAACACCCGTTGCTCGGAAAAACATATCCCCGTTGAAGTAAAATTTTCTATTTTATGGAAATATTCAATTTGAAGATATTGTATTATTGGAGAATAGAGAGTCAGCTTCTCTTAATGGAGAGAGATAGAGCCACCTTCAATTGATTAACTAGAGACTTACGGATTATTTCGTCACTGAAATAGAAATTAAATTTGCATTCTGAGTGAAAATTACTTAATTGCTCTTGTTTCCATTGTGTCTTAACCAGCGTATCATAGAAATATCTTGCAATAACTATATTTCTGTATACTGTATACAGTATTTTCTATATACAATAAACTGTATTTCTATATAGAATAATCTGTATTTCTATATGCAATATTTTCTACATTTTATTGGAGTAAAATTTCATATTACAATTCAAGGCAGAATGGATTTCTAAAAGATATTTTCATCACTACTTAAAACAATAAATACTATTTGTTTGTATTCCATCTTATAAGCATTTTTCCTTTGTCACTAAGTAAATTTTGTTAGACAATCTAAACGGGGTAGCACACTACGTATTTCGTCGAGCTTTTTTTCGGACGATCAAAAACGATTTCGTTTTTCAGTCGATGGAAAAGATTTTTGCATCGCGTAAAGTACTGTTTTTCAGGATAACGAGCTATAGCGAGTTCTTTTCAACACAACACTTTCCACGGTGGAAAAACTTGTTTCATCGACCGAAAGACGAAATCGTTTTTGATCGTCCGAGAAAAAAGGTCGACGAAATACGTAGTGTGCTACCATCTTAATAATTCTTTTGTCGAATCATCAAAGCGTTGAAGAAAACTGCTTCATAGTAAAACCCGACTTCCTTTCTCTTGGTGAGATATCGAAAACTGAAATTATGGATGCACGCGATAGTCAATATCTAGTTAGCGTGAAACTTTTTTATCTTTGATATGTCATTCCAGATATTATGATGTTAACCCAATAATATTTGAAGCACACTGAAAATTAAAGCAAAACAAAATCGGAATTAAAAAAAAAATTTGTGTGGTAAAAATGTTTGATTTTTGATATTATCCGTGAGGTTATCAAAGATAATATCATAATAATTATTATTATGGCATAAATTACTATTATTTATTTTCAAAAAAAAATTAACTCAAACGCTGAAATGCAGGTACCTTATTAGCATTTTTTCACTTTTTTGACTTTCTTTTCGACAAGTGCTTATAGGTTGATTTAGACAACACAATAGCTAAAGCGGAAACAGAAAATCAATCATTTGAAATTTTAGTTCTCTGTTGTATGTTTCCTCTGAAAGCAACTTTTAGAAATTTGTTTCCGTCAGTTAAGTTCTTGGTAATGCAAAACCCAAAGCAAAAGAGCTAATTTTTGCGTTTATAGGCACAAATGATTTTTCTGTATAACGTAGTCTCCATTTGTCAATTTTATTTTTCGAGCACGTTGTGCGGCAACATTCAGTCAGAAAAAAGCTTTAAGTGAAGATGGCCGTTATGAAGTCAATATGAGAGAAGATGTATAACACAGCAGAGTCTCGGTTATTGACATAAACGAGACTTGACGATGTGGAATAAGTGGAAATTACAGATAACAGGGAAAGAAAAAAAAGCAACGATACTCTAATCATCGAACCTGCCTTAGCAAAAGAAGCAAAGTAGCATTAAAATGCATCTACAGAAACAAAAATATCTTTTCCAAGTTTGTGATAAGAATTTAATTCCGGTAGGTTGACACTTTCCATCTGCTATATCCCACTATATCATAAAAAAATCAC
Organism: Araneus ventricosus; assembly: GCA_013235015.1. Classification (NCBI taxonomy): domain Eukaryota; kingdom Metazoa; phylum Arthropoda; class Arachnida; order Araneae; family Araneidae; genus Araneus; species Araneus ventricosus. The sequence continues at coordinate 964,977 of BGPR01000169.1, read as the reverse complement.
GTCCGTACTTCAGGCTTACTCTTGCTCATCAGTGGCATATCATCATTCAAGGTATATTCGATAGTTTTTTGTCGGTCCTTATGGTTTATTTTAACTTCACTGACCAAATTGAGATGTTTTTTTAAGCTCGTTCCTTTCTTTTAGCTGCCAAAATAAATTAATCGGTCGGAAAACACAAATGAAACTCGCCAATTAAAACATGACCATGACCCACGTCCATCGACTCACCCATTGGGTTTAGAGTCTACAAGGATGGACGAGGAAGAATCAAACCCAGCACCAGGGAGGCCGCAGAGTACCTCCCCAGTCCCCTGGAGCAGCATTTATTAAATATATAAAATAAAATCCCAGACACACACTTTCCCATTTGGAAGGTATAAGGCATTTAGCTACTTGCAAGTACCGGAAAGCAAAATCAGTAGCAACACAACAAAACAAACTAAACACAAAAAAGCACCAATGGGTGCAACAAAACACAGAAACAAGATTAACAAACCAAAACAACAAAAACTACAACTACTCGCCAATTAAAACATGAAAAGGCACAAAAAATATTAATGAAAGATTAACAACAACATTTTGTAACATAACAGTCTACTCATCTTGGAGTTTCAAGCAACGACAACTGTACGAACACTCTACAGATAACGAAATAAACACCCACTTAACGATAGTGAGAACTACAGAGTATTTTTTTTATTTATAATTTTTGATGAATTCGTAACCGATAACCGTTACCGCAGAATGTCGGATAATCTGATGTTGGGAAATTTCGATTTCTTACTTGATAAATTAATATTTGTGGATCAGAGATTCCAGTCCTCCTTTCTTATTTATATTCAATCCCCCTGAAACATAATGACGACTGTTATGATATCGATCACCGCTGCCTTTGTCGATGGACCGAATCGTGTGTGTTAGGGACTACCAGTCACCCTGTCGTCCACGGCTTCTTTGTAATTCGCAAGAATCCGAGAAGTGGTGTGCGTGCAGCAGGGGTAGGAAGCCGAACCCCGGGTTTCGCAGGGGCGGCACCCTCGCGTGCGATTCAATGTCACGCACGCAGGAAGCCATCGGAACACGCACGAGAATCCAGCTGAGTCGTGTTCGAAAATTGGCTGCGGCAGACTCGTTGACTTTTTTTACGGCCTTCCATGCGTTTCCTTTATGTCGCTCTGAATGGCCGCTGTGATGGGTGGTGGTGCTTTGAACTTGGGATGACGTTAGAAGGACAGTTTTATTGAGGGCTAATGACGATGTTTTTCAGACGTTGACGCAGACAAGGACTCCAGGGGTTGAATGTAAAATTCTTGACAGGTTTCGCTGTTTTTATCTTTTTTACCAAAGTACCGACACTCGAATTATTGCAGAATAGTTCCTTGCGTACTATCTCCATAAATGGATGATGTCGGGAATAAAAAACATAGCGAAAGACCTTGAAATTTCTATAATTGCTCCTGGAATGCAAATATTGCTGCTGCGGCCCTTTAATGGCAAACATTGAGTCATTTTGACTCTTGTTATAAAGTTAGTTCATTTTGAAAGTATTGGTATATTTTATGAATATGGAATTTAAACAAGAACAATTTTCGCTATTAAAAATGCCTCTTATGTAAATTTTATATATATATATATTATTTTTTTCGAAAAATATAGTAATAAATTTCTCATCACTTGCCAGCTGGAGCATGAGAAGGGACGGGACGCTCATGAACCAATTGTCAAATGTAACGTTTCTGCTGGATTTCTGTATCGTTTCAACCAAATTATTAACAAAAAATTCTACTGTTGTTCCGTGAGATGTCAGACCTTTTCCTTTAATTCAATTTGATTCAAACATGGAGTTCATTTAACTCATATGGTCTATAATCCTATCTCATATGCCGGAGACCTCCGTCCCTACACGGACGGCGTCTGGCCCTCAACTTGTTCAATGTCTGGGATTAAATGGCTAGAGGAAGGGGTTTTCCCCTCTTTCTGTAACGGCCGGCTCTCAGTTTGAGTGGAGGTTGGAATTACCATGACTACACGTTTCCACTCCTTGGTTGATGACAACGTATATCGATAGTACGTAGAAAACTATGAGGGGTCGCGTCACTGGTAAATGATGTAAGGTGTGTTTCTACGTGTCTGTAAGCAAGGTAAATAGCCCATTGCAGTTAGGTAAAATAGGGGGAAAAATTTATATAGTTTTGAAACTTTGGTCAAATACTTCTTTGACCTCAAGGATATCAGAATCGAAAAGTTTCCACCTCTCAAGGGAGAGCTTCCCCCCCACCAGGGAGGGAAACTGAAGTGCATTAGAGTGCTCGGTCAGTTTCTCCTAGATTTTTTCAACCCCTTCATATTCAATGTTAAAAATAGTGTAAATGAAAGTTGTAGTGCATACAATTCTGCGTCGAATGAGTACCAACACTACATATTTTGTTGCAGTAGTACGATTACGATCTCTTATCATAGTTGCAATGAGTTTTCAATTTTCAAAATAAAAAATTATTATTACAAAAGACGACGCATACAATCAAAGATTCTTTCTAAATAAAGTTTGTATGTATAAGTATTCACTTTTGTAAGCACATACATATGTCAGTGCACTAATACCAGAGCGATAATGTGGTGTGGCAGTTAGGAGAGAGCGTACAACTAGTCCATTGCAATGAGACCGAGACACGACAATTAGGAGAAAAAATTATAAAGTTTTGAAACTTTGGTCAAGTACTCTTCTGACATCAAGGAAGCGGAAACCGTAAAGTTTCCATCCCTGAGGGAACTCCCCCCCAACCCCCCTCGAACTTGCAAAACCATCAAAGCACAAAATGATGGCACCCAGCTTATAAAACAATAATTAATATCGCTTATTTTTTAACTGCAATAAACTATTTTCATAAATTTTCTAATTATATGTAGCCTCGTGCTGACCATTTTTTATATCTTTGATACAGTTCTAGAGCGACCAGTTGGTAACACTGACAACCTTTACTTCATTCTTGATGGAGGCTCTCTTATTGATCGTGTAGTATGGCTAAAGCAAGAGACTTTTGGTGATGTTTATGTCTTATATCAAGACACATTACGGCGATGAAGTAACAGTTGTTTTAGACAGATATACAGAAAGCAGTGTTAATACAAATATTATTGAACGCCAAAGACGATGATGAAGCGTACCTCAAGATAAATAATTTTTAATGAAAGCACAGTTCTCCTGGACTCTCAGCGACAATTTCTAAGCAATCTTGCAAATAAGGAGCGTTTCATTTTGCAAACTCGCTAGCCACTTGGAGAACGTAGGCATACGCGCGTTTGTAGCAACAGATGATGCTTATGTACATATTGTGAAGACCGCTATAAAGACATATGAGAAGATTAAGAAACAATTTCTTGTAATTGGCCAAGATGTTGATCTTCTTGTTTTACCTACTGCTCTTACTCCAGACTATATGGATATTCTCATGCTGAAAGAGGGTAAAGGGAAAGTCAAAAATAGGTTCTATAGCTCTAAAGATCTGCAGAATTCTAATCTCGTAATCGAATGCACACACACACAAAAAATGCATTCTCTTCCTTCATGCGATTAGTGGTTGTGACACAACTTCAGGGTTCTATGGAAAGGGAAAACTACAAGCAGTGCAGTTGTTCAACCACAGTAAATACTTGTAAGGTATCCCTGAGATCTTTAATAACCCTAAATGAACTTATACTGAGATTGAAAGAGCAGGAGAGAGGTTCATCATCGCATTGCACAGCAACACGAAGAAAGTAGCTTGAATAAGATGAGGTATGACTGTTTCAATAAACTAGTAGGTCAAGCGAGTTATGCTATTCTTCTCTCCAAGTTACCTCCAACCACAGAAGCTGCACATCAACACATTCTGCACATTCCACCAAGAGCAAATATGGCAAGGACGGCGTTTGAACCCATCCAGCTTGGGATGGAAGTAGTGAATAAGTCGTTGACGCCCATATACACTACTAAAGGACCAGCGCCAGCTAAAATAGTGTCTCTAATTACTTGTGGATGTAATAAAGGGTGTAGGAAAAAATGCAAATGTGTTAGAGCTAACCTGCGTTGTACTACTTTGTGCAAGAACTGCCGAGGCCAAAGCTGCATTAATACCGAAGCAATAGACATCGTCGAAGAAGGAGACGAAGAAGATAATGATATCATATAAGTAAGCAGAAGCAATTATATTAGTATATATTATCTATGCAGAAATAATTTTAATCACAGTTGTATTGCTAAATGAAATAATTTGTATTGAAATGTTGTAATAAATTTTTTTCCCACTTTCGATACTCTTTAATTCTTGATTTATGACTATCTTTTAAATTTGCACTTTAAAGAAAGTTATGTGTTATTTGATATTAGAAAAGCCTGGGTTTTATTCTGTGTTACAGGTTTTCTCTTCTAAAATGAAATTCAGATAAAAAAAAGTCACAGACTCGTCCACATAGACTTTTAAGAACATCAGTGATTTTGATAGTTTATTAAAGCATTTATTTGACAATTTAAAATTAATTATAAAAAAAAAGAAATATTTTTTGCTGTTTTTTTACAGGAAAATTATGCCAGATACAAGCTTAAATCTATCGTCATAATTTATAGAGAACTTAATTACTTATATTTACAAAGAATCATAATTATTGCTTGTTTTATAAGCAAGATAACGCCTTTTCACGGTTCATCTTTTTCGAAGTTTCAGGGGAAAGCTCCCCCTCAGGGATAGAAATTTTACGGTTCCCATTTCCTTGATGTCAGAAGAGTATTTGACCAAAGTTTCAAAACTTTATAATTTTTTCTCCTTATTGTCGTTTCTCGGTCTCATTGCGATGGACTAGTTAAACGCTCTCTCCTAACTTCCGTACCACACTAGCACTCTGGTATTGGGGCACTGGCATATGTATGTGCTTACAAAAGTGAATACTTATACATACAAACTTTATTTAGATAGAATCTTTGATTGTATGCGTCGTCTTTTCTAATAATAATAATATTTTTTTTTTCGAAAATTGAAAACTCATTGCATCTATGATAAGAGATTGTACTCGTACTACTGCAACAAAATATATAGTATTGGTATCCTCATTCAACGCAGAATTTTATGCTCTACGACTTTCATCTATACTATTTTTAACACTGAATGTGCAGGGTTTAAGAAATCTAGGAAAAACTGACCAAACACCCCACTTCACTTCAGTTCCCCCCAGGAGGGAAATCTCCCCCTGAGAGGTAGAAACTTTTCGGTTCTGATATCCTTGAGGTCAAAGAAGTATTTGACCAAAGTTTCAAAACTATATAATTTTTTCCCCCTATTTGCCATTTCTCGGTCTAATTGCAATGAACTAAAAGGGCTCTACGAAAGTAAGCCACTTTCGTCTCATATACAGAATTTTAATGCATAGAATGTCGACTCCTGGAATTTTAAATTTATTTTTTTCAAATATATCAATTATTTTTATGAGGATTATAATAAGGATTATTTATTTTGGAGCGGTGATTAACGGCGTAACTTTTGCAATACTACTAGCCTGCCATTAACGATAGTCTAATGGATTTCATTAATGAAAGTTTTTTTAAAAAAAGTGTCCCAAAATATAGAGGATGTTGACAATGCCTGCACATAAGGTCTGTCACAAAATATAGCTTAAAAAACGTCAAGGAATAGACATTGTCTCTGGTGATCTAAGAAACCGTACACAACGCCAGGTCACTACAGAAACAGTTAGTCGAGCCTTCGCTCACTATTTTTCTCTTTCCATACATGAAAAGATGCATGTTCTGCCATTAAAATAACGCAATTTCAGAATTCAATTAACGAATAAATTTAAAAACTGATGTGAACATGTTTTTACTTTATTTTATAATTATTTTATTTACTTATTTTGTTTTTATTTATTTTCTGAAAAACCTAGTGTTACCCAATGAGTTACCTAATCAAACAAATTTCTGCGATTTTTCTTTTAAGAAATGTGGCTAGCAAAGCTCTATAAAAGTTTAGCACAAATCAATAGTTATTCATTTTAAAGCAACATTATAATCAGAGATTATGGACCCGTGTGTCCAATTGCATCGAGAAATTAATCATCGCATTTCAAATGAATTTACAATAACCTACTATCTTAATATAACTTTATTCTTATATTAATCCCTGTGAAGCCTAACTTGAGGTAGTTGCATGTCACATTGATCCGATTCACGCTCAGTGTTTAAAGTAAGGAATGATGGGGATTGGTCGGTTTGAGGGGTTTAATAACGCTTGGCACGAATTTGGCCATATTGCTTCAAGTCTGATGACAACACTTCTACACAGACTCTTGAGATATGATGTAAAATTTCTAGTAACAACTTACATTCTCTGTTATTTCTGCTTTTATCAAAGTAGCAGTTTAGTTCGCACTAAAATAGTGCATCAACTTATAGATTATGTCTTTGATCGAGACAGATGTAATGTTAAAAAACACATTAACGATTTATGCGTTTGTTGCTCAGTAAAGATTGACATATGAAGAAAAAAGATAACAACAAACTAATTTACAAACATTGTATTGAAGGTTCGTGAAGTTATCGAGCAACTACTTTGAGTCACGCTTTACTACGAAGTTTATAGCGGATAACTGTTCTTACAAATCATTGGTCAGTATCATATACCATAAGGATTGTTGGACGGGAGGTTAATAAACAACCACTGTCAAACATTCTGGATAGATTCCCAAAACTTTTCTTCTTTAGAACTGTCAATAAGATTGTTGTTCAATAAGATAATTCAATTTTCTCATAGAATCACAGATTCGTCTAGTTTCCTAAAAAAATAAAGATTTTGAACATCAGTCTGGAATATTCTTATGTGCACACTTCCCGAATACAATCTTCCGTTTCGTCCTTTTCATATGATAATTCAGGCTTTAGTTTTGATGCAGGTTTTTTGAAGGTTCTATGAATAACTTTTTGATAACTAGAATTACATTTTGTTCCCTTTAATACTTTGATGCATTTACTTTGATAAAATCTGGATATTTCTTTTGAAATTAATTCGCAGCAAATTTCTTTAATATTGATTATAGTGATTTTTTGTTTTATTGAGATTGTTTATATCCATCAAATTCTTAACACTTCTTTGGCATACTCTTCTTTCCTTTTAATAGTTCTTTAAATTGGCTAGGAAAGAATCCCCGTCACTTTTATTTAAAGTATGCATGTCCGAAACTTTGTGAGAATTTAATTGTAATTTGTAGCGTAGTATTTTATGTAAACATTGTTAGTTAATATTCTTACCGGCTAATTTAAAATATTAGTTCTCAGACCATAATATTTCACATACAGATCTATACCACTCTACAGAATTTTTTGATTTTATTTTGCAGATATATTCTAGTTTCAAAGGAATTAAAATGTAGGAGTGCTTGCAATTATCATATTTAATATATTTTAATGATTTCAAAAATAATGTTTTTAATTGTAAATGGTCAGAGTTTACAAAGACACCAATGATACATATAGCAAATTTGATTGCACAAATCAATTTAATAACAGTTTTTAAAAATACTAGAGTGTATTAAAGACTGTTATTGCCTATTAGTATACTGAAAAGTATAGATATTTATTATTCTCATTATTTTCTACTTTTAAGCCTTTTATTTTAATTCATCATTATAAATACACTGGTGTGCAAAAATTAAGGACCATTTCGTAAAATGCGAGAAATTTGCAACGAATACGAAAACTATGTTCCGAAATCAGTTCTGGAGAATTTTGTGACATTCAATCGAGTATCATACACATTTTTCAGTGAAGATTCGTCCACAAGGGCAATTAGGGGTCCACCAGAAAGAGATCAAGGCAAAAATGGAGTTTGACCCATCCTGTGTCACAGAAAGCTGATAACGAGATGTAACTTTTATCAATGGTTATGTTTGATGTAGAAAATATTTACATGCATTTTCATAAACACTGTACAAATATTCGGGAAGATATAAAGGTTTTCTTAAAATATCCCAAATTTTTTCGCGTGTTTTTTGCTTATAACATGCAAAGTTTTCATTCAAATTGTACAAAATTTGCAGAACACTCGAAAATATGTTGCAGAAGTATTCTATTAAAAGTCTAAGTAAATACGTTTATTATTAGAGGAAATATGAGTGTTTGTACTAAATAATTTTTTATTGCACATGTGCGATTCGCAGCAGAATTTTTCTTTCATAACTTCAAAGCCAGATATATATAGCAACGTCAAAAAAAAAAAAAATTCAGTTGAAACCCATTAAAATTCAGAAAGCTGCCGGCATTTCAGTGAGGTGAATTTAAATTTCTTTTTGAGAGAAGCTAAATGATGAGGGTTCTTGCATTTTTTTCATTGCATTTCTACTATTTTTTTAATTTGAATCTTCGAACAGTAACATTGAATTTTAGGAAAGTTAAATATCCTGAATACCCATATACACTTATAAATTAAATACATTATTTAAATTGCATTTTCTCGAATACCATTCGAAAATTCCAATTAAAAAAATATCAGTTTGTGCAAGAACCCTCATCATTTAGCTTTTCTTAAAGAGAAATTGAAATTCACCTCACTAAAATGCCGATATACGCCTGAATTTTGATGGGATTCAACTGAAATTTTTTTAAAGTTGCTCTATATATCTGGCTTTGAAGTTATGAAAGAAAAATTCCGCTGCGTCTCGCACATGCGCAGTAAAAAATTATTTAATACAAACACTCCTATTTCCTTTAATATTCAATGTATTTACTTCATAATTCTGCAACATATTTTCAAGTGTTCTGAAAATTTCGTATAATTTGAATAAAAACTCTGCATGTTATAGGCAAAAAAAACATGCGGAAAAATTTGGGATTTTTTAAAGAAACCTTTATATCTTTCCGAATATTTGTGTTGTGTTTATGAAAATGCATGTAAATATTATGCACATCAAATATAACCATCTTCATTGAGAAATGTGTATGATACTCAATTGAATGTCACACAATTCTCCAGACCTGATTTCGAAACATAGTTATCGTATTAATTGCAAATTTCTCGCATTTTACGAAATGGTCCTTAATTTTTGCTCACCAGTGTATTATGCAATCTTGAAATCTATTATTTCTCAAATTCACTTCCAGGCTACGCTATTCATAAGGAAAAGAATTTTATAAAATTAATCGATTAACTTATATTTTAAGTTCTGAAAATGTTAAAATGTTTTATTGTCATCGCGAACAAACAAGTGTATAGAATTTCAAAACTCTAACACACCAGGTAGTGGAAAATCAATTAAGAAAGTCCGTCTTTACAATCATGAAACAAGTCAAGTTTTATAAAAGTATGCACAGATAGTAAAAGTTACTTTCTGTATTTTAATTCTATTCTTTAAAATACTCAAACTGAATAACAACACATCTAATGAGAGCTTCTACGAGTACTTAAAATTTTTCAGAGATAATTAAAATTAGTCGAGGAACATTTTTCATGAAGAATTATCTAAGAGTACAAAATATTAGATCATTTTTAAAAATATCTATTGAACGCCTTGAAGCTCATATAATACTACTGGGTTGCTAAAATGGCTAACGGAACGAATTCAGGTGACGTCACAGTCACATAACAAACGTGAATGGTTATCTCCAAAACTCTAAATGCACGTTCTTGTCCGTTTTTTTCCTCCTTTGAGATGTGCAATGGATTCCAAAATTTAAGTGGCGCAGTGTACTTGAGGATGAATTGACCATTTGTTGGATTTACTGTAGAGAGTCTAATATTACTTTTAAACAGTTGCAAATTTCTTCATCGTATGATTCATTGTTATTAAATGGCTGCTAAATTTTTCAATCATATTTTGTTACGGTTTTTAAACTGTAGAAATGGTTATCCACTTCCGCCTTTTATGATATTATTCTCGTATAAAGTACGTAATGATAGACGAAATAAGAAATTGCTCTACTCTGATTCACCTTTATTTACTTAGTCGCATGCAACTGCATCTCGAGAAAGTAACTTAAAATAACGTCAATATTACAAGATCAATACCGCAACAATGATTCAATTTTCTGCAACTCATATGGGAATTCACGTGTTTAGAATATTTAACCAAGCTCCGACATATTACACCGCACTTAAAGTGATTCAGTGATGTTATCCAGTAAAAATAATAATAAACGACCACTTTCACATCATATTAAAAACATTACATACCATTTATTCAAATCTTGATGGAAGTAATACAGGACCACAAATTTTTATTACATTAGTTTTCTCGTTGTATTTGAATTTTAAAGAACTGAATTTCTTAATCATAGTACCGTTTTAGATCTCGAAAAATTTAAAAATAAAATACCATTTACCCTAAACTAAGTGAATTTTAAAAGTGCCCCCCCCCCCCCGGTTAAAAAACGTTGCTTAAATCTTAGCCATGTGTTAAAGAATACTTTGCAAAGAATTTTAATAACATAAATATTACTGAAATATACGTTTTAAATTCCCAGTTGCACTTTGCACAACTTCAATAATACACACACTCAAACGATTTAATTCTAAGTAAATAATATTTGGTTTCCTAAATTCTTCTTGATATCTGTGATTCATAATGTCTTCTGATTTTTGAAAAGCAAATAAAGAATCATATAAATACAAAAAAGAATGTAATTTGCATTAGTTATTCCAGTAAGAACACCCATTTTTAAGAAATACCCCTCCCCTCATTAAAAGAAAGAAAAGAACAATCAATCCAGTTTTATTTCTTTATCAATCAACGTCTGCAATGAGACGGAAATCTCAAATAATTAGTTTCGATTTCATCTCTGTCGGAATTAATATTCTGGGTTGGATTTCCGAGGCTCCATTTTCGATGAGAAATCTCCCGGGGCATCTTTTTCTTCAGACGGTGGCCTTGTCAGGAATGCACAGTTTCGCCATTCGGGGTCATTCATCCCTCCCCGGGAGAGATCAAACGATAAACGGGTCTTGGGCCACTGAAGATCCTCCAGAACCCGGAACATCGTAGATGTCGCAACTGTCGCGCTACGCTGAACGAATGTTCGTCAAGAATTGTTTACAAAATTCCATGCAGACGATTTTTTTTCTTTCGAATTTTGAAGTTTTATGAAGTTTAACATCTAAAATTTAGCTAGTAAAACTGAATTGTTTTGGTGGAAGTGTGATGAATTTTTAAACAAATTTTTATTTGAATTTTATATTTTTCATACAGTTTCAATAGTTTCAAGTTTTTTTTCAATAGTTAATATCTATTCAAGCTTATCTAGATACATTCAGCCTCATTAGTACTTGATATATTCAATTTCACTTAGCATCCAAATCTAATTACTTGTGTAATTGTGTAGTTATTATCACCCCAACATTTAAGGAGGCTGGGTGGCGAGATTGGTCGCTGCCCAGGGCCCGGGCGGGGGGAGAGCGCAAAGATTACCATAAAAAAACATGGTTTAAGAGTTAGGTAGGTATGATCTGCTGAGTTAATAAAAGAATTAAAGGAAAAAAACCCTTCTGTGGCTGATTAAAAGTCACGGCAGTTGTTAGTTATTGGTAACTGCACTTCACCTTGCTGGTGGGTGATGGGCAGGAAGAGGATAATTTTGTATATACGTGGATATAAAATTTGCTAAACCTGTGTAAGAAAAAAAAAATTAAGGATGGGTGTTTTTCCGGGAAAGGGGGGGGGATTATAGAGTCGGTGAAAAATTAACAAAAATGTGGCACGTATCTGGAGGACGCAGCTTTTCCAGTTCTGCCAAGGGCCCAGGATCACTTGGTATGGTACTGAATGGAGACAATGAAAAATATTTTATTATCAATATTAAATTTTTATGACGAAGTCGTAATAAACTCTTGTATAGAAAAGTATCTTTTTATCATAACATGACCCATAAATGCATGAAAACGTAACTTTCAATAGTTAAAGGGAACAGGTGTATCAAACAGTCTTCCGAAACATGTTATTTTTTTAAGACACAACGTTCCATAATGCTGTAAATACATAAAAAAAAAATCAGATAGAATCTTGTTGCATCGCAGATCCTTAATCGTTTGGCGCTTTTCATCTGACTTGTGTGCAGATTTGTATATCAGCCAGAGAAATTTAGCAAAGCATTTTTATCTGAATTTTTTAAATTTGAGCTCACCACATTAAAGAAGCATTGTTTCTAGCCGCTTTAAGTTAAAAGTTCTACACTTCGCACAATTTAAAAAAGGTTTTCTATTAATTATAATCAATTTTAAGAGACGTACTTTAAAAGGGAAAAAAACGACTATTAGAATTACTTTCTGCTTAAACATAATTTATCATTCAGAAACTGAAATAGGAACAAAATTTTCAAATGCTTTTAACAAAAAGAATATAAACGCGTAGAAAATTAAACGTTTACTCGAAGTAAATTTTCATTGACCGAGAGAAGCGAGGCCTTGTTTTAACGCGATCGTTCGGCATTTCGTCTGGCTGTCTGTAAATTTATGTGTTACACAGTCACGGCCAAACGCGTTGTTCGATTTTCTTCCGATTTGGCATGAGTGTTCCCTTGAATCATTAAAAACTATTTATGCGTAAGAATTTTAATTTTTTGATTTCGTTTCAATATGGTGGGCGTTTTAATATTCCGTTTCTTGTGATGTTCAGCTCTTTTCAACTAATCTAACCAAACCGATCTCCATTCACATTGGCTTCAAAAATACCGATACTAGCAGATAACATTTAATTGTAATACAGACTAAAGCAGGAACTTAGTTGTAATTTTTCGGAATACTGTTGAAAAAAAAGACTTGCAGAAATATTTTGCATTCTGGAAAAAGGTTTAATCCTTTAAAGACTGTAATTAATACCAGAGCTTGCTTTTTTTTGAAACAAGGTCTACTGAACTACTTGTTATCTATTTTAAACAATAAATATATAATCATTATTAATTGACAGTAAAAGTAGTAAGAATCCACAAAGTTTCCTTTCTAATGTAAATCTTTTGCAAAGGAAAATCGTCTGATCTATGCCTTATATTGATTTAAAATGTTTAGTATTTCTTATAATATAAACAAAGGTAGCGTTTGTTTTCAAAAATGGAAAGATGTATCATTTGATGAGATATTTGATATATCTTCTACCGCTACTTTATTCACCTTGAAAATTATTCGATTCCGCAAATGAAGAAAATAAGGCTCAAGGAAGTAGTTGTTCAAGGCAAACCCAAACATCTCATTTGCGCAATTTATAAATATAGGTTTTCTAAGTTATGCTAAAGTGACGAACTGCTTTTAAAAGAAGCTTTTCAGTCCAATCAATACTTCCCGGTGTGTTCTGAAAGCATTACTTAACATACTTACATGAAAAAAAATATCCTTGGATGTTTGCACAAATGAATCTAAAAAGTCTACATATAACATTCAGGGCGGAATGCAGTCGAGATGACTTCCTTATAGAATATTTATTCAGCGATGTTTAACTATTAATGATTTCGACACATTTTGCTGTAAATAACTTAATTAAGCTTTTGAAAGCAAGAAAAAAAATTGCGCAAAGTTTGATTTCCTTACCATGGGGAAAGTAAAGAAACAGACATTGAAATCACATTGAATTTCCGAAGACTTAAACGTAATGTCATTAAAATTTACGGAAAAATTTCTGTATGATGCCCAATAAAGACATAATGTGAATATTTTTACTATGTTTGAATTGTTTTGAACTGAAGATTCAATAGAAAAGAAACAGTGATCGATATCTTTTTTTGTTTGTTTGTTTTCGTTCTTTACTTGTATCAGCCTCCGGGCTGTTCAATTTCACAAATATTTAACCGGAGTTTATTTGAAAAGCATGAAATTTATATAAATTAATTTGATCCGTCGTAGAATAAAGTTCAATCAAATGTAAGCAAGAATAGTAAAAGGAGATATTTGATTGCAATAATTTTATTATAATATCAGCACTCCATAATTTTATCACAATTATGTTTAGTAATTTAGACTTTTCAAACACAAAAAAATGATATGACTTTTTTCAGCATTATAATACGTTTCTGAAAATATTTTTTTTATCCCAAATCTATCAGTAAAACATGTTCTCTTTTAAAATGCGTTTCAAAATTTTACAGATTTTTCATTTATGCTTAAAGTGAAAAATTGTATAAAATTGATGAAAATATGAAATGAAAAACAGCAGATATTAAATTCTATATTTATGCCATCTGCAGTTTTTCCATTGCACAATATTTTTATGATAAAAGTAAAATTAAATAACTGGTAAATAAATGCATAAACGCAAATTTCCATGTTTAACGTTGTTTTTACACTAAATTAAAAATAACGTTAAACGTGAAATTATACAGTGCCGTTAACAGAATTTTATTTCACTAGAAAAATTTAAGATGTCATTGAGATCTAAGGAATATCTCATTTATTATAATTCATTTACATTAGCAGATTAAATGGAATTTTATGTATTGTTTATAGCTCCTTAGAATATAGAGACATTCACCTTAAAATTAGAATTTGTTTTGATATGAATAAAAGGTTATACTTCAAAAAAAAAATTAATCTAATCTAACAATTCTAATGTTCTAAATAAATAAATAAATAAGAACGGCGTTCTAGGTCGTCAAGCAAACTTGCTACAACTTTGCATTCATTCTGAACTATTAATGAGTCAATATGTAAAAAAAGTCATTATCTTGAAAAAAACAGCAAAATGAAAGGGATGACAAACAATATTGAAACACGCACCTAATCTTTGAGTGCAAGGTACAATTAAAATCCCATCAAACTCAGTACCTTCGTTTAATTTCCTCCAATTGTTTAACATGCACCGATTTCAATTTCAGGGTCCAAACAAAATCTAATTTTCTCTTGAGAACTGGCACATCTCTTAGCTCATTAACCTCAGATATCAGAATTGCCAGTATTCCACACTACTACCCCTTTTTTCCGTCTCACTTCTCACACAGTCTTCTCTATTTTTCCTCTTCGAAGTTGGCAACACCTGTGCCATGGTCCGCATCCCCTCTTACATTTCTCCCAGCCATTAGCAAAGCCCTCGCTTTGTGTCCCATGGGTTGGATTAGTCGGTTGCGGGTTTCACGGTTCAGCTCAGCATCTTCTGGGTCAGCCTCATCTTCATTACAAGGGATTCATTCCTTCGCCTGAAAGGGG
This sequence comes from Araneus ventricosus, assembly GCA_013235015.1. Lineage (NCBI taxonomy): Eukaryota > Metazoa > Arthropoda > Arachnida > Araneae > Araneidae > Araneus > Araneus ventricosus. The sequence goes on along the minus strand of BGPR01000169.1, from coordinate 949,843 downwards.
GAATCCTCGCAAAAAGTTAATGGGAAAATACCAGTGGATTACTTAGTTGAGAAATGTATCAAGGGTGGTTCTGGTTGCTGGCCAGCTTGGGCAAAACTCTACCAAAGTGATGAAATTCAGTGGTGGTTTTATAGTGGTTAGCTAAAGAATAAATAGTCTTACCAATCGTTACTAACGCGCCATAGCGAATTGAAAGCTCTGTCATCTACTCTTATCTCCAATAGATGAATTGGAGAATGAAAAATTTGTTCACAGGCCTTGTTAAGCAGCTTAAGAAACTGGTTGAATGACAAACTGTTTTAACCACCAATAGAGGAAAAACATAGATACTCTTACTCTAAACAAAATGGGCACTTCTACTCACCCCCCCCCCTCCCTAAAGTCAATATATCCTACACAAAACTTAGGATCTTCCAACTGAAATCTTGTGATCTTCCGTTTAAAGTCAATTTTCAAACTGTATTAGTATTTCTCCAAACTAATATGATTCCAACTTCAACTGGGTCGATTTTTTAATATTATTTTTATTGTTATTTTCCTTGATATCAATTAGTCTTAGTTTAAGACATTATTGGTACTTCACGCGGAGCAGAAGTGCAAAGCATTGTTAAATTTCGTATGTGATAATTGTGTGGTAAAGAGTGAAAACCACTCAGTCTTGGCCGATATATATGCCCAAGAATTCAATAATTCGTGTCCTGAAAACGCACAGTAAAATCTGATTGTTAATGTTAGATTAGCTTAGCAGAATTAAATGTCAATTTTATTAATTTATTTTCTGAAAAAAGTGGAATTGGTTTTGTAACTGTTCGAGTTGTTTTAGGAACTGATTTATGAAGATGACTAATTTCAGCTAACGCGTTTCAGACAGATGAATTATTGTAAAGATGAAGTTAATAACTTGAAGATTAACTTCAAACAATATGCGTTATCTTTTGATAAATGTAAGACAGATGGTATAATCAACTATGCAGCTCCAGAAATCCCTTCTCCACGCATCTCATGACAAATAATAAATGAAAATTGGTTGATACATAAAAATAGCTAAGAATGTGTATTCTGCTTGAAGTATTTTGTATCCATTACTACGTGTATGTGAATAATTAATTTAATTTATGCAAGGTTGATAACAGACCTCCTCGTCTCCCATACATACATACACAGAAAATTGGCTTGTTCCTCTGAAGAAAGTACAACCCTGAAAACAAAGAAAATGTTGACTCTATAAAATTCTGGCTAGATAAATACCGGCCAGTTTAGAATATTCCAGATAAGTAAGAGAGGTATATATTCAATTAGAGACATGAAAGGAACCACCTGTAACATATTAATTCATTTTTTAAAATATGACATTTCATTATTTAGGAACAAAATCCTTAGACAATAAATTATAACTTTCGTTAAAAATTTTGCAAAAATTTAGGAAGCTTAGATCCGATCCCTGTCTGTCTAATGCGTCCCATGTCCATCAACCTGGTACAGTAATTGTAATGGTTGCAGGAACAGGGGCATGGGGTGGCGTTCTGTCCGTCTTATGCATAAAAATAAGCCTTAACAATCCACGTGAAAAACTCAGAATATGACATTAATGAAGTTTAAGAAATCTATATGATCCAACAAATCATTAATTTCATTAAAAATTTTCATGATTTTAACATATATAGAGCTGATCGCATATTTATCTCAAAAATAAAACTAAACCAAAAAAATTTACTTGAAGAATTAACTCAGAATATAATAGAATAGAAACATGGATAACGGGCAACTGATAATGAGTTTACGGCTTACCTTAGTTAAAGCTTGAGTTACATTTAAATCGAATTGTAATGCTTCACATATTTAACAAAAACCTTATCCAACAAATCACTAATTTCATTGAAAATTATCAAAGAATGATAAATTTTAACGATCGTATCTCTCCTGGCTATATATAACAAATGAATAAACACTAAATCAAAACAATTCATTTGTAAACCTAACTCGTTAGCAAGAGTTTGGAAACCGATTCCTCGCACACTTCCCGAATCGGCCAACATATCAATCAAAGTACATCGTGTAGGAATTTTAATGCCACGATGTTAGGAAGCCAGAAGAAAAAACAAGACAGGGAGAGATATTTATGAAATAGCGTTACGCATGATAGATGATTTCGAAGCCGATTTTAGAGGGGTATTAGCATTTTTTTTTTCACCGGTATTTTCAATCGTGGGTCAATCAGTCAGGTGGGGCAGGAAAACCGGTTCCTGCACTTCCTCAATCTTATGCTAAAAATTACTATGTTATAATTCGTTGCGTGATCAGATTTGGTAATTACGCTTTTTCTAAATCAATAAAATGCAAGAGAAGGATTTTCTCTTCCTACATTTCGCAATCAAATGTTCGATTATTTCTCTTCCAAACAGCGCAAAAAAAGTGTTACGAAATGATAAACACGTGTTGAATTGTGCATTTTAATGTTCTTACATCCAGACGATAAGATGCTATTCATTTAAAGTCTGTTCTTCTTGTTTCTGTGAATTCAACTTTAGGCCAAACGATTTTTAATGTTCTTTTTTCATTCTAAAAACAAAATTAGCTCATTCAAACCATATGCAAATAGTACAATTGGGGAATTCCGGTTGTTAGTATTGTTGTAATATTTATGTTGTAAATTACTGTTTTGGAAGAGATTTTTAAATTTCTGTTATTTAATTCACTTATCTTCAACTCGTTTGGAATTTTAGAAAAAAATTTAGTCGAATATTCACTTTCTTAAAAATAAGGTTGAGTTAGTTATAGCTCAGTTTTATTTAAATATTTAAATCAAAACATTGCATATGAAAATAATATTTGTGTTTCATTATTTGGCTTCGGTAAAATATGATTCATAGTTTAATTTTCTCTTTTGAATTATTCCTAAATTAATGAAATTTATTTAAAATCAACTTTCAATAAATGACATAGCTTCGAAAAGATCAATAAAACTTTTTAAAAAATTATAGTGAAATCGTTTTTTGATGTCTTTAATAAATTATTATTCTTGTAATTCTCGTGTAATACTGTATAATTTGAAAAATTAAAAATTAAGAAATATTTGTCAAATCTCTACGACGGTTGCTGTTAATGAATGATCTAGTGTTTTTCAAATGCAAAAGAAGCTAGTTTTGAAGCAATACAATAGCTTAATCAACATAATAGGTTTCAAATTTTCAAATAAATAAATGAATAGAATAAATAAATAAAAAATAAATTAGTTTGCTTAAATTCACAATTTTTTTAATTAAAAAATAATGAGAATATCTGACAATATTTTCTTTAACCTTAAAATAATTTTTCAATTGAAATTCTGGTTTAAATTTCAAATACTAAATAAAAGCTAATTAAAAGCTTATCTAATTAAAAGCTTATTTTCAAGTTATGTTTAATTGAATGTAGTATTTATATGTGGAATAATCATTTTGTTTTTTCTAAAAGTTCGCAGTTTGATTCATTAGTGTAATGTTTTTGTACTTGTATACCGAGTTGGGCATTTAGATTTCTATCAGATGGGTTGGAAGGGTAATGTGACATTATCACGCATATGAGCGTACTGTTTTGAACTGGAATTTTTATGATTAAAGATGGTACTCAACATTTCGTTTAAAACTATCATTTAAAGAGATGCTTTATTTTTGTATTTTTACAACAGATTCATTTGTCTTATAAGAGGTTAAACTACATAGTTAAAAAAAATTAATTGCCTCTATTTGCAATACTTAATTTGCAAACAGATTTTCTTTCTGAACAAAGTATAAGAATGTTTTCAAATGCATATTGGATGTAAGTAAATAATTAATACAAAATTGCATATAAATTGTTCTTTTTTTGTTGTAGAGAAATCACCCTCTTTCAAAGAAAGCAGTCTAAATATTCAAAGATATTTAATAATACTCTTTTCAATATTTTTTAATTTTTTATTCAATTAATTTTAAAACTTTCAGATTTCATGTTATCTAATGATTTTGAAACAACAAAATTTTTGAATTTGTTTTCAGTATAGTAACAATCAATATGTTTTAATTCAAAATTATCATATGATGAATTCTTTTTAAATATGCACATTTCCTAACAAAAACTATCCATCACGTGTTATTTTCCCACATTTTAAATATTCTTTTCCCACAACGTTTCTGATCTAGTTTATGTCAAAAGTTTCATAACACTTCATTTCATAAAAGGACTGGATTCAGTCAACCAAATAATGTCATCATAGCTTCGTAAATGACTGTGATTGAGGAGAGTAAAGTCCTTTTTTTCCTGTCCTTCAGGAATCAGATTTGTATTTAGCATGTCAAGAACTTTACTTCCAGCTGAGATCTTTATATTAAGAACGATTTTAACGATTTTATGCTTCCAAATGAATGATATTTCTTTTCTAATTCCTCGTCAGTAAAATTGAAAGCACTTAAAAATAGTCTGATTCTTTCCTGTAAATCTTTTTAGGATGCTGTTATCAGAAGGAAATAGACTGTAAAAAATGGATATTTTAAATCCATTTCAATCTTTAAATTTTCAGTTAATGGCAGTTTTTTTTTTACTTGATGCATAGACGAAAAATTGAAATGTTCTTATTTTTTTCCTTCCAAGTTCCGGAATTGTGTACTAAATAAGGTTTTAAATGAAAAAAATTGTTCGCCTGTTAAAAATTTTTGAGGAGTTTAAACAGTTACATACATTTTTGTTTTGAAGTAACATATTTTTATATGGTTTTTTTAGACATTCTTTTAAACTTGTTGGAATAAAATTACTTATTTAAAATTAAGTCGTGATGGAAAACGTAAATTATATAAATTTTATAAGGATTTCAATATAATTTCAAATGATATACTATCTTTTATTCAAACATATAAATTTTTTTTTCCAATAATATTTGTTGTATTTATTATGAAACATATATTTGACATCTTAGGCGAACTTTGCAAATGTACATTTTCTAATCAACGAAATTATTTGCCTGTTTCTATGTAATATATTGCCTAAAAAGCAAAATTAAACAAATAACAAAAATTACTTAGTTTATGAAGTGCAAACAATAATTTTCAAATGAAAGAATTTTCGTATAATAATTAATTGAATACGCACACAAATAAATACTTTTTATATGATGATGGGCAAATGGCACTGATTTCCATCATAAAAATACTTTTCCCCATGTAAAAAGTTTAATTTTACACTTCTGTGTTAATTTCCAAGCTGATTTTGATGCCGAAAAAAATTGAAACAACGAGCTTGTAATGATAAAAAGGAAAATTTTCGAAAGGGAAAGTATTTTTCATGTAGTTTAAACAATTCTTTTGAAAGAACGAGACGCAATTTTTTTTCTCAAAAGAATTCTTCAATCAGACTCAAAAAATTTAAATTTCTTTTGTCTACCAGACGCAGCTGAGCTATTTTTGTAGATATATTTTATTTTTCACTAGTGAATTTTGCTGAATGACATATGACACTATTATGCTATCTGTATGACACTATTTTTCTATCTGTATATTCATATGTTTCTATTTTTATGTAAATACTTTCTTTCTTACTGCCTTGGTAGTACTGAATTATTCAATATTTCCCTTCCATTGTGTGCATTTAGGCAGCCTTCAAGAATGTAATTTGACGGTGAAAATTTTAATACAAAATTATATAATTCCTAAGTAACATAAAATTTTAAAATAAGATATAAAAATTTTCTAAGATGCCTGTTTAGGATGTTAAAGACAATATTTGTCATTTAGTCTTTTAAAACATGCTGCCAAAAAGAAAAATTAATATTAAACGAAAATGGAATATCGAATTGCAACAGTTTTTCAAAAGACAGAATTATTTTAATGATATTATATTGAATAATTATCAAAAGTTTTTTTAAGTAAAAACTTTGATCTTCAGATAAACTTACCGATTTACAGCAAGTGAAAAATGAATTCTTTTTTGTATGAGTCTATTGTTTTTACATTTTCTAGCTTAATTGCTACAGAAATTACTGTAACTTACAATGACCGTATCTTAATTTTCTTAGAAATTCCTTTTTGTCCTCTGATTGGATTTCCTAAGTGCGATATAGAAATATTTACATAAATAAAGATTGAAAACCGTTTTATTTTTAATGTTGATTTATTCGAAAATGTTTTTATAATTAAATTCTTAAATTGACAAGCTTCTGTCAATTATTGTTCCTCAAATTACAAAATTCAACTTCAATTAATATGATGAGAAAATTATATACTTTTTGTTTTACATTTGCCTAGTCTTTACACGATTTTAATGTTGATGAAATTTGGATTACTTCAGTAAAAATGTTTGTTATTAAATTCACTGATATATTCATAGTACTTTATTTTTTTTTATTTCGATGTAAGGTAATGCTTCTATAAATTTTTCGAGGGAGTTATTTCAATAAAATTTTAAGAAACAAAAGAGCAGCGCTTTCATTTCAATATAAAGAGAAATTTATGCTCACGTGTTACACGTCAAATATATCGCTCTACTTTAGATTTCGAAGTTACTGCGCATTTTGTAGAAAGAAAAAAAATGTGATATCATGGCGTAGCTATAAACAATGTGCAGTTAAATGTTAAAGAACATGAACTATTACGTTTGTCATGTAATTCTGACGTCACGAGAATTGACTGCGTTCCATGTATTGCAAACTGAGTGATTTAAAGTAAAATTCACGATATTAGTAAAGAAGATTCAATTCTATTGAATTTGCCCACAACTCTATTTTGTATTTTCCCCCCACCATACTAACTGTTAAATTGAAAGTTCGTGTGTCATTTTACGCCGCTCACACAAACAAAGCACAAAACGATACAAAAACCCACATTAAATGAGAGATTAACGAGTTTTTTTCGCAGAGAACCAATAAAACCAGTCTTTAATAACTGGAATAAAGCAACACATTTTTTTCCGGATGGAACTCACGAATCCAGAGCAGCACTGACTTTCCCACACCACTTAGAGACATGGAGGCACTTCGAGTAAATACTGATAGTACTGATAAGTAAATCGGGATCAGCATGCCGGGAAGGATTTGTCACATTCCGGTAAACAATTCCGTGCTAATTCGGCTTGAGAAAAAGGATTTCTTTCCTGTAATCTTATTGTGTTTGAGCACAGCTCAGAACTTAACGGTGACTGATGATGCTTTCTGGCTGAAAAAAAAATGGAATGAGGTTGTATTGATAGCTTCATAGAAAGAGGAATCATTTTTTTACCTGCTCTCTATTCGAAATTTCCCTTTCTAATAGTTTATTTATTAATTAATTTGTTTCACCAAAAGGTGAAGTTCCATTCAAATTTTTCTCAAATATAGGTATAATTTTTTATTCATTCTTTTAGTATGTGTTGACACATCACATAGCTGTAATGCAATTTTATTTTACATACTTCTATTTAACTTGACCTGTTTCATGTTTGTAAATATGGAAATTTGTAATTGAATTCTTCACTCATTTCCTGATGAGCTAGGGTTCTAAAATTTTTCTAACTGAATTATAGAATTATAGCTTTCTTCTCCAGGTGATAATTCAATATCTTAATATTTTAAGAACTTCAATATCATTAAATTTAACTAAATTTGGATTCCATATAAGAGAAGCCCTCTAGTAGGGAGTTTGAAAAATTACTATATTCCATAATATTTATAACAATTAATTAAAAAATACGTTAAAGACTGAAAAGTAGAAAACAATAAAAATAAAAAAAAAATTTAAAAGAATTTTTTTAGAAAATATTTTTTATCAAAAATATGGAGGTTGAAACAAAATTGTAAAACCTGAGGCGCAAAAAACTATACTAGTAGGGAATTAAGACACCATGAACATCATAATATGAAAGAATTCCTAGACATTTATTTAAAAAATTAATAATATGTGTGACTATATAAAATTCCAGTTTACTTAGAGTATTTCCATCAGCGTCTCATGCTTCTACGATTTTCATTTAACCTCCATAACTTTGATTTTAAAAAAATATTTTCTACATATTAGTACGCTAGCAAAAGTGTGTTTCATTTTTTTTATTTTTTATTTTTAAATAAATTCTGAAGTAGACGAACTTACTTTTTTCGTCTGGATAAATCAAGCTAATTTATTTTTATTATCATCATTTAGAACTAATTGGTAACTGCAGACAGTTATGCAATCCGGAACCAACTACAAATTCACATCGAGATTAAGGTGATTTCGCAAAACATGGGAAATAAATTTATCAATACATTTTCCCAACATTAATTCATTTCATTAAATGCTGTCTATCACGTAATGAATGTGAGTTGTTTCAATTCTGCATAGCAAATTGTATGTAATTAAGGGAACCTTCGACCAGTTTCAACGCGATTCTCAAAATTTAGCATCATTTTTTGTCTTCATGAACGTGTGAATTCCATCTGAGAAAAAGGGTTGCTCTTTCCAGTTACTGGAAACTGATTTTATAAGTTTTGTGTGGAAAGAACTCATTAATCTTCCATTCAATTTTAATCTTTCTATCTTATTCTAAAGAAGGGATTCATGCTTTTGTGAGATAACAATTCCCAAAAAAGTATTTAATTTTTTTAAAGAATTTCAATTAATTTTTATGTCTTTTAATTAGCTCCCCATATGTTATATCGTGACGCACTACAATACTGAAAATAAGAATTATCATGAGCTACTACTAAGTGCTTAGAAGTTGAGATATCTCTTTATTGCAATTACTATACAAATTATAAACGTTCTTTTCAGAATTGAAAAAGGTGTGGAAATTTGTATTATCTTTGTTTACTTTTAAATTTTATATTCATCTGTACGTATTTCTGTTGAATTTCATTAATAGCATCTTGGTGAATATTCATATATTCCACTTTGATACGTGAAATTATACATTTCGAATTCAAACATAAATTAACTCAATATTTATATTTTTGAGATAAAAGTATTTTTTCTACATTAAAGGTTATCTTAAAATATCAACTGTATCATCCACCATGAGTATAATAACTAAAATATTATTTTTATTGAATAATTCGACTTTTTCAATGATTCAAAACAACAGTAGAAGTGAAAATCGCCATTGAAACATTTATAACCAAAATATTCACATTATTATGCGAACATGCTAGTTCTAAACAAAATGAACTCACCAGGAATAACATGAAAATTGCGAATAAACAAATTAAACATAATTTGATATTAATCATGCAAACGATTTTGAGTCCAACGACTTTCAGTTTGCAAATTCTTTAAGTTTCAACATCACTCATAATAAGAATGAAATCAAGTCTGGGTGTGAAAATAAAAATAATTTTATGTCATTTTTCAGTTCTAACCATTCTTGAAGATTTTTTAATTTTGAACATTGTATGTAAGCTTTTATTTCTTTTATTTCAGCTACATAACTGGCCCACCTCAAAATGGTTACCATCGAGATTACTCAACCATGCAGCCGTACGCTGCGAGCATCATCAAAGTAATAACTCTGCGTAGACGTGGAAACGCTCCTTTGGGGTTCTCCATCAGGGGAGGTAAGAGTATCTGTTTTCTTAACTTTTAGACATAAAGAGCTTCTTCAACTTTTTCCGATTGACTTTAACCAACATTTATTTCCTTTGACCTGGTGTCAAAAATATCCCGCAAACTCATCTGCGAAGTAGTAATTAATTCAACACTCTCTAAGTGCACACATAAGCAGAGATTTAACAAAATAGGAAGACAAATTTTTAATTAATAATAGACAGAAAGAAACTGGATAAAATATATTTTTTAAAAAATAATTTAATTAAATTTATAAAATAAGGATAGTTTTCTCAGTTATTTCTCTTTGTTTATATCGAAGAAGCTGACAAAAATACCCGTTTCCGTGACCACAGAAATCATAAAAGAAGCTTTAAATTTCAAGTTTACAAGCAAACATTTTCAAAAGCGAATTTTAAAGCAGAAACAAGACTATCTAGAAAACAAAAAGAAATTTAAACCTCTTCGAACCTCTAGGGCGAAACATCGCAGTGTGATAATGCTTTAGGTTTCTTCTGACTTGATTGTATCAATCGTTGCATTCTGCACGCAACGATTTTTACATAGCACAATTTATGTAAAGCATACCAGCAATGTCAAGTTAAAAAAAACATCCAAAGTTTTGAAATATGTTAAAGCGATAGTCAGTAATACACTGAAAAATCTAATATCTATATTTGACAAGTCGCACGAAAGGTATTAAAATATTCCTATTGATTATTTATAAACTTGGTATGCTGTTGCACGCGATCATATAAAGGAATTGCATGGTTAGAAAATTGTGTATAAAATTAATTTTGAAAAATTTATTAAAATTAGAGAAAAGACAGTACGGAAATAAAATTGGTATTATTTAAAAGTTAATATTTTGACATAGTTACACAAAACTACATAAATGAAATTCGGTGTGTGGTCTTGATATCAAAATTGTAGATTTGTACGAAATTTTGGACATAGTCATTAAAGGGAAGACGAACAAAAGGCATGCTGGATTTAACACAAAACGTTCCATATTGTGTAAGTATACGTCAAAGGGAAGTACACTGCCGTTGGATTTGTAGTTTGGAATTGCTTCTTCATTTAATAAATGCATTCGAATATTGTTAGCTTCCCTCTACGTTTTTTCAGTTTGAATAAATATCTCAATAAGAAAGGAAAGAATTAGGAAAATAAAAAAAAATTAAAGATAAACAACTAGTAGAAGTAGATTATTTGGATTTACCAATAAACAAAACGAAAAAACTTTTCCTGATTACAAAAGAATCTTTCTTTCAGTTAGTATTAGATACATGCAAACTTACTCATTTTGAAAAAAAAAACCGATGATTTTTATTCCGACATTTTTGTTTTGCATTCCGATGTACTCGACAAGTATTATGAACCATGTAATAATACTCGGATTCTTCACTTTTTTTAATACCCGGATCTAAGAGTTTGTATAAATTTATGCTCATCATGATAAATCTCGAATAAATTTATATCCGGCATTTCGGAATGAAAAAAAAAATCTATTCCCAAAATACGTTTCAAATTTTTTTCTAGTTTATGCGCAAATTTAATTTATTATTATATAACAGAACTCAAAAACTATATAAAAATGATAGCAATGCGGCAATAACGAAGAAACTAGAATTTCAAAGGAATTTTTAATAAAAAAATTCTATACATAGGAAAATAATATTCTGTTTGTAGTAAAAATAAAATAAACGAACATCCATTTATTTTTAGATAATATAAGAATTTTCAAATTATCTTGCTCGACGTATTCAAATCCTGTTCGCTGTAAAAAGCGAAATATTTTTTCTCCGTAAAATATTTATCTCAATAGAGAATACAGTGTATATCTTACTGTTGAATGAAATCCTGTTTGCAGAGTATGTATTTTTGATAGAATGTTTATTATTCTGAAATAAAACATTCTGTGGTATTCCAGTTTTAGTTTGAAAAAGTTCTGTTTTTGAGTTTCATTGGTATTCTCTCCGCCTCCTCTAAGTATAATTTCTTCATTTGTAATCGTTATGAATACTTAAATAGGTCAAATAAGTTGTTGTTAAGTTTATTGTTTGTTGATTCATTCGCGCTTTAAAAATTACTTTGCCTAAACATTAAAACATTCTTTTTAAAATTTTGAAAACTGACCAAGATTTTACTTACATAGTTACTTTTTTTTCCTTCAAAAAATGGTATTTAAGAAAACTTTTTTCACAATAGATAAGCCATAAATCAATACAAAAGTCAATTCGTAAATAAGTTTATTTGTAAGTTTGAAAATTGTTGCGTGTTACTATTTTTTTTATTTGACTATGGCGAAGTGAAAAATAGAAAAAAAAACTTTTCTTAGTTTAAATGTTCCGACGGTACAAAAAATCAAATAAACTTATGTAAGTTTTGAAAATAAAGTTGTGATATTAGTTTTGATTTAAATGTTAGTAGGCTAAAAGAATAAATAAAACTAATTTTCTTAGTTCAAGTTCTCCTAAGAATCCTGGTAGTGGCCTAGCTGTAAGGTCTTTCCAGGTTCGAAACTCGATTCCCCAGAAGATCGGCCATGTATGCTTGCACTCTATATCCGACATCGTGGGTCAAACGTCCTCGGTGTGGATGTTTGGAGAGGGGCTGCCAGTTCAGGTGTCGTCTTCATCATTTCACCGTGGTTCAAAATTATGAGGTCTTTCCCAAAATATCCATCTTGTTGCTTCAAAACCGGACGTTAATATAGCTAAAACCTACAAATTGCGATCTTTTCGACTTCTTCTTTAATTCTACTATTATCAGAAAATATGGTTTACAGAAACAGTTTAAAAAATTGTAAAGAAAATTAGCAAACTAAATATTATACAGTCTTGAATATTTGAACTATACTTTGAGAGAATGCGATTTTGATCCTAGCCTATAATAATATGCATAAAAAAATTAAAAAATGGTATTCCTAGTTAACTTGTGTGTGCAGAGCAGGAATAGTAATAAAAATCTTATTGTTATTTTTTTCTACCTCTCGCTGTGTATGATAAGTATATGATATCTATTATTAGATTTACAGGAATGTAAGAAAAACATGATATCAAGTCCGAAAAGTTTTATTTATTCAAGAAAATGAATAAGTTGTTGCTGTGACGGATAACCGAATAGACGGATGACAGAAACCTCTTAATGTATATGCACAGGAACGTAATTTCACTGATGGTGTGAGTCGAAAATGAAAATAAAGTTCTTTAAATTTTACAATTTTTTTTAATTTTACAAAACAATCAATATAAACTTCAATATAAGTCACAACATAAAAGAAGTAATGTACAGAAATGTATGTTAGACTTAATTTAGACGATGACGGATAACGGAAACTGACCATTAAACGAGGGATGGTTAATCGAAGTTGTACTGTATTGTTTAATACTGTAAAAATATCGTAATATTATTATGAAGAATCTTGTACTGCTTGGGTTGAATATTGAAGTTGTGAAAACAACGGTTATCGATAGCAACATGAAATATTGCTTCCTCTAAAGAATACCTCCTCATCTGTGAAAGTAAACTTGCTTATGTGAATACTTATTTCAAAAAAGCAACACGATTCTCATTTTCTGGCTAAAAGACTTCTTCAGGGTATAATTTGAACTATTTTTAAATTTATCCATATATTTTTTTGGACAACTTGTTCTATGAGAAGACTTCTATGTTTCAAACTCTGGGACATCCTCAGCAGAAAAAAACATTATCTTGCATAAAAGCAATATCAATGTTCACATATTCACTGTTTCTCTTGGACAATAGCAACACACACACACACACACTTGGTTTATGGATTGTTCGGTGATCAGGAACACTGAGTATTCCTGTTTCCATACGTCCCATGACCCATAAATTCCGCAAACATAACCTCAATATCTGCACTGGCTACTACAGAATTGGATAAAGACTAAACTATAATTATTTTTAAAATGAGATTTTAGGTTTATTTTACAGAAAATTCTTAGCAAACAAAAGCAGTCCAAAACCAAACGTATTATTACAGAGAAGAAAATAACGGCTGATAATGCTGCCAATCAAACAAATCGTGGTTTCACAGACAGATTAGTTCGTTGACAACCTTAAAAACATAAATTGGATGAAATTCTATTTGGTATTTTGATACGACAGTGCAAAACTGTTTTCGAAGTTTCGTTTCTGTTCTCCCTATTTGATGTTGCATGTACTTCCCGAAGCATTTCGCGCTTTTCTTAATTGATACCTTAAAGCTCCTCGAGGAATTTCTGTTGTAAGTGAGAGGCCTGATTGGGTCTAACCAGTTCATTTGACCTGACATTTATGAAATGTCACAATCTGACCTGAGAAATATTTTAGCCCTGAGAACTTTAACTGACTTCTGAGGTAACAAAACTCTTACATAATGCGATGTATTCCTTAAATATGAATCTAATATAGTTTTAAAAACCAATGGTGAATCAAAATTTAATCGGAATCAATTTATGTGTGAAACGTTGAGACTACCACATATTTTTCAGACACGGTGGTTGATCGGTAAACGAATAATAGTTCCGACTATGAACAAATCGGACAAGGAGCATCTTTAATAAAGATCTTTAATCTCGTATAACCAGTATGTTACAGAAAAAACAGAAGAAGCGACGTTGTGTATAAAACTTTTAGGATTTCATCTTATTGCTTTCTGTTGGCTCAGCAGGAGCGATGAACAAATGTAAATGGGATACCAAATGGTTATCAGAAGCAGCAGCGAATTCGGAAGGCAAACATATGAGAACAAAAATTGAAGAAAAAAATTTAATGCCAGAACTATGGACTTTCGCACATCTATGAGTGGTTGAACTGACAACTGCATATATGAACTTTTGTGGGTTATATAATTTTCTCAATATTTGCAATGGTTTTTCTGAACTTTTATTTTAAAAAGTATTTGATAGTATTGAGGAATACTCAGCATAAAAAATAGTTATTGCTATTACATAGAAATAAACTTAGTAAGAAATTACATAATTTTTTTATTGTTTGAGTTCCCAAAATGAAGGAATCTAGTTCCCATGAAAATCAATGATAAATTGATGATTTATAATGAATATTTCGAATAACGTTGTCAAAACATTGTCTTTAAGTGGATTATGTTCATTAACTAATCATCCACTGTATAAGACAACCCAAATCAATTTCCAAATATTAACGACGCAGTGTGGAAAAAGAACGACATCAATTTGACTGTTTATTGCCGTATTCTTCAACATTATTTTATTTATAAATATATAATTAAAAAATTCTGCTCTTTTGTAGAATTAAATAATCAGACTTTTTGTGCTCAGATTTCAATGAATTAATTATTCATTAACTCTAGTATTTATATATGACACTTAATGAGTTTTTAATCATCTGTAAAATAATCTGAAGTTATAAATTGTAAACCTTTTCGCATTTTGCCTTCTAATTAGCAAATTTATTTTTTACATTCTTCTCCTTAAAGTGGTAACCATCGGCAAACTGGCGATGAAGAGGCAATGTATAATATGTTCATTCCATATAATCTCTGCTAATGATAAAAGAAAATACGTGTCTGTTGAAGCTCTACAAAGGAGACAGTTGAACCTAGAGCTACCAAATTTGGCATAAACTTACTTTGGAGGTTGGGAATGTGCATTAAAGAGTGACTTTTAAAAATTTTTGATAAGAATTTGAATTAATTAAAAATTAAGAGAATTTTTGCCTTTTTCCGCGATAGCTTCCGAAAATATTATAGCACAAAAATGAATTTTGCGCCATTTTGATCTTTTCAATGATTTCAATTTAACTGCCTCACAATGTTTTAGATAATTGTGATAATTTATCTAATTTTAATAAATTTTTAATCGATTACATAAATCTTACATCGATTTTAAATTTATCAAAAACTTGCATTAGTAATCAATATAAACCGACACTTCTCTATGGCATACAGATTTTCATTAAAATCATTTTGCTGTTTTTTGACAAATTTGATTGTGACTGAATCATTTGTTTTCTAGGATGGGAGCATGGAACTGGAGTTTTTGTTTCGGAAATCATTCCCGGATCCATAGCTCAAAAGCAAGGTTTGAGGGTGAGTAAATCTGACATTTTTGTAAATAATTACAATAATTTTTTAATAATGTGTATCTATGTCTATACGGCATGAATATTTAAAATCTGTATTACCTATTTGTATGTATTAAAATTATAAAGTAGAACATGAAGGGAAGAAGTTACTTCTACTATTTCGCTTCGCTTGCTGTTCTGCTTCGGGGAAAAATAATATTGAACGGTCTGAGAGGTAAAATGTATGTGATACAATTGTAACCATTTTTAGAACTAGAAAAGAAAAGAGAATTTTGAGAATGAACACAATATATTTATTTGCATTTAAGGATAAGTATCAATTCCATATGTTAAAACTGAAATAAAGTAATTTTCTAGGATTTTCGACAAGGATAAACGTTCATATTCTTAGATTTCGCTCTTTGTATAATACTTCTAGATAGTTCGTAGAACATTGAAAAGTTGGCGTTAATCAATCATTCATGAAAATATTTATTTAGACAGAGAAGATTATTATATTGCCTTGCCCTAGATTTTATGTGATAGAAATTATTAGCCAAACAAAAACATTTATTAAATTATTGTGTGCGTTGTGATTATAAAAATATTTGCCGTTAATTTTTTTCTTACGCTAACAGGATGTTTTCTACCAAGGAACTGTAAAGTGGCAACAAGAAAGCTTTGGAAATTAATGAGATTAAGTTATACAGAGTTGTTGCTAGGAGTAGGACAGGTAGAGCTGAATTAATTGGAATTTTAGAATTCTGCTTTCACTGGAAATGTCAACAAAAATATGCTTGGGAATAATTAAGGAAAATTCGTTGATTTCGCCAGAAGTGGAGACAGTATCAGAAACGTTACTGTTATCTTTTCATCTGTCATTCACTCTTTGAACATATGAGCCTTTTTTGTGTCAGTCATAAAGTAATATAAAAGCACAAAGAAGATTTGAAATCAGCTTTCATGAGATCGACATCCTAAAACTAAGAACACTCGTTCTTAGTTTTACAATTAAGTTCCCAGTATTTGTGTTAATGAAGGAAATTGTGTTGAAGAACTAAATTTTAATGCTTTATTTTCATTTGTTAACTAACTAGCGTAAAAATCTTTCAATAATCAAAAAATAACTTCATGGAGAAAATCAATAAGTTAGCTAGTGGGTAACAGTGTTTCTAACATACTTATGCAGCATATGATTGAGGTCAAAATAGTTTGCATCATTCGATGAAAACTTGGATCTAAAAACGGTGTCGAGTAGTTTTCACTGAACTGCTCGACCCGAGATCAAAGGTTTAGAGGTAAGATATCTTTGACTCTACGATGCTTGACTTTTCTTCCGGCATTTGAATGTTGAATACAACTTCTTGTTCCACGTTTCCTTAGAAAAAGAGTTTATTTGAATTTCTATAAATATTAAAGCTATTATGTAGAAGAGGTACAAGTATTAGGCCAGCTCTCTGCCAGTATTTGTAGTATTTTTTATTGATTGAACATAATATATTGTACAGAATACAGGGTATCCATGAAGCTCATATGTAACTTAAAATATTTGTAACTTTTTAAATATATGTGATAGAAAGAATTAATAATAAGGGTTAGAAAGCTTGATGTCTTTAAAATTTTATTGCTGAAATTAAACTTAAAAGTTACGTATTTATTATATCCTTCCGTTTTGAAACTAAACTGCATTTGGGGTAGGCTATCTTTAAATATTTTTGCCTACTTGCATATGGAATTTTTGTACTGAATTCAAAACCTTCTTTGATCCGCCTCCGATTTTTCTCCATCTTCAACCAAACAAAAAAATGACGGGAAGTTGTCTTTTTCCAACAGTCGCTGATGTTAAATGCGTAGGACTACTTGACTCGCCTGACTCTTTTGTTTCTGAAAGTTTCTCGGATTCTCTTTGTTACTCGCGATACTCTTCTGTTTCTCGAAGTTATTCGTGATTCTCTTTTGTTTCTCGAAGTTACTTTCAACTCTCTTTTGTTTCTCGAAGTTACTCTCAATTCTCTTTCGTTTCTCTGAAATACTAATGTATGGAAAATTGGCGAAATAAAATGAAACTAAGGTTACAATTAAAATTGTTTTATTTCTTAATAAAATATATTACAATGTCAATTCGTTTGTTTTGAATTCCTCAATCGTGCGAGGATATGTTACAATTCTGTGTAGAATCGGTCGATGATATGAAAAGTAACATACATAATTTAATTATTCGGGACTATGTTTCTTGTAAAAGTTGAATCAATATATGAATTCCGCAGAGTACTAGGATAATTTGTTGGCACCATGTTTAAATCAAAATGCTTCTTCATGAAACCGAACGCTTTCTCATTCCTTTTGGCATCTACATTAAGTCACCCATAACAATAACTGGAGCATCGTTATGTATATGAAACTCTTCATCGATCAGCAAACTTGTCTCTGAATATTTAATAAGTGCGCTAAATAAGAACATTTTCAAATGGGATGCATCTCCTCCCGGATGAATGTAAACAGAAGATAGTATATAACGCGACTGACCATTAATTGTAATATCGGTCATACAAATATCTCCAGCGCCAATGTCTTGTAATCGACGTTTATTATGCACAGTAAAATGTAAAAGATGTATGTGATGTCACCAATTCATGCGTATTTTTGCCCAACTTTGTGACTCAGTAGTCGCTAAACTACAATTCCGATTTTCATTTTTTTTGTAACTTCTGATGTTACCCTTTATCTCTAACATAAGACATTAGTTATGTATTTAACATATGTAGTTACCGAGATATAGAGGATCTCCCATACAACGTTTTTTGTGGCGTTTTGGCGTGTGAATCAAATTACTTCCTGAGCGCCAATGGGAGGAACGGAGAACTGCAGTAAAAAGTTCCTTTATTTTCTCTTCATGTAAATCCATGGGTATAATAAATAAATAATTTTAATCTAAATTTTTAATAATAAAGTTTCTAAAGAAACGAAAAAGAAGCTAGATATATCAATCTTTTATACCAGAGGTTTCCAACCTGTGGTACGCGTACCCCTGGGTATACTCGGGACCAGTTAAGGGTACGCGAAAGTTATCTTTGTAATGGCGGAGGACGCAAAACGTAAGAATATTCTAGAATTTCGTTTTCTCAAGTTCGTGTGAAAGATGAAAGTAAAAATTGTATGAGTTCCCGAAAGCCTAAGAGAAAAGGAAGAAGTTGATTAATATCTCGTAATATCATACATTGTTAGCTCTCATCGTAAGTTAATACGAAATTATTTCAATGCTGTTTTCATTCGTTTTGACTTTGAACTAATACTATTTAAAAAATTGGAATAAATTGAAAAGTCAAAAATGAAACCTACAAATTTTATTAAGTTTATTAGTTGTTTGACTCCTTAAGCTTACTTAAGGTCTTTGCGTTATTAATAAAAACCTTTTTGTGTTGGGGTTGGTTTGGAGGGGATATAACAGAAGGGGGATACTCAAAAATAAAAAAAAGATTACTCAAGGGGTACGCAGGTGAAAGGTTGAGCTATTTAATATTGCATACAAACTTTATGGACACCTTTTATGGCTTGTAATGCATTATTGGGAATTCAAGACGTTGGATATTTCATTTAAAAATTATACAATGTCTATATTTGTGTTTTGATGATCATTCATTTTCTCCTTAGGTGGGCGATCAAATCGTTCGCATCAATGGATTCAGCATCCACAGAGCCATTCATATGGAAGTTCTCAGCCTGTTGAAAACATGTCCAGGAATAGTCCTTAAGATTAAAAGTGAGCAACGCATTTTTTTATATCCACATAAAAAGCTATCGCTTTAATCATTTCTAAGATAGATAATACTTTACGGATGAGTCAACTGACCAGAAAGGTTACTCGAAAGCTCTAGTATTGCGTCAGTTGCCATGGTAACATCACTTCAACCGTAACATACAACATGGCAAAATACTAAAAGCGTTTGCAATATCGAAACGAGAAAAATCAAAGAACTTAATTATTTACGTCAAAATCGTATTAAGAGTGTTTGCGATGTCAATTTAATATTTTTATTTTATTTTTTAAAGTTAATAATGTTCAATTCGTGTATTCGCAAAGGTTGTAACGAAGCTTAGCGTTACTAAATGTTTCTTTTCATTTTAGCGCGCAATACATTTCATTAGCAGTTAAGAGATTTCATACTAAATAGGTTTCGTTCCTTAATACAATGTATTAGTAATGGGAATGAACCAGCTATTGGACTTCAACCTCAATATGAAATTGTCGCTTAGAGTATTGTTATTTGTTTTTAATAAGCATTTATGCACTCATTCATATTATTTGTTATTAAATAAATGTCTGTGTGCCCAAAGTCATTCGAATTAAGGTATATTTCTTATACAAAGCTCAATACAAGGGTGAAATTTCCAGTAACAGGTGCATAACAAGTGGTAGTTTCATCATATAAGTCGTTCAATCTACAATAATAACAGCTATAATAAATTTAACATTTTAAGTTGGTCCAGGAACTGTGCACTTTTATGTTTGTTTTATGTTGTTATATTAATCGAAATTAATAGTGTTCTTATTTTTCCTTTACAGGAGTCGGCATTCTTCCAGTTAAAGAGTGAGTTAGTTTATTTTTGTTTTCAATGTCCAAACCGTCTAAATGAGTATATTTAAAGTGATGCGCAATAATGAAATGAACATTTTTTAAATACATTATTCGTAAATTTAAATCATATATACAAAATATCTTTGGTTGAAACTGAATGAATGATGTAGGTTATGGAGATACTGATTTGACTTTAAATGTTCTTTCCAGGCGAGACAAAGATCCTGTTACCTGGAAAATTGTAGAACCGCCCCAGTCTTCTCTTATTTATTCTGATCAAGTAGCTGTAAGTACTGCTTTTTTAAAAAAAAATAATGCTTCGGTTTTTCTTATTTTTGTCGATTGTAGAGCCTAAAATCTAACACAGATTTTTCCTTCCCTAATTAGTTTTCTAGAAATCATCAAATCATTAATTTTAACTAGGAAAAAAAACTAATTTATTCTTTTACATACTAGAATTATGCAAAATGAAGGTTTCTAAAAGTGTATAGGGATAGACAATAAAATTTAAAAATTTCGTTACAAGCATAGTTAACTTTTGCGGACACTACTACTTTTTAACAATTCTTGGTTTTAGGCAGCTAAAATGAAATAAAAATTTAATTTTTCCAGCAAAAAGTTGGAGGGGGAGCGACTGCCCCTCCTCGCCGCCACTGGTTTGCCATCTATTAGCGTTGTTGAGAAATGGATGATTTTGGTGGAACTTCTAATTGGAGTTCAGGACAGCAAACTCAACTTACACTACGAAGAAATGAACTGCAGTTAAGGCTTCCAATTTATCATACAATAAAGTAGTAAACCTTCTTCTCAACCTTCAATTTTAGATAGAGAACTGAAGATACAGATCTGATAGTGAACATATTGTAAGGAATAAATTCTTCGATTTACTGATGTCTTCAGACGGTTACAAAAAATAAATAGTAAACAAAAACTGAAAATGGAATGATCATATTCCTGTCATATTTCATATGCCAAGAGGAATCTTTTTGTGCACTTACTTTGAGTGTGATGTTTATAGACCATGTTGTGCATTTCCATTTGATACTTTTAAAAATTAGTTATAAAGTTAAATCCAAGGCTGAGTGGTAACCATCTGAAATCTATCTCTACAATCTATCCACTATAAATCACTTAAAAAAATAACAAAAAAAATCCCTTTTTTCATTTATATATTTCTTGTTTGAGAAACATATCTGAGTATAATTGGAACACATTTGGTTAAGGAATATTCCAAAAGGTTACAATTTTTTCATGTTGCCTTTTTTGATGTACAATTTTCTACTAACTTCTACTATTACTACTCGTTTCTTTTGAGTTCTGCACGTAAATATAAACAAATTAAACCAAAAATAATGTTCATTAATAAAGCCAAGCCTCTGCTGTCCCGCAAGAGGTTTCCCATCCAAATTGTATGACATCTGTCACTCTGATGTAGCGCAGAGCTCGAATATTACAGTTCTTTATTTTTTGTCCATGCATTCTTGTAAGTGCCACAGACCATCTACCAGAAATAACATCAAGGCACCTGAAAACATTTAAAATTGAAGAAGGGTATTAAATCATTACTTTTCTTTATTCTGTTCCAAAATGCTGAGCATTATTCTTGTGAAATATCCTTTGTCTATATAAATTAGGCATTTGTTAATATCAGTAAAAGAAAAAATAATTTCAAGTTGTTTTGTGGCATTAATTTGTATCATTTCTATTTCCAGCATTCTCGTGTGAATGGATCTACTCTGGAAAACAGTATCATAGTGAAAGTTGAAATAAGTGTTCCAGGGAATCAAAGTCTCGGTTGCAGGTAAGGCGATGGTTTCTATTTACAGTCCATACTCTAATGGTTTCAATATCTTTTTAAATGAATAGTTTTTTAGATAATAATGCTCTAAAGTTGCTATACCTAGCAATAATTACTTCTCTCTATATAAGTCATCCAATGAGTAATAAGACATATGCATGCAAGTTCTTTTCTCTGGCGTTTCTGATTAGGTTCCTGAATTCCTTTACGGTTGTAATATATTTTAAGTATTCGAAGCTCACATGTTAAATAAAAGTTTCTTATGCAACAAACTTTCTCAGGCTGCTCACAAAAATGCATTACCAACTTAAGCATTAACTAATTGATTTAAAACTTTTTGATACGATTAATTTGCTTCAAATTTTGTTAAAAAATTTTCAGCATTGCCAAAGGACCCGAAGAGCTTCCAGGCATTTTTATGTGCACCGTCAAAGAGGGCGGCCTTGCTGACCAAGCTGGTCTGCAAGTTGGAGACCAAATTTTGGACATGAATGGAACAAGTTTCAATGACTTGAAACTCAGCGAAGTAGGAACTCTCATTTTTCTTACACTCATAAGGAATAGTATTACAGGTGTACCAGCTAAAAATATTCCAAAGTAATGCTTCAGACTGAGGAAATTATACATGATTAGTTGTGCATATCGTTTGCATCAACGAAAGCAACTCCTCAAATCTCTTTGATGTTAATAAAATTCATTTTTAGCACCATTAGTGACTCTTCAGACGTCTATAGTTAATCACAAAGAGTAATATACCTTGATACGAGGACATACAGTAAAGACGGAATGACATGACCACCGCAAATAAGAAGACGATCACTGTGAACCACGCAATATAGATACCATTACCATCGTATCATGCACCGAACCCTCACAAGGAGGTACGTCCTGACATGGGCAATAAGACCATTGAACAGTCTTACTATCATTATTACCCTTCCGGCTTAATAATGATGAACCTGCTTACTTATACGGAAACTTCTCATTCTCATACTCGAAGTACCAGAGATTGCCCCCCCCCCCCCGGAGTGGAATATCCTATAGGTATTCGATCTCTTGCCGCTTAGCAATTGAGGTGTAACTGCTTGCTCTGTTTCAGGTCATCCATGCGGCTTTTTTACTGGAAAGCCATCATTTTAATGAATCCTCCATCAAAAATGTTAAGCGATGTTATTTTTTGAGATCTAGGAGACCAGGCATGACTCTTCTTCCAACCAAACGTCGAATAACGCCTCAAATGCTACTGTACTGCAAGAGATTTATTTCTGACTAGCTATTATACCCGGCGTTTCTCGGGATTAAAATAATTTTATGTCTAATATTTTTAATGAAAAAACTATTTTTGTATAGAAAATTATAATACAAAAAATTCCTTTATCGTTTGAAACGTTTTTACTTCAAATTTAGTTAATAAATAATGAAGTATAAGAAAGATTTTGACGAATGTTTTGGGACAATTAATTAAATAGTTAAATTTTCATTAATAAAAAGCGTTAAAATAAACTAGATCAATAGTTGTTCCTGATATAAATTATGAACCGTCTGAACTTTTCTTTAGTATTCTTCCTTAATTTTGTTTATATGTTCTCTTCATCCGTATTCCTGTTCTTTAATAATAAAAAAATAAATTGCTACAAATTGTGAATTTTATACACTGTTGAATTTTTTTAAAAAAAATTATTGAAATGAGAGCAACAATTTGAACGCAAATTAAATTTGTGTCACTGAAAAGCTGTCTTTTAAACTTTAATATAGTATAAAAATAATTATTGTAACATAACACTTTCGAAATATATCACGGAAAAACGCAAAATCTTGTCTAATTTTTAATTAACTAAAGTTTTAATTAACTTTTGGGCCTTTAAAAGTTGACAGTTATCTTTCACTTTATAAAATATTTACAGAAATGAAAAGAAATTAGTTCAAAGTCTCACCGTTGCCTAGCAACGAAGTATCTATAAAAATGCATTATTTCAAAATTGTCTGTAAGTAATCAATTTTTTATTTTTTTTAAACTAATAAAATTTGAAGGAAACATTGCACAGAAATAAAATTGATATCAATGAAAAGGTAAAATTTTAAAGTTTAAGATGGTATAAAAATATTTTTTGTCGGACAATTTGTTCCGAAGTTACTGTGGAAAAACGGTTTCGGTTAATTTCTAATTAACTGACTGTTTAATTAACTTTTGGACTTTGAAACGTTCATAAGTGTCTTCCTCTTGTGTTAAATAATAAGTGTTCAAAATTTGGTTGAACACAGTCCATTGATTTAGGAGGAGATGTGCAACATAGTCACATACATAGCCACATAAATAGGCATAATAAGACTTTTATTTATATTACGATTTAATTTTTGAAAGATTATTAAAATGAAGGGAACGAATTGAACGGAAATGAAACTTGTGTCATGAAAAGCTAATATTTTGAACTTCTACTATGTGTAAAAATAGTTTTTGTGACATAATAAATATTTTCAAAAAATATCACTGAAAATGCCCAAATCTTGCTTAATTTCCAATTAACTGAAATTTTAATAAGATTTGAGACTTTTAAAAGTTGACAGTGATCTCCCTCTTCTTATATAAAATATATTTATAAAAATAAGCAAACATTTCAGAAATAAACGTAAATTAGTTTAAAGTCTAGCCGTTGCCTAGCAACGGAGCAGCTATAAATTTCCGTTATTTTAAAATCGTCTGCAGGTAATTAACCATTTATTAATTTTTGAAAAATTAATAAAAGTTGAAGGAAAAATCTCACAGATATAAAATTGGTATCATTGAAAAGGTAAAACGTTGAACTCTAAGATGATATAAATATATTTTTTGTGGAACAACTTGCGTTGAAGTTATTGCAGTAAAAGGGTTTCGGTTTATTTCTAATTAACTGACTGTTTGATTAACTTTTGTGCTTCGAAAAGCTGGCGATAACCTTCCTCTTGTCTTAAATAATAAGTATTCAAAGTTTGGTTGGAATTATTCCAGTAGTTTATGAGGAGATGTGGAACATGCAAAAAAACATGCATACAAACATACCCACAATGACTTTTATTTATATTAAGACTGGGTAATTTGCAGAGGTGCTAATGATGCTCACTTTGAACTTGATTAACTTGCTAAGAAACATGAGGAACTGCTCTCTTCAATGCAGCTGAAATTTTAACTATGTGTGGTTTTCTCAGTATAATCAATTATATTTGGATACCCCAAAAACTTTGTACAATGTATCTATTCATTTTAAATATGTTCCGTTTCATACTGAATTTATAAACCTTTAGTTGAAAGATTTTTCTACGTAGTTTCTAATTATAAGACAAAACAGAAAAGTATTTTAAGTGATCATCAATACATAAAATATATCAATGATTTTTTATTGAAGTTTGTGAGAAAAAAAATTGATTACTATTGATTACTCTGAGTCTGTATGAATTTGAAAAGACTAAAATTGTCGATATAGACATGATCATGACAATATCCAGAAGCAAATGAGAAATATCTCTTGAGCGAATAGCAAAATCATTGAACATTCGTGGAAGATTTAAACATAGTACGTATATGGACACACAAGTATTCAAATACTTTATATTCATTATTCACGTCATAATTGTGAAATTACGATTTGAAATAAAGTCACGATTGTGATTTCATTTTCGCCGTTTAGTTTTGAGATGACAAATTGCAATTTATTAATTTTAATTTTAGAAGTTAGGATGGTTAGCAATCAGCAAGTTAGAAGAAAATCCTCACTTTTCGATAAAAACATTCAAATTACAAAATGAATATATATTTTTAATATACAGTTTCTAACCTGTTTCGTATCTGAGAATTTTAAAGGATATTACAATTTTGAAATTCTAAGAAACGAAAATAATTTTTTAAGTCTGAAAAAATATATTTATGAAACTGAAAAATGTCTAAAAAATAAAAATATATATAGCAAAATCATGAAGTTAAAATTGAAAATCATTCAGCAGAAAATAAAACATTCCCAAAACATGATTTTTTTTCGGTTTTTATAAATACCACGTTACAGACGGAGCAAAATTTTGCAATAAGAAATATAATCCAAAAATTATCTAGCTTTGTAATAAATGAAAATATTGACCTCATTTATGTTTCAAATCTTTCACTAAAATCCGCTAAAGAGAAGTTGGAGTATTTTTTACACGCTTTTTTTTAATTTCACATGTTTCATGTTTGTGAAGATTTTTAAATTTTGCAGTCAATTTTTCACTCACTTTCTTATGTACTAGAGTTCTGAAATGTTGTACAATCGTGTATTCCAAATGATGGTGCAATATTTTAATATTTTCATAACATAATCAATAATTTTCACTTAATCGATTAATTCCAATTGAAGTTTGATTCTATATAAGAGGCAACACATGGTAGTGAATTTGAGAAAAAAATTGCATTTTTCTATACTATTTTTTTTTGTAATAATAGTATATGAAAGACCAAAAATAGAAAATAATATTTAAATACAGATTTTTAAATACACGCTTTTATTCATATACTAAGATGTAGAAAATAATATTTTAATCGAAAATGTGGAAGTAAAAGTAAAATCTTGAGGTGCTGAAAACATTAATGTATAGGAATTAAGTCACGATAATTATCATTAGGAACAAAATTCTTAAAAATTCATTAAAAATATTGATTAAACTATTTATAAAATTATTTAATATTATTTATAAAATTATTTTATTAGTTATTAAAATTCCAATTTACTTAGAATATTTAGCACCTCACGCCTATACAAATTTGTTTTGAGGTCGATATTTTTTATTTAAAAAAAAATTCTGTTTTTTAATACGCTGACAAAAATGTGTCTTTAAAAACTTTTTTGTTTCTATTATTTATTGCATAAATTAATTTGTAGTCTATATTTCTTATACACGCAGTTTTTTCAATGTGTGTTATTTATATTATTATTATTTATGTTATATATTGTCAGCATACAAATCAATTTTATTCATCTGACTCGATATAGTTAGTGTGTAGGGTACTCACACGAGCTGAATAAATAACGAAGTGCCCGAATTAGCCGAACAAAAAGTTTGGCATCAGTCCATGGATGCTCTCGAAAGTCTTAAGTAAATAAAATATTTGTGCATATAAAAGATTTAACTTGAATTGTTTTCTTTCTCAGGCTGTAGCTCGTATGAAATCAGCTAAAGACATTCGCCTAACTGTCAAGAAAGCAGCCGGAATCAGTCTGTTTCTTGACAACGGATCTTCAAGTCAACACTCCAATGGCAATAAAAACGAAGACACCATTTCAACCTCTCGAAGTCTGAGTGACGGGTAATTTGCTTCTGTGCATTCACTGCAAGAAAAGTTTTCCGGAAAATTTTGGTTTAGGACTGGATATCAACGATTACTTTCACATCTGTAGAGTTGGCTTCAGAAGCCACAAACTTTTCACTTTACTGTCCATTGAACTGATTCGCTATGTAGTTTTTCTTTACTTTTCTGGTGGTAAATGATTAATTTTAGCTGTTATTTTAGTTTGCTGATAGTAGATTCAGTTTTTGCTAACACATTTGCTGAATTTAGAGTACTTGCATGGGCTGTTATAGAACTACTAAAATTATTATAATGCATATTTTGAAAGAATATGAATAAAAGTTTTAAGATTCAAAATTTTGCCTTATTATTTAATAACTGAATTAAGTATTTTTGTACGCTTATGAATATGGTGTAAATTGTAACATTTCAGTATATCTTCGTTAAACTAAAAATCAGAATAGCTTTAAAAAGTTACGGAAGTTTTATTTTTACATCAGATTGCTATTAAAAACTGATATATGGCGCTTGTTAAATGTTTTTTATTTTATTTTTGTCCAAAAGGCAATTAATCGGAAAATTAAAGAGTTTTACCTTGAATTGTTGGATGGCTTTATAGAAATCATTTATTGACTGTACTTAAGAATTTGATTTAGAGTTGTCAACGAAATGAATGGGACACCTCTGTAATTCTGCTATACATTATCGCAACTTCACAAAACTAGTGTCAATGTTAACGGCTCAAGAGGACAGGTTTATTCAGATAAAAAAACTGATTAACTGACTTAATTAACAGCTATCTCGGAATTTTCCCATTACGCCTATCAATTTTTTTCGCTGAATCGACACTCTCCATACACTTTTATACAGTTGTGATGATAATTTCGAGAGTTATAGGGTTTTGAAAAATGGCGTTTCCAATGTTAAATGAATTTTGGGAACTTTTGACGATATCTCGGAAAGTATTATATATTTCTCAAAACTTTTTTCACTCACTAAAAGAACACTATATTTTTACATTAAGTCATAAAAAAAATTCATTAATAAAAAAATTAAATATTTTAAAATTTTTTTAATATGTCAATATGATATGTTTCACATATCAAGTGCATATATATAATAGTTTCCGAAAGATTTACAAAAAACTGCAATTTCCCACTGTTGACATGCAACGACCACTTTTTGAGGGACTGTATATCATATTTATTTGTATTTATCGGTCTACTTTTGATGAAGATCTCGTGTTTCATGAAAAGCAGACCTATAAATACTAATTAATATAATATACGGTCCCTCAAAAAGTGGGCTTTGCATGTCAACAGTGGGAATTTGCAGTTTTTTATAAATATTTTGGAAACTATTATATATAGTTTCATATAATAAATTTCAAAAAATCAAGTATAGCACTTGATTTTTTGTATACAGGCATTATAACGTCTCTGCTTTGCTGTCATGTAAAAATTTCACTATGTTACAATTCACTTTTTTTTTTCACTGTCATATTAAAATTTTTAAAAAATATTTAATTTTTTTTATTAATGAATTTTTTTTATGGCTTAATGTAAAAAAATTAGTGTTCTTTTAGTGAGCGAAAGCAGTTTTGAGAAATATATAATACTTTCCGAATTATCGTCAAAATTTCCTAAAATTCATTAAAAATGGGGAAACGCCATTTTTCAAAACCCTATAACTCTCGAAATTATCGTCACAACTGTATAAAAATTTATTGGGAGGCTAATTTCATGACGAGGAATCGATTCAGCGAGAAAAAAAAATTGATTTGCGTAATGGGAAAATTCCGATATAAATGTTAATTAACTCGGTTAATTAGTTTTTTGATCTGAATAAACCTGTCCTCTTGAGCCATTAACATTGACACTAGTTTTGTGAAGATGTAATGATATATACCAGAATTACAGAGGTGTCCCATTCATTTCGTTGACGACTGTACACGGAGACATATTTATGGTGGAATTTGTTTTAAAAAAATCATGCTTATATTTTTTATTCATGATTCATCTCTTTGGATGCTATTTGCAAAAATGTTTTATATGTTTTTTCTGAAGATTTATTTTTATATTAGGTCATGATTACTAGCTGATACTTCGCGCTTATTACTTGTTCGTTATTTTATTTTTGCTTGAAAAGAAATTAATTGGAAAATCAAAGAATTCTGCCGTCTATTGTTAGGAAGCTTTATACAAATCATCTATTAATAAGAATTTGATTTACATGGAAATATGTTTATGTAGGAAGTTTTTAAAAAGTGCGTTAGAATTTGTTTTTTATCAGAATTCATCTGCTTTAGATGCGATTCACAAAATGTGGTATTTGCTTTTTATTTTATGCTATTTAATTTAAATGAAAAAAATGTAAGAAAGTCAGATTCTTTGCTAATATCTGTATTCCCATTAAAACTCCGAAATAATTATTAAAAACATTAAGAGAGAATTTATATTGCATAAGGGGTTTTAATTCAAAATAATTTATAAGCTTAAAGAAGAGTTTAAGCTTTTCATTAAGCTTTAAGAAAACTTGAAATGTCAATTTTAACTTTAACGATATGCAATATGAAACATTTGTATATTAAAAAAAACTTAAGCACAAAACACTGTACTGTATTTCAACTTAAAGAAGAAAATTTTGCACATAGATTAAATGCAGATTTGAAATGTGCAAAAATTGAATTCGGTATTTTAAATCAGAATTTCATTTTGGATTGTTTTTCTAAATGAAATTCTTAGATCGAAATGGCAGGCAATTTATGGTATTTATACTGCACAGCACGTACCCAGCTACACGCATGAAGCAAAAATATTTACAAACAGTCATACTAACAAAAATCTCATACAAAAGTTCTGAACTTTTAATCAAATTAATAAAAAAAGCGAAGTGAAAAAAGTAGATTTTTTGCCATCTCAATTAGTGTAAAATATTTATGATGGCTTTTTAAAAATTTTTAACTGCAAATCACATATTAAACATTCTTATATATCTTTTGAAATCACTTTACTTAAAATGTGCTATTTTTTGAGAGCATCTTGAGTCGATAGTTTTTGATAAGCATTGAAAGCGAAGTAATTAATGCGGCAACGTCTACAAATTGATTAGAAAAGACACAGCGTTCCTGTACGGTGCGTCATTTTCAGTTGCATTTGTAAGTAGTTAGATAATTTTTTTATGTTTTTGCACATAGTAGTTAGCTGACTGCACGCTGGTTAGTTAGCATGATTTATTTGCTTGCATGCCTTTTGCTTGGGTATAGATTTTCATCACCAGATGCTGCATTCATTTTTATCTTACTAAAACTAATTTAAGTGATGTAACATTGAAAAATTAAGTAACATAGTCTTGAAGTAACACAACATTGAAATGAAATACTTTGTTTAGAAATAACAGCAGCACTAATCATACACTTAATAAAAATGTTTTACCCGTATTAACTTTTTAAGTGATTTTTTGAAGTTGATTGGTACAAATTTCACAAGTTTAAGAATTACGAATGCTAAATTTTTCATGGAATGTTATGAAATATATAAATATTTCGATGAAATGTAAAATTTTTAAAAAAATTCTTTGTCATTCTTTTGTTTGAAAAAAGCATCACACATCTCCAACGTTATAAACTGGAAGTTTTCCATATAAAACTATTGATATTTTTATTTTACAGATATTGGTTCAAATTCTGACTTTCTTTACTTTTTTCATGCAGCTATTGAACACTGAAATTACTTTGATAAATGCTTTAAAATGTGATGGAAATATTTTAGGGGAAATATTTAAAATTACATAACATATTGCATTTGTTATAAAATTCTTGAATAAAACTGTTTCAAGTAATGAAATGTTGAAAAATAATGACCGTGTTTACATAGTTCCATTAATTAATAGTTCCATTTCAAAGTTTCCAATTAATTAATGGTAATGAAAATAATGAATAAGAACCAATCTGCATTACACATTTAGATTAGAATCATATATTGGTAAAAAAAAAATCGGGAATTAAAAATGACTATATTTTATATTTTTACTTTAATTTCATGAAATTACCAATAAATTAAACAATTTTTGAATATCAGCATAACTTTAATTAACTACAGTTACATTAAATGCAGTGCGATTATGCGTTTTTAGTGAAGTTTGTGATATAAGCTAAATATTAGAATATTAGAAAAATAGTAGCTATATTAGATCTGACGTAAATGATTGGATTAAAATCGTCTTTATGTTCTATAGGTTGTATTTGTATTATAACCTATTTATGGACTGATTTGATTTATGTGAACTTTATTATGTATTTTAGGAATGTAATTAGACAATTTTTCGACCATAATACACATTTTCATTTAATTAAATCTATTTTTAATAACAGAGTAAAACATTTCCTCCCTTTTCATCTGAAAACGAAAAATATTCGACTTTCTCTTCTGTGTATAGGTATGAAATATTTGCTCTTCGAATAACAAAGCGTCTTACATTTGAAATTATTTTTTACACCAAACTACCCCACTATTCCTTTGCTACATCTTTCCTGTCCTTCTGTTCGCAACCACAAATGCTCATTCACCATAAACACTTAAAAATATTATTCATTAGTTTTCATTTCTTAATGATCCCACACATGCTTACTGGTTCTTTCTTTTCCCTTAGACTCTCAGCCACGCTGAAAGACCATGATTTCTCCGGCAGTTGCTCCTCCAAGTCCGAGCGCAGTTCTTTCCAAAGCAGTGTGTCCAGCGATTCTGAGAAGGATTACTCCATTTCTGAAGAAAGTGCGTTTGAAGGAGTGTCCAAAAAGAGCAGGTGGCCACCGCCCCCTCCAAAAAAGAGCCCATCCCCACCCATAGAGGATGACCCTGCCTGGCTCCTCGAAGAGAAAAGAATGATCGAAGAGGACAGGAGGAAATTAGAGGAGGAGAAGAGGAGACTGGAGGAGGAGAAGAGGAAGCTGGAGTTGGAGAAGTCCTCCTCCTCTGCTTCCACATCATCATGTTCTCAGCCGACTTCGTTAGAGGACAGCTCTCTTAAAGATAATAGTTTCTTGAATGAGTTACAGAAAGTTGCAGCTAGAATGAACACAAAAGAGTGCAGAATCTTTGATGAACCTAGAAATGGATCTATTAAACCAAACAAACCTGGTTGGTAGACTAATACATTTTTTCTGACTATCTAAAATCTGAAATTGAAATTAATTGAATTAGTTGTTATATTATTACACGAGACCCAAGAACATTACTGCTAAAACAAAAAAAAAAACATGGTTGGTAGACTTATACATATTTTTTGCCAACGTAAAATGCGCAGTTGCAATGAATCAAATCGTTGTTATAATATTACACCACGTCAACGAAAATCAACCATTTCTTAATTTTATTCATCTGCCGTATCTTGGCTAGTCACGTTTGTTTGCTGATTTGTTTTGTTGAATCAGTGCCGTTTCGAAGCGAGTCAATCGGCCTATTTGTTACATGCATTTTGGAGATTTTGCCCCACCCTACATTGAGGGAGTTAGGGCTTTTTTACCCCTCCTATACTTCAAGTGTGTTAATGACGAACATGTGTACCAAGTTTCATCAAAATCCCTTTAGCCGTTCGGAAGTGATGCTAGAACAAACATATATACAAACGTTGAAGTTTTATATATATAGATAATTCCTTGTACGACCGAGATTTAGATTATGATTCTTTGTTGTGGGTTTATCTAAAAAAAAATAAAATACACCATATGTAGAGTTTGAGAAGAATAAGGTAAAACATCAAGAATATGCTGAAATAAACTGAAGATTGAATATATCTAAATTGATTGAAATTGTCGATTTATTGATTGAAACTGAAGATATCGTTATGCATAATCTCTAGTGGTTCTTCTTTTTCAAAATAATTCTTGTAGAAATTTTATTGATTTTGAAAGATGTACTTACATTAATATTTCTTTTTCCCTACTCCTGCAGAAGTTTTCAAAGGCAAACGAGGCAAAGAAGATGCTATTAAGCGAATGCAACACGGTAATTAACTTCTTTCATCTCGTTTAACTTTTTACTTTTATTGATAAAGCATTATGTATTTCATAGCATACAATTATAGATTTCTTCCGAAAACAAATCTTATACTGTGCTGTTTAGTTCAAAACTAATATATTTGACCTGAAAATGTGCACAGCTTTCGGGTCCTAGTAAAATTGAAAGATTTGATCGATCCCTATTAGTTATAAATATCAAATTTTATTTTATCTTATATCAATTCATTAATAATTTAATAACGGTTATTTCTCTATTAAACCGTGCTTAAATGAGAAATGGCAAATCTATCAGTCATTGATTTGTCTTGCACGTGTTGACAATGAGTTGAAAACTGGTTTTTTTAAAACTGTGGATAGCGATTCCAAGTACAGTCGCACGGCAAAGTATTAAACTATATCTCACAAGGCTTTTTTTCCAGATTCTTTAACTTTTGTAAGCAAAAACAGTTCGGAAAATTATCTGGATTTAAAAAATGTCATTGAATTTTTCATTTTTCTTTCAGCTATCTTTAATTATTTCGCTCTTATCTTTAATTATTTCAAATTCGATCGCGACGAAGTTTTTTAAACAAAGATGGGCTTGCGACGATCCCCCCCCCAAAAAAAAAGCGTCGCGAATGGAAAATAGTTAGTATTAGTTTTGTTTTGTTTAGGGCAGGGATATACAAACTGTTTTAAGAGGGGGGGGGGCGGGAATGGTGAGCGGATATAATTTATTTTAAAATTCAATAAAGACTCAAAAAATATTATTTTAAAAATTCTTTAACACGCTATGAATGATGTGTTGTGACTGCATTTTGAAAATAATCTGGTTCGAACCGCAATGTACTGATTATACTATTATTTTAAAATCTGAGGCGAGAAAGAACCTCTAAGTGGGCCATAGGTTATCCATAACTGGTCACGGGGAAATGCTGATTTTTCATAAGAAGATGACATAATGTGCTATGACATTTTGAAAAAATTGTTTTCTTTATACATGATGCTCTTCTACATTATTTTGGACTGCGAAAAAAGTTTTCTTAATTTTTCAGTTTAATTCTGCTTGTCCAAAAATTTAATAACTATGTTAATAAAATAACTATGTTGAATAAAATAGTTAATATTTAGCTTCTTAATAAATTGGTTTTGTTTTTCACCTTATTACCAAAAATGAGAAGAAATGTGGATTTAGAAAATGCAAATATAACAGTCCCATGCTTCTGCAAACTTGTTTAAAACGGGTTTTCGTAATCTTTTTCTACCTTTGGCTGTAAAAAAACATTCCCAAACTGATTCCATTTCCGCCAGAAAAATCTTTCCAAATTGATTCCATTTTCACCAGAAAAATCTTGGTGCGACTCCGAAACCAAAAATAATAAGAAAATAAGACATTAATTGGCGATAACTAAAAATAAATTCAAAAGATAATTATCTAGAAAATTTTATTCAAGACACGTTTTTGAACTAAAATGGTAGGTAGTTTTAAACAAAAAAGCGGTGCAAGAAATGTGGCAACCTTTACATTTTTCTACTCGATTTCACTAGAGAACGTTACCCACAGCTTAAGAATCCCTGTTTTAGACTACTAAGAAGCTCACAAACAGGAGTAAGAAGATATATATAAGAACGAAAAAAATTAATATAACTTTTACCTTACTCTGAAAATCTTATATAGCCTGTATCTGATCTTAATACAAGTGGAAGAAAATATCTCTACCTTTAGATTCGTTCACCAGAACATTTAGGTAAAATTGATTGCCAGTTCATAACCATAAGTATATGATAAACAATGTTTCCTGCAAAAAAGCGAAGCTGAAAATTGGAAATCTTTCAGTGTAAGTCTAAGGATAGCATCACATTTCTTCTTATCCTTATTATTAAGTATATTAAGATTCAGATGGTATAAAATGTTCTCATCTAATATTTTTGAAGCTTAAAATGCTCGAGTCTGAATACAAAAAAGTTTCTACCCATTTATCTTTCCGTTTCTTTTCCAAAGGATTTGTTTCCAGATCAAAAGTTTTCTTTATCAAAAATTAGTTTGTAAATCAAATTTTAATGAAAGTGTCATTATACTCTAGGAATTCCTAAAGAAGTAATTAAAAATTATCTTAAAATAAAAACAGTTACGAAAAAGAACCCCGAAAATTACTTGACACATATCAAACGAAAAATAACGTTTCAGAAGTAAAAGGCAAAAGGAAGGGCATGAACTGACATAAATCTATATTTCTCTTGGGGTTATAAAAAATGAAAGTTCGGCTCAATTTACACATTCTGCATAGAAATATTCAAGAAAAATTATATATAAAAGAACGCTACCTTTAGTATTATATGACTTCTGACATGAATTTAAATCAAAATCTCTATATTACGTGGGATATTTTTCAGCTCGGGAATGCAAATTTTTAATTTGTTTGACCTTAATTCTTAAAACTGATATCATTTTAGCTTAGGGGTGTTTTTTAGTGTCTTTATGCAAATACAGATATAGCCGGCAATAAACTTTCATGGTTTTTTCATGGTCTCCAAATTTCAAAAATTGTTTCGTACTAACTATAATTAAGATACTGATATGTTTTAGTCCTCACCTGTTAAACTTTTCTTTTATTTCATTGCATTGTAAACTTGAATCTCAGAATTTGTTAAATGCATACATTTGAGAGCTCTTGTGCACACAATTTAATATGGAATTTTTAAAAGAAAATGTAATTAATGAAATGCTACAGTATTCTAATTATATATTTTTGCGTATATGTGTTCTAAAACATATTTTTAAATACTGTAGGATTTTAAAATAAAAATTTATATTAAAAGTTCCTATTGGATGTGCAATCTTTTAAAATGAACTATTATTTACAAAATGCTACAGCATATTAAAGTATTTTACAATACTGTAGCAAATTAATTATTAATCATAATTAAAGAATCTGTTAAATGTATACTTTTTAACAGCTCTTGTGAATACACATTTAACATAAATTATTAATTATGAAATTCTACAATATTCTAAAACTTATTTGGCGTTTTTTCTTAGAAATGTTGATGGAAGAATTTAGAGAAGCCCACAGGAAAATGTTTGGTCAACACTCTCTCGTGGTTACGGAAGAAAATGTGAGTCAAATCGCTTAGTAATTATTAAAAACTGTATATTTATTTTTATCTATATCTTGATTTAAAGTATTCTATTTGCTCAAAATATTTTGTATTATATTATGATTAATTAAATTTTTAAATTATTTAAAATAACTCACCTAAAATGAAAAGATACCCTTATATTAAATAGAGGTATGTATTTTCATACTGCAAATACATGAATGATCGCATCTGTTAGGAGGGTTAATTTCTTCACACTAATGATAGTACTAGTAAGCTTAACTTTTACAAAACAATAGTTTTGCCTCACCAAGCAAAACGAGATTCCAATTCGTCTATTTAAGAAAATTACAAATTTGATGAAATAAATCTTTTTTACGAACAGTAAAAATTTCTTATAGATTAAAGTAAATATAAGTGATTCATAAATATAAGTCTATGTTAATGATTCACTATGTTTATAAGTTTATGTATATAAATATATAAGGAAAATATAAGTTTATTTTCCATATCAGAACAATCCTAAACTCTAAGAATGTTATGAGCAAAAAAATAATTAATTTAATATTGCTAAGCCACTCTACTTGAGGTAACAACGGACATTCTATGATTAATAACATTTTTATTCATACTTTTCCAAGTTTTTATGAAAACCTCTACATAGCAACTACTTTATAATTATCCATCATTTATCCTATTTTTTTCCATCGGCCCTTAGAAGTTTAACTGAGTGCCTTTTTTAAAAAGGATGTTGAATTAATTGAGAAATATTCGTTTTACCACAATGTATCTCCAATCTTTTTTTTTTCATTCGCCATTTTGCAGGGCCAAGCCAAAGAAGAAGAAGGTTCGAAGACATCAAGTACGGATACATCCAAAATATCTATCAAGGCCAAAGCAAAACCTCCTCCGCCACCTCCCAAAGCTGTAGAAAATAACAAAGAGTGCCAAAAGGTAGAGTAAAATTTTCTTGTTTTATTGATTAGCTTGATTGTTATATTTTTGATAACGAAGATTAAGATTTAGTTTTAATATTAGGTTCTTGAGTCTATTTTCCCCTTTCTATGTTTTTATTAAAATAGCAATATCATAAAAAAAACTAGCAAATGCATTCGTAAGTTCCCATTAGTATGCGTCTAGAAAGTATCTTCGTAAGTGCTCATGAAAATGTGTGTCAAAAGTTAGATTTCCCCCTCTGAGTTCTGGCCTTCTTTTTTGTGACATAGATGCATCCTTTCTCACCATTTGGTAAGCACGGTCTTTCTACATTCTTCTGGGCAAACCAGTATTTGCAAAAGAAGCAGAGATGTAATGATGTATAGGCAGCAGTAGTGAATAATTATTGTGAATTTATTCGTTAAATAAACATGGATGGAGAAATTGCTGCATTTTTCAAACTTTTTTTCTCCTTTTTTTTTACTTTAACTTCCTCCCAGCCGGTTCTGCCATTAGCTAATTAGTCGACATAAACATTTACATCGTTGTTAGGTCGTCAGATAGCGTTGCTCATGCAGCTTTTTATTTCTATTTAGTACTTGCTCTCTGCAGTGATTTCTATATGGCTATACAGCAATGGTATATATTTGCCATTAGCTTAGCAGTACGATGTACGTCAATCCTCAGAGTCTCTAGGCACGAGGCGAGCGCCTCTAGCGCCTGTGCACTGATTATGCAAAATTAAAACTCAAACATCAAACTCCCACAACTTTCAGCTCACAAGTGTATAAAATTTCTTACACGACTAGGTCAAAGATTAAACCGAATTTTTGAAATTTAAAAGATATTATTCTTATTATACAGCTACTTATCAATTAAACATTTCACTTTCATTTCAGATTACAGTCAATGGTCAGGTGCCAGGTCTCCAAAGTCAAACAATTCCAAGACCTGAGAAACCAACACCTCCCGTACAGAAGGCACCAGCAAAAGAAACCCCTAAACCTCCCATGCAACCACCAAGCAACGGCGTCAAGGTCACAGTTATGGGAAGCCGACCGCTCGAGAACAGCTGTTCCGTTGCAGCCTCTAAAACCAAGACGGGAGCTCTGGTAGAAGTTACTCCTTGGACAACGAGGCTCTAAGAAGTTCATTCCATTCTAGTACATATTTGAATATAGTATCTACT
Source organism: Araneus ventricosus (assembly GCA_013235015.1). Classification (NCBI taxonomy): domain Eukaryota; kingdom Metazoa; phylum Arthropoda; class Arachnida; order Araneae; family Araneidae; genus Araneus; species Araneus ventricosus. The sequence continues at coordinate 911,408 of BGPR01000169.1, read as the reverse complement.
CTAGTACACATAAGCAAGGGAAAAAATATTTATGTCAGATTAGGTATTCTACCTAAAGGAAAATCGCTTCATTTTTTTCATATTTTCTTTGCTTCAATCATGGTCCATAGAATTTGATTTCAAGTTGAATAACGGGTCGAATTTAAGAAATGCTGACTCAATCACAGCCAAATATTCAAAAGAATAAACAAATTGAAACATGGCAAATAAACCCAATTATTCACTCTACTCATGACGAATTTTTTACATTGCCTTTCTCATCTTTCCAGTATGCAGCTTACGGATTCTTTCATAGTTCATACGATATAAAAATATATTCCTTGTCATGTATCATTTATTGATTGAAAGCAGATATTCAACTGAGAACCAGACAATGCTTTATGAATTTGGGGTTCATTATAGAAAACTCTAACTTTTTGTGAATAGTTTGCCATGCAAAACTGCACCAGTTGCAATCAGGTGTACGAAAGGCTATTTTTAATGTAATAATTAATTTTGAAAAAAAATGCAAAGGATTTTTTCTGTAGTTTTGTAAAAACAGCGATATGTCAAAATGTATATTTTGGGATTGCTTCAAAATGTATGAATTTCTGTTAGATAAAAAAGATTTAAAACTAAAATTTCTCTTATTCTTTTTTTACCTAAAGAAATTAATTTACTTAGGTTAGCAAAATTCTTCCCTTTTCCTTTCTTTTTTTTTATGAGAAAACAAATTCTTTCAGAGAAATAATACTTTAAAAAAATAATTCTTTTTTTGTTACTACATGCATGATCATTGTCCAGTAGCTACACTAGATATTAGAATCAATGTATAACAAAAAGATGCATCACTTCAGAGGTAATATACATACAACGTGGTCACAAAATACTTTTAACAATCGAAGTTTCAATTCTTCACTAAACAAAGATAGATTAAAAATTTCAATTTTATGGAATTTGTAAAATAAATAAAATGCAGCATTTGGTCTTTTGCTGACATGATTATATTTGCTCAAACTATCGTGGGTTACAACAATTGTTGTATGTCCGAATTCATGACATTCAGTTCATCCGTCGCCCCCTTATGTTAATAAGAAGGGAGAGAGCGAAGACTTGGTGTTTTATATTCCCTTACTGGAAAAAGTAATGATGTCATATGAATAAGAATTCTGCATAATGATTGTTCTTCCTTCAGCGGTGATTTACCAACGGACTACCCCTAAATGTCAGCTGTGAAGGTACAATAATGTTAGTGCAATTATTTCCCCCTTTCTAAACCAAATATGACGAGCGAAAAAACTGTGCCTCAGAGCGCCATTTTCCCTTGTTATCCCACTGGTCTTCATCTGTTGTTTCATAGCATTTGGAAGCTGTTTACTTCTTTTGAAATCACGCTGCATTATGAAAAGCTGCTATCATTCAGATGTGTTTTACAAACGGCTGCATGCTCTCTCAACAAAAGTCTTGATAAAAATTGTAAATAGAATGTTTTGTACAAACTTTTTTGTTAATTTCTTCAGCTACTACTTTCTTCCTTTTATAGTCTACGTGTGGCGACAGCAATGTAGAAACTGAATTCATTGTAACATTGATCATATTTCACTTTTTCATGTGGTATGTTCCGTCCAGGTGAAAGAAAAAATTATTTTCCTATGTGTTTCTACAACTTCTGTGTCGTAATGGATCAGTACTTCCAGTGCGATTTGCATTAAATTAAATTGACAGTTTGGGTGAATCGATCTTTTACGATTTGTACACGGAAACAGAATCCATTCATTATGTGCGTCTGTATTTCAAACTATGTAACTGAATGTCTAGTATAAATTTAGATACTAGAACATTGTATCATGATGTCAATAATTTCTGTTAGGTATGGTACTTATTTACATAGTGTACATAATTTCTAGTGTGTTAATTTTCTCAATTGCATTGTTTTTCGAATGTAAGACCATTCTTTCGAAGAATCGCTGCTGAATATAATTGCTATAGAAGTACGTTAAACCATATATGTCTGTAAATCTGAGTTTGGCTTAAGTGTTGAATGTATTATTTTATGTGCTGATGAATTCATAATAAAGATATCCTTAAAAACTTCGTTTTTCTTTTTTTTAAATCTTATACTGAATTTTTATATTATACCAACAAAAATTTCCTTTTCATACTGCACAATAAATTCATACTTAAAAATATTGAAAAAAAATGAATTATATTTTGCTTAGAGTATTGACATTATTTTGTGTGTTTATTGGACTATTTTATTCCAAAGTTACTTCAGTGTAGTTGAATCATGAATATATATCAAATTCAAGTCACGGTAGCAAATAAAAGAATAACGAGTCAATTAGCATAACATTCTTATTATACTGCATTATAATAATATATCATGTATTTTTGCCTTTCTCTAAATTTCCAAGGTCCCTATGATATCGTCCAAAAAGTTCGTCCTAAAACTTTGAACACTGTTCAGGAAATCTTATTTTGGAAAATGATTGTTTCATTCAATGTTCATACAAAAATGAATAAGCTTCACGTGTTCCGATTAGCATGTTTTGTTTTATCATACTTTTCCTCCTGTGATTTAGAAACAATACTGTTTCATGGTTTTTAAATCGTTTGACTTTACCCTTTTTCTGATGACAAAATTTTATTTTAATCATTTTGTGGCATCGATATCATCTTTATGGTTCTTAAAATTGTTTGGTTTATTTTCCCTTCATTCTCATGTTTACGTTAAAAAATTAGTTTGGAATTCAATTTAGCTTGGAATAATACAGTGAGTCAGAATTTTTAGCTCCTCTTCTGTTTCTAATATTTTCAGGATTTTTCTAACAGGATTATTTTCATGATTTTTTTAACCAAATATTAATAGTTTATTTCATATTTTGACCACAGCAATATAGAACTTAGTTTTAGGAGGTTACGGTTAAAGGTTTTCTCCTTGGAATTTGATGCGGTGGTAATAAACTAACATAGTTAACATCACTATCTACTGCATCCATTTATTCAAGGTAACTTGTAAAATATGAACACCGCAAACAGGACTGCATATTCTAACTGGCTCGTGCAGGAGTGAGGATATATTATAAACGCTAAAGAAGTTAACTCATAGTAACTATAACAACTTTAATAACGTAACAAGATGAAATTAAAAGGTAAAGTAAATTATATTTAAATTAACATATTGACAACAAAAACATAACAGTGCTATAAGAGCAGTGCTATAAGAGCAGTGCTAGAAGGGAAGTGCTAGAAGGGAAGTGCTAGAAGGGAAGTGCTAGAAGAGAGAAGTTCCAGAAGGGCGACGACAGATAATGTTCTAGCCTTTATAGGATTCAATTCTTCTACGCATGGGCAGGAAGGTTGACTGCGCATGCAGGAATATGCTGTTGCCACATAGTATATTTGTTTCATTTATTTAAGAAGTAGCTTGGAGAAGGGAAATATTAGTTAGATTTTCTCAATTTTTCTTCCTCAGTACAAAAAGGATGAATTTCCACGGTTTGTTTTTGTCACATGTTCTTTTGTTCCTTCGCTGTATTAGTAATAAGATTAAATGATTACGATGCAGCAAATTGTCATGTTACCATAGGTTTATTCATTTGACATGGGCACACATGAATAGTTTTCATATATCAAATGTACGCCGTCTTCTTTTTCAGTTGAAAACAAAAAAACGTAGAACATTTGTAAGGGAAAAAACTGATAAAATTTACCTCTGTCATAGATGTTTCAAATAAATTAACTTTTTTGAGTCAAACTTCAATAGTCATGAATTTTGAAATCAACTTTCCGTAGACGAAATATTTTTAATGATATTTAATATACTTATGGATTCAACAAAATTTGAAACCATAATAAACTTCAAAATATATCTTCTGTGAAAGAAAACATTGCTGGAAAGTTGCCGTGGGATTATATTTCCAATACAGAAAAGCAATTTTACGAATTTAATAAGAAATAATATCACTAAAAATTTTGAATTTTGATATTTAACGCCGATTTATAAATAAAAATTACATAAAATGTAGAAGAAATTTTTAAAAATTATTTTAAATTTAAAAGAATGTGACTTTTTTTAGTAAGAATTTTTTTTTGACTAGGATTAGATTGGAAATGAAACCACGCACATCGCGATGAAGTTTCCAAATTATGCATATTAAACGTACTTGTAGTCCTGTACGTTTTTACAATGATTTGTATAATTAGTACTTTTCCCGTGACTGACTGAACATAAATAATTGTAAACTTCAAACACTCACTCAGTTTTATAATTTATTTTTACACAGTTCCGAAGCGGATGGTATATATGTTAACCATTGCATAGTTTTACATTGAAATGCGTAATTTTTTATATTGCCTCTGATTGGTTAAATATTTTCATAAGTTTATACTGTTAAGATATACAATACAAAAAATTAATAATTTTTTGAGGATATGTTGTAAGAATTATAGAAAATTTTATCAGAATATGAATGCTCTAAATCAAACGGAAATTAAACAGTTAAATATTTCTACTATAAATTTACCAAATCTGTATTTTTTTTCTCAAAATCAGCACGCAAAAGTGGGTCAAGATACAAAACTCTCGAAATATATTTAACTTTCGTCAAGGTAGTTAATGATTCAGTGTGATCTCTACTAGGTTTTCGACACATATTCCTCCCAAACTTTTTGGTGCATGCTTGATTTGGTGTCACTTCATTTATCGAGTTTTGAGCTCGTCTAGGTTTACTGATAGGTTCCATAAGCGAAATCATAAATAGGCATATCAGGAGACTGAATTGGCCACGATTTAAGTCACAAATCTTGAGCCTTGTGCGCGCTATCCAACTATTATTTTATTTTAAAAGTTTCATCTTGTCGTTACGCATAATCATCAATGTCAGCCTGTAATTAGGGAGAAAGCCAGTACCGCAACAGTTTTAGGTAAGTAACAACTGCTAGTCCTAATTTTCTCCTCGAAGAAAAACGGAACATAAACTCTCTCTTTGGACACCTTAACAAAAATGTTGGCCTTCAGGGATTTATTTCAAGCTCGACCATTTCATGGTCTTGTTCTAATGCTCAAATTCGATATTGGCAAGGACTTCAGTTCTCTAAGTTCAATGAAAATTACAACACACAAAAGTTATAGACTCATTCCTTTCAAAGCAAAATCCTCAAAATGCTTTGTTCTGAAGGATAGTCATCTCGACAACAGACGGAAGCACGGTTCAGGCACGTTTGGAAGACCTGTAGCAGCAGAGAATAAAAATTTTGATGATCCCCTCTTTCCAATGATATGCATGCCACTCATCTGCTGTCGTCGGTTGTGCAGCTATAACGTTCTGACATATACTGTAACGTCACGGCCGATGGCCGCGGTTTGATGGCTGAGCAAATTCGAGGCGTTTTCAGACAAGGAGTAGTCTTTCCGAATTTATTTACAGCTAACTTATATATATACATTTGTAATAGACATTTTCTAGATTAGAATGTTTATGTACAAAAATCAATAAAAATGACCTCGAAGGGAGGAACTGTAACTCTTGGTCGAGTAGTTAAGTAATTTCGCGAACCAACCTGCACTGCGCTGGAAAAAACAATTAAGTTCCGGAGTTCGATGTAAACTCCTACGAGATGAGCCCGAGGACCGGGTCTATCCGTAAATATCAGAACTCGCAATCCCTGATGGGAGTACTGCCGAGTCTCGATTCCAAGCAAACTTGACGCTCACCAGCGTAGGTGAAGTCCAACTCTCAACTCTTCCCGACAAACGAAATCCGCCCGTTTATCTACTGATCCGGGTCCTCATTAGCCAGGTGACATTCCTTTTTACCACCTGCAAAAAGTCCCACATTTATCTCCCTCGTTAGCACTTTTCCTACAAAGGCAAATGTTATCCATCGTCCATCAAATCCACGCTTCGTTACTTTGATTTGACCAGTTCCCTTCATGTAGCCGACATTGTCAATCAACGCTTTTTTAAGAACCCTGTGGTTCTGTCTGGTCTCCAGCAATTATCGTCGCGTCTGCGGACGCTTTTGGTGCCTCTGTCCCGCTAAGCTTTGTTAGAACACACCTGCACAGAGAAGCATTGTCATTCCTCAGATGGTTGACACTAGTCGAAGAATGTTGTGTTATATTTCACCTGCAACCCTAAATCATCGTTTCGTTACAGCTCTCCTAAATCATAGTTGTTATTTGACCACTTTGTTACAATACTGAAAACTTTTGGAACACCCTTTATTGTGACTTGAAGGATATGAATATAGTGCCTAGATTAGAATGGAAATCAATATCATACAAAGAAAGTCAAAAAACAAAGATAAACTCAGAGGTAATCGAAAAAAGCAAACAAGTACCTAGATTAGAATATTTAACGCTAAAAATAATGAAATGCCCCATAAGAAAAGGTGATGCTAATATTTTTTTAATGATATTTATCAGATATTTGTGAAAGACCAGTATAAGCATTTAAGATAAAAGTAAATAATATAAAAATTAAGAGATAAGGATTTTTCATGGTTTAAATTTGAAAAAATTCGCCATTAAAACAATAATGACCAAAATGAAAAATGTGCATTATTATACCTGCACTGATGGGGAAAAAATTATGGACCGTTTCCTAAAATGCGAGAAAAATGCAATTTATACGAAAACTATGTCTCGAAATCAGTTGTGGAGAATCGTGTAACATACAATCGAGTATAGATTCAGTCACGGAGGCATTTAGTTGACCAAACAGGAATTGATGAAGACGAAATGGGGTTTAGGCTCACCCGTTTCACAGGAAGCCGATAATGATTTGAAACTTTCATTAAGGCTTTGTTTGCTATGAACATTGCTTACATGCATTTTCGTAAACATAGCATGGATATTCGAGAAGATATAAAGGTTTCTTTGAAAAAATCCAAAATTCCCCGCATTTTTTTAAAAAAAATTTACAAACCATTCGACAATATGTTACAGAAGTATTGCATTAAAATTTGAAGTGAATACGTTGAATATTAGAGGAAATATGAATATTTGTACTAAATAACTTTTTACTGCGCATGTGCGGGATGTAGCGTAATTTTTCTTTTCTTATTTCAAAGTCAGATATATAGAGCAAATTATATAAGTAAGCAGTTGAATTCCGTTAAAATTCAGAAAGATATCAGCATTTCAGTGAAGTGAATTTAAACTTTTCTGTGAGAGAAGCAAAGTGATGAGGGTTTTTCCACAAATTTATATTTTCGAAACTTGAATCTTCGAACTGTAACTTTGAATTTTAGGAAAGCTGAATATCCTGAATACCCATGTATCTTACATACATAACCCACGCCGACCGACTCACCCCAAGGGTTTAGAGTCAGCAAGGATCGACGGGAGGGGACCCATGTATCTTATAAATTAAATACATTATTTAAATTGCTTTTCGTCGATAACAATTCGAGGATTCAAGTTTTAAAAATATCAATTTATACAAGAACCCCCATAGTTTGGCTTCTTTTAAAGAGAAATTGAAATTCACCTCACTGAAATGCCGATATATTTCTGAATTTTAGCAGTATTCATCTGGAATTTCTATATAAGTTGCTCTATATATCTGGCTTTGAAGTTATAAAAGAAAAATTGCGCTACATCTCGCACATGCGCTGTAAAAAGTTATTTAGTGCACATACTCATATTTACTATAATATTCAACATATTCACTTCAAATTTTAATGCAATACTTCTGTAACATTTTGTCGAGTTGTTTGTGAGTTTTGTATAATTTGGATGTAAACTCTGCAAGTTATGAGCAAAAGATATGAGGGCAAACTTGGGATTTTTTAAAGAACCCTTTATATCTTCCCAAATATCCATGCTATATTTACGAAAATGCGTGTAAGCAATGCGCATAGCAAACAAAGCCATTAATGAAAATTTCTAATCATTATCAACTTCCTTTGAAACTGGGTGAGCTGAAATCTCATTTCGTCTTCATCAATTTCTGGTTGGTCCCCTAAATGCCCTCGTGACTGAATCACCACTGTATACTCGATTGTATGGTACCCGATTTTCCACAAGTGATTTCGAACCATAGTTTCCGTATAAATCGCAATTTTCTTGCATTTTACGAACCGGTCCTTAATTTTTCACACCAGTGTATTTGCGGTAGACCTGTCAGCAAGTATTGTGATACAAGCTTTATAACTTGATTTGATCAAAAGTAATAATTGGAATAATTAAAAATTTTCGCATCTTTTCAAAACTTTATTTTATGAGTGTTTCAGTGTTAAACAATAAGCAATAACGAATAACGAGAACTGCTTGATGCGACTAGTTTATACTAAGTCGGCCGCATAGGCGGAACCCAAGAAGTTATACCTGCTCCAACTTGTCTTAGGGAAGAAGAACTGAAAAAACAAAATATCAGGGCGCTTATTTTACCTTTACAGTCATATATGAAGACGAGGAAGGTAAAATAGCACTGCGTCTTGGACGCCATTTACGCTTCAATAGCCGTTGATTAAGGACATTGAATTTTTTCCGTTGTGTCAATTTTAATTTTTGATCATAAAGCTGTGGAAGCTGAAATTTAATGTACACAAGTCTTTTAAACATGCAGCGTAAATTATTGCGGTGAGGCGTTGAAGTGAAGAACTTTTAGTGAAGTTGCTTGATATATTTTTAGCTTATATTTCGAGAAATGGCTCATAGATGGCAGCAGAAATATTCTGACTAGAATTTATTACCGCGTGGAATAAATAATATTTACGTATGCTGGTACGAATTCTTTTATGCAGATGGAAAGATTTATTACTTTTCTTTCATTTGTTTCGTGCTAATTTTGATCGAACGTGAGATTGAAATTCGTTACTATTGCGTTTTGTCATACGGATATGACAGGAAACTCAGTCTCATGACTGTGTGCGAACAATTTTCTTCATTCATCTTTCTTCAGACACATATAAGGTAAACTCTCAATTCAACTGACACTTTACACTGTGTTAGAAAATATAAATATCAAATATTTAATCTACGTACCATATAAGTAATAATAATTTTATAATTAATATAATTTTGCATTAGTAATGCGAAAAAAAAATGCTTTACCTAAGAGATTCTTGCTCCTAATTGCATTTGTTAAGTTGGTCAAATTCTCTCCGTTAAATTATAAGTCCGTTGATTTGAGATATTTTATATTGAGGGTGTACTGTCAGTGATAATTTTTTTCCCCTGCTAAGCTGTTCAGAGTTTTAATTGAGTCCGCTTTGATTTTTTTAAATTGCCCTTTCTTTGTAAGAGCGCTTGGCAGCAGTGGCAGCTTTTACCACAGGTGGTAGAGGCTCTCATCTCGTGCCTTGAGATCCGGGGAGGGGAGACTCAAAACGAATTTGACTTACATGCTGTGCTAATCCGACATCAAATTTACGATACTGGTTAGGAGAAAGGGCGTCAAAACGATTTTGAACCTCTGGTCTCATACTGCGCCTCTGGTCAATATCCACCATTGCTCTTCTGGATTGAGTTTCATGGCGATTCCCCTTAGAATGCTGAATCCCAAATAATATTGCATTCCATCAAAACGAGAATCCTTACTTTTTTCGTCTCACTCTTTCTGCAAGCAAACGCGTGTCCTCTGTTGCCTTTCTACAGTGGTCATTAGTTCATTAAATACCCAGGAGAGCCGAATCAATCTTAAGGTTTGGAACTTGAAATCGGTTTTGATAGACATCATAAAGTCAAACTACTTGATTAAAGAGAATGCCAAATGGAAATAAAATAAATCTGATTTGAAATTCTGGACACTTACTTTTTAAATGAAAAATTACCATCATTATATACATAAAAGCATTTACTGAAACATTTTTAAAAGGTGCTAAAACACTCTAAGGAAATTACTTGCGAGATTTGATTATTTTAGGCAACAATAAGAAATTCAAACAGAATTCGTTTTCTTTTAGTGCTTACTACTTACTCGCAGAAATTAACGATTTAACAATAGAGGGCAGCACTGATTCATTCTGAATGATTTTCAGTGGCCTCGGGCTCTACAAAATTATGAATACGAAAATTCGCTATACTTATCCATCATAATCGTGTAATATATATTAAAAATACTATTTTAAATTCTACAAATGTTTAAAGCGTATTTCGTCCTGTGTTTCCAATTTAAATATTTCTTGATTAGCGGCAATAAAGATTTCTTAATAAAATGTCTTTAATAAAGTTTTTTTAAAAATACATTTTGTACTTCCATTGTTTATTAAAAAGAAAAGGAACAATATTTTTTGAGAAAATTTCTTTTATAGTTTATTGAAAATTTGGCGTGTTAAATGACTCAAGAATAGTTATTTTATATATAAAACTGGCAGCTTCTCTTTTGTAAAGCAAATATAAGAATATTAGAAGTATCGGATAGGAATTTTGTTTACTGTTTGTTACTTTATCGTATAGGACAAATAGGCAAAAGAAAGATTTACATTCGTCAAAAAATTAGATCTTAAAATTTGGTCAGTCTCGTCTCTGAGTTTTTTTACTTTCCTGAATTCGAAAGACCATTTTTTGAATTATGTCTCTGTTTGTTTGTCAGTGCGTATGTGAACATGACAATTCAAAAATGAAAGAAAGCTAGACATATAAATTTGGTATCTAGTCTTCACATGAAATCTGTATATTTGTCGCAAATTCTGGACAAAGTTCATCATAGGCTTTTTAGAAAATAAACAAAAAAAAATCCTACAAATAAATTTGAAAGGAGGTAGTAGATTTTTGGTTATTGTGTTTACTCACACGAGTTTAGCGATATCTCCTAGTGAAAACAAATAATACATTTATTTGTTACGTTACAACAGCAATGGTTAAAAAATAATTTTTTAAAAAAGTGTGGAAACCCATAAATATACCTGAAGTATAAAGATCGGATAGATGGATAATTTTTGAAAATTTAGATCGACAAAATAGATTATTTTTTAAACTTAAAGATAGTGTAAAAAACGCTTTTTTGTGGTTAAATTTCTTTATGGTTAAAATTTTTCGAAGTTATTGCCGGAAAACATCAAAATTACAAAACGAGAAAAATCGGCCACAATCTGTCAATGGTAAAATTAATTAATTTTTTTTGCAAGATTTTTATTGACTCCAGTTGGAAATATTTTATTGGAGAATAGGCAGAGAAAATGATTTTCAACCACACGCTGTGAGTGGCATCCTTATGTGGAAGTGTATGAAAAAGTCGAGAGGAGAACGCTTCAGAATTTTTTATTCCCTTGAAAAAAGGCAATTAATGAATCTTGAAATAATTTATTTCTCAAATTTACTACGAGGTGGCGCACCTCATATGAAATCGAAATTTTATTAAATTAATCGATTAACTTATAATTATGGTCTGAAATTATTAAAACAATGCATTATCATCAAGAATACACAAGTGTTAAAAATTTCAGAATTCTAGTAATCAAGAAGAGTATTAAAAAACGATTACATCATCCCATTTTTACAAATATGAAAAGAGACAAGCTAAATAAAAGTGTGAAAACAACAAGCGATGGTATTTACAATCTTCTTTCTTTTGACAATGCTTGTTGATGCACTTTAATGTATCAGCTTCTAGGCGTTTGTAATATGATGCTCGATAGCATCAGGGCCGGATTAAGCCCTGAAGGGGCCCATAGGCAATGTTAGTTTCAGGGTTCCCGTTCCCTAATTTCCAAAACAAGATATTTTTTATTGATTTTAATTTAATCTCTATACTTGCAAGTTTTTAAGTAACACATATAATTACAAACTGAAATAACAAAACATTTAAATTGCGGATCACCTCCAAGGAAGTTCGTTTTATTATAAAAAAATTCAAAAAATTTAAATCGCGGATAGAAAATTTAAATTTAAAACTAATGTTAAACATAAATGTAATATTTAAAAATTTTCAAAACATTTTTGACAGATACTTAATATTCTAATACAAAGACATCCAGAATTGTTGACTTGTGAATTAGTTAGCCAACAGCGAAAAAAAACGGAACATATTGATCTGTAAACAAATATAAAAACATGAAAAAAATCTAAGAATAATGTTTTGAAATTTAAGAAACACCTAATTTTAATTTGAATATGTTTGAGTTCATGGACCTTGTAAATCAAATGTAGGCAAAATTTAGATTAGCCTGAAAATATCACCTCAGGGCCCCAAAAATTTCTAGGGCCCTTTGGTAGTTGCCTACTTTGACTATTTAGTAATCCGGCCCTGAATAGTATGAAAAGATTTTGGATAATGAACTATACTGAATAGGTCTTGAACCCAGAGGTTCGGATTAATAGGGCTGTAGTGTATATTCTATGGGACACATTTTTGAAACGAATATTAAACCTGGCCAGAGAAAGCTAACAAGATAAAATTCGCTGATTATTCCAGATTTCTGTATTGCTCGTCATGATCAGATGCTGACAAACTACTGCTCACGAGGCACACATGGTTTGATTCTGAATATGATTCATGCATATGATTCTGAAATAAAATTGAAACTGAGCATATATTATCGTAGTTTCATCTTATAAAAATATATTTTACATCATGTGCAATTCATTTGTTTTATAGTTCCAACAAAAGTTTCAGACAGTAAGACCGATTCGTCGCGTTCTACAAAAGTCGGACAAAAAGTAACGCACAATCCACTGTAGCTTATTAGAGGAATGACATTTTTTTTAGGCAGAAGCATTGGTCCTTTGGGAAGGTTTACTCAATATATGATCCATTTTTTTCGCTGCACTGTAGCCATCTTTGTCAGTGGTAGCGGTTGGGTGGCAAAAGTGGGAGGAATTAAAAGACCTAGACACCTAAAAGTAAGTTTAAAGGTAGGTAGTTAGTGCTTCGGGGAAGGGCTATCTTCCGACCCACCCCCACCAGAGATGCCGCCATTGATCTTTGTTTCAATGACAGGAATTTACTTTAGTAAAGCACTTGAGGTACGCCATTATGCTTATTATTTCACAGGTGCAATGAACTTGTTGTCATCTCGAAACTGTTTACAGAGCAGATAAGCTTTCAGTCGCCCAAGCAAATAGAAATCAGATGACGCTATCTCGGGACTGTATGGGTAACATGGCACTTCATGCTCATACCAGATGTGAAAAACAAAAATTCAGAAATATTCGGTATTGGTTCGAAAAATTCAGTTTTTGTCTTCCTTTTGTAAAACTTGGGAAAATTGAGATAGGTGGTATTGCATGTCAAACGACAATAATGTTTTACGTTAACGTTATGCAACTTGAGGTCTGTTAGATGTAACTCTGACCTCTTTGTTCATAAGATATGCTGAATCTTTTCCAAGCACGAACAATATTGCAATTTAGTAATGGTGATTCCACGTTTGAAGAAGCCTATGTGATTCCAAACCCATGTACATCAATTTGCTGCGTGTCCTGACAAATCGAGGCATCTTTCAACGAGGAGATTCTGAATGAAAGTATTCTAGATCTGGCCAGAGGGATTCGATCACAGCAAGTTTGCGTAGAAGGGTGTCACGTTGATTATCCATGGTGGATTACTCGAAACAACAGGAAATAAAAATTAGGTATAGATTAAAGAACCAAGGTTTCTATAAAATTTCGTTTCTCTAGTGCTTACCATTACAAAGCTACAGTGGATTGAGCATTACTTTTTGACCAACCTTTGCATTGCTTCGACCAGAAAGTAAGATTCCTGGAGACCGTAAAGAGACACAAAAGATAATTTCCTGGACACATTTATTTGAGCTACCTCTCAATCTAAGAATCACCGGAATTGAAGCACGTGTCATACCGTGAGAACAATTTCTTTACACCATCGCGAAGAAATCCGACGCCTGAGAGCGGAGAAGGCGTGTGACAGCCGTCTCATAGAAGAGGAATATACATATGTATATTCCTCCTCTATGAGCCGTCTGGGGAAATGCTGCCCGATCGGGAACCTTTTCATGTGTTGGAATAGATGGTAGTCGCTGAGAGCAAGATCGGGACTATAGGCGGGATAGTCAAACACCTCCCAGCTCCACCGGAACCACTCTGGCAGTTGTTGTGTGAGCAGAGCCGCACGTGGGCCAGCGTTATCATGGAGCAACACAATGCCAGCACAATTCTTTCCACGCTTCTTATTCTGATTACCATTTATCCTGACCATCTATTCCAACACCTGAAAAGGTTCCTGGCCGGGCAGCATTTCCCCAGTGACCACGACATGCTGATGGCTGTCACAAGCGGAAATCTTCTACATCGGTGTACAGAAATTGGTCTCATGGAATGACACGTGGGTCTTATGTTGAGAGGTAGCTTAAAGATCGATGTATCTATTTCAAGAAATTTTTCCAGGTAATTATGTTTTAGGATCTTTAAGGCCTCCGGGAAACTTACATTCTGGACGAACCAATAAATAATTCTGAATAATGAACACTTTCAGAAAACATTTTTGTAGTCTCCCAATGATTATCTTACAGAACAAAGACATTAAGAAGAGACGCTTTGTCTAAGATGTGTAGTACTTTATCTTACTTTTTTCTGTTGGCGTCGACGACGGAGAGATCAACAGACGAAAGCGGAATACCGAAGGGTTCCTAGAGCAACAGTGAATTCGCCAGGCGAAGTGATGAGAACTGAAATCGAAACGAAAAACAGAATCGAATGTGAAAAGTTTGAACATTTATAAATCTATGAAACTTTTCTGGAACGAGATACTGATAATTAGATGGATAACCGTTTTATGCACTACTTATTTCAGTTCTCTGAATTTTTGAAAGTGCTTTTCTGAACATTAAAAGCCGATAATATAATGGGGCTTAAAACAGTTGTCAAAAACTATCCCCAGGACAGAAAATAAATACGAAATACAGTGTCACTGTATATCTTTCCTTCCAAAAACATTAGGACGAAATAACCACTGAAAATAAAAATGTAAAATTTGTACCGCTGCATAGCGTTATTCTTAAAATTTTTTCACCGTCAAATACAAAGTGAAACTAGTCTGTAAACGTAAGCAATAAATAAAAAGTTAATTTTTAACGGAACGGTGTCAATAAGGGAAAAAGCCCAATTCGTTTTGTGATTCTATGAAATCAAAGCGGTTATTTCTGTTCAAAGGGAGTTTAAACACAATTCTCTAGATATAAAAAAACCATAAAGCACCCTTTCAGTGGGGTTCTGGAATTTGTCCGTCCGAGGAAGAAAAAGTTCCTGACAGATGGATTGGAACGGACTACAGATCACACCATGGGTTTTACGCTCTCCTGATTCATCTCTTTCTGATATATTTTCTTCTTTTTTGATGTTACGTCCTGGAAAGGATCTTTACTCACCAATTCGTGATAATGAAACATTGAAATCTATGCTAAGAAAAATGTTGTGTCTCGTGTTCCTTACCAACTTTTGGACAACACGATAATTAGAACACCGTCTTGACATTCTCCTAACTGCAAAGAGGAAACACACTGAAATTTACTAAAATTATTTATTTTAGTATAAACAAGATATCGGTATTTACAATTTACAAAAAAAAAAAAATGTCTAACAGTTTTTGTACTATAAAGTTTTGTAATCAGGGAAAGAATTTATGCTTCTTATTTTATTTTTATGACATACAAATAAGGCCAGAATACATGTCTCACCAATCCTCAATCTTCTCATCACGATACTCTGCCATCAGAGTTCCAGGGAAGAGAGAATAAAAGCAATTCTTTATACCCTGTAATGAATTTAAACATAATTGCTTTTTAAGCCGAAGAGAAACAAATCAAAATTTTTCTTGAAGAAAAATTTTCTCCAAAGCAAAATATTTGTTATTGTTCATGGCTTTTCTTATCGTTTTTCATACTTTGAGAAATCCATTCTTCATCTTTCCAAGTTGCAATCATTTCACTTTAGATTTCTTAACTTTACAAAGTTTCCATTTGTATTAAACCGAGACAATTTTACCCGGATTTTTATCTTTCAACAGCAGAAAGACGTTGGCCAATTGTTTCAAGAAAACATTACAAGAGGAAACACATTAAAAACAGTTTAATCACTGGTGTGCTCATCCTCGTTGTTGAGTCCGCAAAAAGTGATGGTAAACGAAAACGCCCATCCAGCAGAAACTAGAGTCGAGTCACGGTTGAGCTGATCGGAACAGATAAGGTGATACCTGTAAAAGAAAAGAGTTGAACTAACAGAATTAATTAAATTATGAGAGTTGATAAACGGAGTAAACAGAAATCATTAATTTAATTAATGACGCGTTTCAACTGATTCTGTAAGAAGATTGAAGATAGCTCGTCTTTTTCAGCATAACAGCCGTGACTGCGTTGAAGAAGATGGGCGGTTTCTTTGACTGTGAACGATTCATGCTGCAGCTGTTGATAAAATGGTGCGAATGGAGATGGTTGAACTGTTTGGAATGTACTGGTTTTGATATCAAAAGTTGATGCTTTATGAACAGTTTCCGATAACATATATCTTTTACTATTTATTACATCTTACAATACAGAGAAATTTACAAAACAATGAAAATCGTTTCATTTTATTGCAACGTTAGAAACTATTTCTAAATTTTAAATAAAGTTTTAAAAATTTTCTAAAATTAGAGAAAAATTATATGTAAGTTATGTTCATATCGTTTGAGAGGAACTCTTAAAATTATTCGACGATGTAAACTTATCCAATAATTATTTCAGAATTTTTTGATGAAAAATCTCAAAATGTCACTTAATTAAAAAGCTAACTTTGGTTGCTCTAGATTTCAACGATTTGTCCTTACAGCGCCGTTAGTTACACACAGACATTTGCGTATACCAGGATATTTTTACAATTACTGGGTGTATAAAAAATATCCTTTTTCGAGGGGGGAAAAAAAGTGCGTGTGGTGTCATATTCGGTGAGAACGAAGCAAATTAAATTTTCTAGGTATATATATATATATATATATATATATATATATAAAGCTGCATTTTTTATAATAATTTTTCATCGTGCACAAGACTACATATATGGTAAGTGATATATAGTATAAGAGAGAAACATACAAACATTCTATAAAATTACTCTTAATACGAAAATATTTTATTCTTTAAATTACAGTTATAATTAATTCTTATTACTGAAACAATCTTTTATACCTTAATTGAAACTTATAACGGAAAAAAAAATTAATACCGAACCTAGTTTCATTTAAAGTATCACAGATTAGCAATGTAAAACAAAGAGAGAAAGTTTATTAGGGGCCCCCCCCCCCAAAAAAAAATGCCTAAAACATTTCTTCTTCTCTTTCTTTGTGTGAAAGAGACACTAACTTATTGTAACTCCATCAGCCTTGAAAATGCTGAATCTCGTTAAATTGGGACAATAAAGTTTGTAGCCGAACAATTCTGTGGCACCAAACCAAAACAATGGTAAATTAGTATTTCATAATGACACATAATTCTAGGCTTTAAATCTTCAACGCAACATCACAGACTTTACATAATTAACATGTATTTTTCATCCATGCCTCACCTCCACCCCACTCCTGCCTCCACAGATTTCAAAGTAAACATCTTTTTAGAAGCCAGAATTTGTATTTCTAGAATTTAAATTTGTATTTAAACTATTATATTGTCTTTGCAGCACTGCTATACTTAATTATAGAATCTTACTGAGAATTTATAGCATTCATATATTGAATTTTTTAAAAATATTTTGAACGATACTTCCCATTCACTATAGCTTACAATTAAAGCTACAACAGACCAGCGAGTTACTACATCTAGTCCAGTCAAAGAAGGAAAAATAGAAAAAGAAAATGGTGTAGTTTGAAATTTGGTACAGTTGTTGGTGGTAGTGTTCTAAACGACATACTAAAAGTTCCCGCTGGTGGGGGTGCGCGGGGAATACGGGGGTTAAAGGGGGCGTTTTCAATTTTTCTTAACTATCTCGAAAACTATGGGTTCTATAAAAAACACTCAATTACAAAATTAAACTACATAAAATTTCCTACAAAAAAGTCCTACTTTGTTTCTGTAACATCAATAGTTTAGAAGATACAGGGGTATTTAAAAGTGAATATTTCTAAAATTCCTTAATGCCTAATTCCTTCCTTAATTCTTTTACTATGTCCTTTTTTAATGCAATGTTTTTCCTGCATGTTAAATAAATATGTTCCTTACCTTTATATATATATATATAAAGGTAAGGCACATATTTATATATCATGGTGTGTATATATATATATATATATATACCATTACCTTTACTTGATTTCTAAAGAAAAAAATATTCGGTTGTTTGGTGAAGGTATCATTTTTCTAACCATTAGCTTTCCTTTTGAGCCTACTGTCGCCCTCCTCGATTTTACTCTATTTGTATTATTACTTATAATACAAATAGAGAATAAAAAATATAAATATGCCTTAAGATAATAGAAATATGCCTAATAGAAATATAAATATGCTTTACATTACTCATGATTGATTTTGCCTGATGCCCACATCTACTCAATAGGTTAAGTAGTTAAGTCATGGTATGGCTGAAGATGAATTGGAGGATGAAGACTATGAGCTCTGTAGGCTGGCTGCGCTTCTGAACAGCCATTCTTCAAACCTTGGTAATAGGTTAGCTTCAGCAAGGCATTGCTCATTGCGGTGAGATAGGAGGTTTCCTTCACGTTACACACAAATTGGGACATTTTCGCAGAAAATCCTACAAGATGCAAAAGACCCTATATATTGAAGCCGTGTGCTTTTGCAGGGCGGTGAAATCTTCATGCATAATGAAGCCAAGTTAGAATTCTATTTCAGGTGCCACATGCGTCCATGCCATCCAAAGTCGCGTTGACTAACAGTCGCTCATCTAATTTATTTTGAGTTCTTCACTCATAGACGACTATGTATGTTAGATCAAATGGAATAAAGCGCTTAAAGAAAGTGGAAAAAGACTTTTCCTGCTACTTCAATCTGTCTATAGACTACATTGTATTCGAGTTTCTTGCCAAATTCTGCCAGAACGAAGTAGGCAACAGGTCTCGGTCAAAACCTTTACAAAATACAATCTTCCTAAAATCAGCTAACGTGACTCTTTAAGGTATTAGTTTTATTTTTGCAATGTCTATCGTTATTTGTTTCACAACATTATCAGTTGAAACTTCTGATGTCAGTGACACATTTAACGGTATAAATAAAACTCTTTTTCACTTTCCCATAAAAAAAAGACATTGTTTAAGACTTCAAGCATCAATACATCCTGAACTTATACCATAAAACCGTGTCAAATTCGATATCTAAGTTCAATCTATGTTCTAATATAATAATTACAATTTTCGCAATACTTTGAATTCATTGAAGTCGACATCTACAGAATTACAAGCAAAACACAAAAAGAATCGGAACATTAATCACACTTTCCATCTCTTGTTCCGCACAATTCTGTTAATCTGTTACTTGATATTCATAATGGGCATTGAATGACACAAAAGTGATTCATTATTGAGGTCAGGCATAATTTTCCGCCATTACGTTCAGCGAAAACTACATAGGCGGTGAAAAAGGAGCCAGCTCGATTCTTCGCCAACTTTGTAACCAAAAGGTAAAATAAAAAGAGCCGCTATTTAACATACAAAAACTATTTGCTTTCTCATTAATTCACTCAGCAAACTTCGTGCTAGGCCGTAACAATAGACAAGCTTTTAAGCAAGAATCTTTTGTCGTTACGAAAGCCAACGCCTTCAACTTCTTCTTCCAGAGAAAATCCGTCCATTTTCCCGCCGAAAACGAGAGGACAAAGAAAGCAACAATGATTCCGTGTTCAAACAAAAGACATTTAGCGGGCTTTTGAAAGAGTCTCCCGGTTGTCATGGCGACGCGTTGACAAGTTGCCAATTAGAGCGGGCTCGTGGCAATCAGGTGATATCTGTCACATATTTACGCCTGGCTTTGTGGTGGCGAGGCTCCGCCCTCTATTGTTGGGGTCGAGGTCGGGACCATTAGGCATCGCTTTTCTATCTCGTTTTCGGACCCGACAATTGTTCCTGTCTGTTTTAACACCCACGGGAGAGTTGTGTTGCCGGCAATTGTTTTGTGTTTTTTTTTATTCGTTCACCCCCTCCTCCCTGGCTGAGATTTTATAATTGCCTTTTAAGAAAGTGATGCCCCAAATCTTTTCTAGTGGATTAAAAAAAGCCGTTTTGTGGTTTTACCCAATGGGTCAAAGGAAATCGTTCTTTATTTTTTTCACTGAACAGAAGATTATGAGATCTTGTAGGTTACAACCTGTTACAAGATGATTGCTTTAGCATTTTTGTGAATGCTCTGCGATTGAATCACTTGAAGTTTTAGTTTGAAAAGTTATTTTCTGCTTTAAGTAAATTGCATTTTAGTTTTATCGGCTTGATCCCTTTTTTATCTTCTGAAATTCATAATGCATCGATTGAATCCATAGTTAAATTACCTTTGTAGTTACAAAGAGATGAAAAGGCCATTAAAATAAATATTGGGGATGAATATGGTCAGGAAAAGGCGTCAGAGTTAATCTGATAACAAGGCCTCTAATGTCTAGGCTCAGCATTCTGAAAAGTAAACTGAAGTGGTTTTTACAATGGCAAAGAAGTTCCTAACACTTTTATAGGCATTTCAGAGCACATTTAAAGTAGACAGTAAATCTTTGATTTTATGTCCATCTAAAAGCTCTGAATTTTGTGCTTATCCATTTCCTATCTTACTGTTTTGTCGAACAGTACAAAGTTATAATTTCAATATCAAAATTTTGCTTACGAATATCATTTTTTAAATTAGAATAGAAAATTTCATTCGATCAACTTTCTAAGGATTTGAATAACCGAATTTCGAATAATTGAAAACAATATGCATTTCTTTTCTGATTTGCAATGCATTCTTAATTTTTGTGTGACACTACAATTATGGGCTGGATATTAGTGTGATTTTCTTACGAAAGTAACTGGAGATTTAAATAATTAAGCAATGACAAATAGCTGACATAAATATAAGCTTGTCTTTGCTAAGAATAAGTGAGAATATATTGAAGAATATACTCTCCCACATTGGCGCTTAAAAATGCAGGGTGATCCAAAATTCAAAGTACAAACTGTTAGGGGAGGTATGTGACACTAGAACAAACCAATTCATTTTGGAATGCATAGCAGAAATTCCAACCTGATAATCTAGGTGAAGGTGTTCACCAACGCTGTAATTGGATTTCAGTGCTACTCACAGAGGCATTTTTATAATTAAGTGATTCTAGGAACCAGCCTTGGGGCGTTCCAACGACGGGCGCTTGCCCTTAAGGCATCGATGCCTTATTTCAAACATTCCCAATACCAAAGGCATTAAAAATTAATTTATCATAATAAATATTAAATTACAATATGTATTTTACTTTAATTGTAAATATATTATTAATTATGTTATAATGATGTTTAAAATGTGACTTAATGAAAGATATTGAAAAAAATTATGTGCCATTTAAATACTGTTTTGCTAATTATAAAAAAAAATCCATAATTTTTTTATAATAGATTTTTTTTTTTACATCTGGCTATGCATGTGAATATGTGAGTGTGTAATTGATAAAGGGGCCTCAGGTATCCTTGCAAATGCCCTGGTTAGTCATTTAAATTTTTGCGATTGCGAAAGCTACAGTTAAAAAGGATCCTAAGATGGCGGACATCTCAGCCTCTCGAAAGAATCTCCATCGCCGCTGCAAATGCCGCTAAATGCCGTGTGTTTTCGAAAGAGTTCGCCAGTCCATGCTCCGTCGATATGAAACGTGCATAACTGCGAATAGTAAGAACATGGAACAGATGTTGTGAAACTATACGTCGGTACATAACGTAGCATTCACGCTACAAAGAACCTAAAAAACACGAATGTTAAAACGTTTCTTATTTTAATCGATTTTACACGTCCCTGACTGATCCGAACACTAAACTGGTTACCAGAGATAAAATAAGCGATTAACTTGTCAGCTGAGATTAGTTACGGTTAAAGATATGTTAACAGGTATGCTGAGATGTGGTAAGATTGTATTAAATATTCATGAGGATAATTAATAATATCAAATAGAATTTAAAATACACTATAAGATGGGATCAGACAAATAAATTTCTTAAAAAGCATTTTTTTAACAGTTTGTAATAAAATCTGCCATCTTAAAAATATTTTAATCCTATTTTGTTGATTTAACTGATAAGTTAATCTGTACGAGAAAATGATTCATCAAATCTTTCACTAGGTCAACCAGGTGGAATGGACAACGCTTACTTTCTAAAGTTTCTGTACTGCGCATATGATGAATATGTGAACTCGAAGCCCGCAACAAATAATTTTCAGTTGTAATACACTGTAAAAAATATCCGTTTTTTCCCCGGACTTTTTCCGTATATTTGACGGTTTAAAGCTGTTTTGTTGACAAAACGGTTTTTCACCGTTTTCCGCTCCAGCCATAAACGGTTTAAAACCGTCAGTTCAAATTCTACTTTTTGTCATACGGTATTGCTTTCTGTACGATAACTTTCCCTTTTCTTAAATGTGATTTTATTGCATTCATTTCATGTTTTTAATAGGGTTCCATCTCCGCTATTGTTTACATATGTTGCAGTAACCTGTTGTCACTCATGAAAGCTAACCTTAAAACACGTGTTCTGGCAATAGTTGTTTTTTACACCACTAGGTGGCGCCACTAGATCTATAGTGACTTTAAAACTCAAATAGATTATTTTTACTTCAATTTTTGAAGTCTCCGGTGGTCTAGTGGTTAGAGCGACTGCCTTTTATTTCTATGAACGCGGTTTCGATCCCCGGTTCGGAGGAGTTAGAAGTTTTGTCACCATCTTGCATCGAAATCGTCCAAGTAAGTTCAATTAAGAATTATATTAATTAAACTAATTGAAATTAATAATTAAGCCTTGATTAATTAATATTCCTAATTGATAATACACATCGGCACATTTCAACTCGAACAGAAGGAGAAAAACAACTCATCTCAGTCGATGACGTCACTTACTTCGATGACTTAATTTTTACGGAGAAAACTTAATTTCATACGGTAAAAAACCGTTGTGACTACGGATTTACTTCGTAACTTTTACGGTTTTGCACAACCAACCCAGCTGCCAGTTTAAAACCGTAAATTTTACGGGATTTTTTTTACAGTGTGTTGGACCGTCTTATGTATCTGATTTGGGGATCACTTCTTGCCTAAAGTTTGTGTAGTAAGGGCAATTTCATTATTTTATCTGCTGCGATATTACTGCTTCTCCCTTAACTTTAAAGAAGAAAGGCCCGTTTGAGGTCTTTTTTAAAAGTTCATCTTATACAATGCGTCCAAAGAGGAAGTATTACAGTCCTCAAAAGATTCAACCTCCAGATTTTTATGAATCTCCACATTTTATAAATCCCCGAGTCCTAACCCCCTGTTTATGGAATTATACCTGTTTTACCTATTTGTTTGTAAATGTGATAAATTTAAAACGGAACAAGCCTGCTGAATGAAATTTGGTATGGAGTCTTTACACCAACATTATAGATTTCTGTTATATTTTGGATGTAATCAGTCAATTCGAAGATAGCCTGTTTATCTATCCATATGGCCGTGATAGCAAAATCGTGCAATTGTATCTAATTTTGGATCCGAAGGGAAGAAGACCAAAGTGCAAACTTGATTCTTTTCAATGTAGTGAAGGTTAAACATAAAACGCAGAATACGTCTGAAACTTTATTGATTACTTTTGACTATTAAAAGTTATATTTGTATTCTTCCAAAATGTTTCCGTTCTCTATTATGTCAAGTAAGTAACAAAACTTTCTGTATTACTTCCTCTCTGACAGTGAAGAATCTGCCAAAAGCAAGCTGTGTCAATATTTCTAACCTCAAAATTCATTTATTTGTCTCCATTTTGACCTGGACTTGCTCTGTTCCTTCTCTTCAAAATATTCCCTTTCTATATTATTTTCACGTAAATGACAAAACATTCAGTATTATTTCCTTCGTTCACAGAGAAAAAGCTACTAAAAGCACATGCGTTCAATGGCATCTTAAATTCATCTGTGTGTCTCCACTTAGGTAAGGGACATAGCTCAAAACCCCCTAAGCGTTTGAACCGTATTTTTCCGTTTATCATGTTCATTTCAAAAGCAGATGGTTCATGTTTATGAGCATAATTGCTTAAACTCCCATGGACAAAATATTCATAAGATTTCAAAGACTCGCATAAACGTAACAAAGATAGAATTATTCACTTTAAAAGTTATTTTTTTAGATATTAAAGCGATTAGATCAAAATAACTGAACGCTTAGAGGGTTAGGAAAATAAATAAATAAAGCAGGAAACCACCGAAACTTTATTGTTCACTTGTGACCTATAAAAGTTATTTTTATACGTCTTCCAAAATTTTCCCACTTTTAATATAGAGATGTTATAAATTTATCTCTAATGGCATGCGATTCATCGCTGCATACAATTTTCACCAGAACGGTATCAACTTCTTTCGTGTGGAGAACTATGTATCGTTCCCACTTTTCTGCAATCCCATTCAGGACATAAACAATAGGAAGTGAGTTGAAATGGAACGAAAACACAGGGTCTCGCGTCAGTTGTGTCTGAATTCGATGGACTTGAAACGTATCGCGTGCACAGGGCATTCGTGGCCGCGCGAATCGAGTGTTAAGTGTCGATATGCATTTCTATTTCGAATCGAGTCGTGACCTACAGTTTTTAAGTACCAGAGGAACGGTTTTTATAGGCAGTGCTCCATCATGTGTGCAAGAGATGCTTTTTTACGATGTACTTTCAAATTTTCCTTATGGTGATCCATCTTGAATAAGAAGAACGGATTGTAGCGATTTTTGATTGTCTTTTATGTACGCAATTATTTTCCCTTGATTGTTCAATCAACAGCAGGACAGCCGAGAACCGAGCCAGGTCCCCTACTCATAAGAAAAAATACTACAAACAGTAAATAAACAATATTCAATGAGCAACAACTATACGACCATGGCACTTCACTTTTGACTGAGAAAGCAATAGGTAGGATGGCAATCCTGTGTTAAATATAAAACTTACCCTGTTCCTTCCTACCCCACAGGGTTTAAGGTCTGAAAAGGACGGAGGAGAGAGAAGCAACCTAGCAGAAGGGGAACAGAGGTCAATACAACTGGTCATCTGGTCGATGGATAGGAGATCCGACAGAGACAAAATTTTCTTTTTATAAATAAATAACAATTTAAAACACATAAATAAACAAATAAAACCAATAAAATCAATAATTACAGTTGCTCATCCATTGAACCAGAGAGAAAACATAATAAAACATAGCAAACTACGCCCAGTTCAGGTGGCCAAAACACATTAGTATAAACAACTAAATCAAAGGACAACGCCCATAATTACGCCGATAATTAAAAGAACAATAAAAATCCACAGAGAACGAGACAACACAAATACACTCAAACACACAAAAGAAAAAGACAAACCAAGTTAAACTTTTTAAACCTAAAACCCGATTTTTAAAATCCGTAAACATCCTGAGATACTGCACTAGGCCGCATTCCTGTGTATCGCTACTTAAAATCTGTCCTTCCAATCCTTACAAATTATGACTATAGTGACTAATACCCAGACGAAAGTGTTTCATCTTATTGCCCGGGCCCGTCACGTATTGTCTGAAAAATCTGACTTTTATCCATCTTCTGTAATTTATAAGAGTTTCCCAAACTGTGGTATGCGTACCCCTGGAGGTACGCGAAGGACCATTTTGGGGGTACGCGAAATCAAAGTTGTTAATGGCAGAAACAAAAAAAAAAACAATAAGGGATTAAAAAAAGTTAGAGGATTTTGTTCCTCCAAATAAATACTTGCTATTTAATAACTATATCGCTTGAATAATTGATTATTACGAAGTGTAATTTTTAGCTGCATTATAAGTTAAAAACGAAATAATTACAATACTGGTTTCATTTGCTTGGTATTGAACTAATACTATTGTAAAAATGTTATAAAATGTAAAATCAAAAATAAGTTCCGCAAATGTTATCAGTTCGAGACATTTCACTTTTAAGCTAACTTTAACATTATTGATAAAAACTTCTTTGCAGAGACATATGGCTGGGGGGGGGGGGGGTAGTTGGATATGAGCAGTAGGGTGTACGCGGAAACAAAAAAAAATAATCAAGGGGTACGCGAGGGAAAAAAGTTTGGGAATATCTGATTTAGATCAATATAATAAGAATGTGTGAGTCTTATATTCAGAGAAAATAAATGTAAAAATACAATTCAACTCATACCAGGCCCAATGAAACATTCTTGAAAATAAGAAAACATATTTTTCCTTATCCCGGGCTCGCCCCTTCCTGAGCCTCGGTCCCAAGGATTTTGCCCCTCCTTTCCCCTCTTTCAGCGTGTCTGATCAACAGCACGTACAAACTGAACACTTACACTGGCCGGGGGATTACTGCCTAGATTGCGCCACTGCATGAGAACACTTTATATTTGCTATTTTTTAGACACTGCTGAGAAATAGCATACATGTTGTCACTAAATGAGAAGGTGTATCTTCACGTTAATAAATTTCCAGATCTGAAAGACAATACCTCTCATCATTACGATTTCCAAAGGTCGTCAAAGAGCACAATTTAGAATGATTAAAATATTACCTAGACATTTTTTTCCTTATTAAGTAAACATTCAACGATGTTTTCTAAAAAAAATCTAGCATCCGGAAATTCATCATATTTTGCAAATAAAACATCTGAAAAACCACATCCAAATCAAAATAAGGACGAATTTCGCAGACCATCAAAAAGTGATCAGAGAACAAAAATTCCATACACGTATTATTTTGCCAAGATCATTGAAGCGCTCATTATAGAACAATCTGCAAATTTGTTTACAAATTTCGACTTACTCGGACCAAGCAGCTGATTAGTAAAGGGTATCAAAGGATAGCAAGCGAGCTGTGACGGCCAAAAGCTGGACGAGTCCGAATAAGCCAACTTTGCGTGGTTTACGATCGCACGCTATAGCTTGGTCTACTTATCAGATATTTACGGATCATAGCATCCAAAAGCAAAATAATATGATCAAATGCGTATTTTAAGCGACAATTCTGATGCAGGCGTGGTTGTGGGTTTCTATTATTATTTCAGTAAGTTACTAGATAATAAACCTTCGTTTCCATGTCACAGATTTCAACAATGTGTGTTTGTTAGACTGAATTTATTTTTCGTACATATATTAGTGGAAAACTTGGAATTCAAATAAATCTTTTTATTTTACGTTCCGTAATAACATACCATTTATTGTCATAGGTTTTGGATGTATGGTTTCAGGAGTTCGATGCCTGGCCAAAATCAACCACAAAAAGATTAAGAAAATTCAAAAATCTTAGTTGTTTCTAAAAGAATAGCTATTAGTTTCACTTTTTCTTACGTAACTATAAGTAAAGGAAGCTTTCGATACCTAAATATATTGTCTAATAAAACAAAAAACAAAACAAAAACAAAAAAAACTAGACATTTTGCCGACGCATTCTCCCTACAGTCTCCTCTCTAGGCTTAATTCTACTGAGTAGTAAAGAAACTGTTTTAATAACTACCTAAAGTTATTTTCA
The DNA here is from genome assembly GCA_013235015.1 of Araneus ventricosus. Lineage (NCBI taxonomy): Eukaryota > Metazoa > Arthropoda > Arachnida > Araneae > Araneidae > Araneus > Araneus ventricosus. The sequence goes on along the minus strand of BGPR01000169.1, from coordinate 883,884 downwards.
CTCTGAGACTGTCCTGGCTAAAGGGATTAAGGTTAGTGAAGGGGAAATCGTGAGATGAAATGTGTAATCAATCAAAAAAATTTTGAACCTGGGAAATTAAAACTAACTGAGTACAAAAACACACGCTGATAATCATTTATTTTATTTTTTTCGAAAGATATGGTGACCTGGTGCCAGAGTATCTGATATGGCAGAGGTTCCCAAATTTCTAGGCTTGATTCCATGAAGCATCTGCTGTATATGCGGGTTAGTGAAGTACGTTAAAAAAATGAGCTTTGATGCCTTTTTTTTACTTAATTCTCGAAAAAGAGAAAAATAAGTACTGAGTTCAACTAACCGACTGCCAATGAGTAAGTGGGGTCGCAATGGCCTAGTGGTAAAGTTTCGGCTTCGGGGACGGTGGGTTTCAGGTACGAAACCCGATTCCATCGAAGAACGCCGTGTAAGAGGGTCTAGTGCACGTTAAATCTGCCGTGGCCAAATGTCCACCCTCTGGTGTGGCGCGAAAGCTTGGAGAGGTGGTGCCAGCCAAGATGATTATGTCGATGTGAGTCAGTCGATGAAAGTCAGATTTCGTTCTCGTCATCTGCCCACGGTTCAAAATTACGAGGTCCGAGGTCTTCGAAATAGCCCTCGTTTTGCTGCAAAACGGTATGTAAATAGAACTAAACTAAACCAATGAGTAAGTCACATCCACTGGAGTCCGCCTCCCTTTTCAACACGAATCTTTGACTCAATTGCACCGCCATTGAAACTGTCCTTAGATACAGTACTCTCCACTATGTTTAAATTTGAATGCGTTATTTTCGCTCGATTTGGAGTAATTTTGGCGAGGTTCATACTCAACTTGAGCAGCGTGCAGAAACCTTCTCTATCCGGGCTAAAATCTTGAGTTTCGGGAGACGAGCTGCTTGAATATTCGTCCTAGAAAATGAAGAAAGTAAGTAGTTGCTTGGATATTCGCCCTGAAAGATGAAGAAAGCCGATTTCTGAAAAGATAAATGATTGCGGATGTTGAGTTCACATTCGAAAGGGACAGGACTTCAATCTTTATATTTCCATGTTGCAATAGCCATAGAAATTGATTCATCAAGACAAATCTGCCTAATATGTTGACCACCATTGTTAGCTACTCTTTAAAACTTAATGGAGAGTTCAGCACTCAAGATGTACTATTAATCACAAGTGATATTATTCACAACATTTTTAGGATCGATGCGATATTACCTCTTTGAAATTTCATTAGTTCAGCAGTTGCTACAAAGTGCTCTTCACATCTAACACTCATGCCGAAATTCTTTGTTCGCTGAGATGATATTTGAATTGGACTTGGAACATTATATGGACCGACAAGGCGGAGTTTCATCTGGATGACTTGGTGAATAATTGCCGCATCTGGAGTGAAGAAAAAACTTTATTGGACCTATATTTTTACCTGCAACTATCAGAAACTCTGTTATATAAGAAAATTATGATATGATGTGAAATTGCTGCATCATTTATGTAGGATTCATATTTTTTTGAGGAAATGACATCGATAGATCCAATGTGATGCTTTATAACTGGACAGCATTCTTCCTCGGTATTATAGAATACCATTATTCCATCCCTGCAAGCCCCTCAGTGCCCTTACATAGCAATCTTCATGCAGGATGGCATTCCTGCATATGATGGGTGCTAAGGATACATTAGGATACATTTACATCATCAGTCACCACTTTCGTTATGTCTGGTTAATCCTATCCCCGCACAAAAAGTACTGAATCCCAATAAATTCAGTCTCTGGGGGTACCCAGAGAGCTGGTTAGTCGCGGTAGCGCAAGAATTTTGCCAGGACTCAAAGGTAGCATTTAGTGTTGCGTTTTCAAGATTTCTTTGTCTTTATGAGATCACCTCTTCAAGAGTTCGCTTCGTTTGATTGATGAACGCTGCATTTTTAGATTTCAACTATTTTTTAGTAGTTGAACAGTGGTGATCAACAAATTAAATGGATTTGTCTTGATGAATCAGTTTCTGTTGTATAAAATTTCTGAATAAAAGCAGTAACACATATGCTAGTGTAAATGCTTTTTTTTACTGATTGTCTCTTCCATCCCTTAATTTCGTCTCTTCTGATGTATATTCACGGCTATAGACAGCTCTGAATAGGTAACTTTAATTATGTGAATCAGCACTTCTCCAAGTTCGTAAAAACAACTTAAGGCTGCATTGAATCGTTGGGGAAAATTGCGCTTAGAAAAAAAAAATAACAAAATTAACTTGTCGCCTTTATTTTTCAACAAGTAAGCCATTGTCTATTTTTTTGGAAAATGAGTAGATTATCTATATAGAATAATATGAGTAGACTAGCTGAACATATAAGCAATCTCTTGGAAAACATACAAAAACAGCAACAGCAAAAAACTGTTTTTTGTGTCAAATTTCTTTCACACACACTGTCTTACAACTTCTTTAAAAGAAAAAAATATTCTATTCTTGATGTATTTTCTTTTTTTCGTTTTTTGGGCGAATTTCGTAAATGTGGATATTAGCTGAACAAAAGAATACTTGATCTACATAAGTAAAAGCTTCAAAACAGCACAACGCATAAAAACGCACGCAGTAAAAAATATTTTAACAATAGCTTGGTGCAGTTTGTCACAAAAAATAAATCATAATCTACCCTGGTAAAATGAAAGTAAGAAGATTACCAGTTAAGCCACCGAAAAGCATGGAAGATCAGTTTCGGGGTTTGATATTTGAACCTGCGAAGGTTTTTGTCAAAGTAATGTAGAATGCTTAGGAAAAAAAAAAATCGAAAAATTAAACTTTTCTGATTAGAGAGGGAAAAAAAACTAGTGAAAAGACAAGAGAGAGAGATGGTTGTAATGTTAGAAAAAAATTCTCACGTGTTATATTTACCGTAAATGAGGAAAAAGCTTGCTTATAGATTTAAAAAGTGGAAAAAAGCAACTTACATTGTTCCTGAACCTTACTTTTTTTACTTCTACGTAAATAGGTGGTTGTATAGCTTTTCAAGAAAATGAAAAGTTTTTATGGTAACTTCTTTGAATATCGTCACAAAAAGAATGTTTTTTATCCTTTTTCTTTGTTGTAGGCCTGTGGCATCATGTTTCAAAAACTTAATGCAGAATATACCTGTAGTATAATGCATTACTTATATGCATCGTGAGATTTTTTTTTGAGATGAGCATCGTGAGAATATTCTTTGCTGGGAAAAACTGTCTTCCTATTTCGTTGATAGGCAGATGTATAGAGAAAGCTACTGAGTATATTTTTCGACATTTGGTTTTTGATCAGTTCAGTATCTTTATCTGATAAAACTGAATGTCGGGTAACGAGACTCTGCAGTATATAAGAATCATAATAAGAAAATTGCATTGGACTTTCGAAAAATTCGACACTACTCTAACGGTTTACCATAACTCAAACCATGTTCAGCTCTTGCTTTCATAGCAACTTAATTCAAAAGATACATACAGATTTTCACATAAAACCATAAAAAAAAAACAATATTCACTCAAAAATTTCCAAATTTTTCAATCCAAAAATAACCACCTCCTTACATTCCTGAATAACATCCTTCACCTTACAACAAACAGCATCATCTGATGCATTTCGAGCTTTATCTCCTCGCCCCATTTCCATACATTAACTCCACTGGAGAAACTACCCCCTTTATGTCCTTGGGATATGGGGGTGACGGCACTTGCGGTAACAGGTAGAGCTCTAAAAATCCTCTAAAATACCTCCGGAGCAGCAGCAGCATCTCGCTGACGTCACCTGCAAAGCCAGTGTAGGTGTAGAGACATCAGAAAAGCGTCTCTCCCCGTTGCCGCCACTGCGATGTAAATAGAGGGGAACAAAAGAGTGCCGCCACAATGGGGGACCCCGAACAAAGGGGCTTTTGTGTCGACCCCTGCGAACAATGAGGCAACCCCACTCGCTCGTCCTCCCTCTGGCTTAGTGGCGAGGCCGGGAAAACTTAGCATTATACTGCCTGCCATAGAGGAAGCGTCCGTAGCTGTCCTGTGGATCTCCCAGATGGAGGATATTAGCGGGAATGGTTGGGCTCGCAATCTCTTGAATAGTTTGCTGTAAAACTTTGGATCGGGAGTTAAGAGTCATGCCCTTTTACAAGTGCGGGTCAAAAGTAGGTTCTATATTGAAAACGCCCTACACTAAGTTTTACGAAGTGAGGAGCATAAAGGGCAGTTGTGGGTAAAAAAAAAATATAAAACTTAAAATTAAAAGTTTCTTAGGAAAATGAGGAGGAAAGGTTTTTTTTCTTCAGAAAAAATGTGGTCAGTTATTTTCTGTTTCGAAAAATGAATCGAAGTTCCTATAACAATTATGTGTGAATGCCATTTAACCATTCCACAAGCAGTAGCCTGTCTGACTCATGCATCGAATGAGAGAATATTTAATATTTAATTTCATAATTAAGTCAAAGTATCAGTAAATTTAAAAGACGAAAATCAAACACCAAGTAATCCGAAGTATTACATAGTAAGATTTATTTTCCCATTAAATACAAAATGATAACATCTTCTAATTGCAAAATTTGTCCTAACGCCTACACTTTTAGGTTGCAACAATCTTAACAAGTGACAATGCTTGTTCTTTCCTCCGTTTGTCTGACGTATACATAAGATCAGAAATTTCCTTCAGATCTGTACTTAATATTGAAATACAAAAGACACTTCGATATTAAGTACAGTGTTTCCACTTCATAGAGTCTGGTCAAATTTCTACAGCTTCAAATAAAACAAAATGTGTACTACGATCATTCGTATTTGTTATTTATTAAATAAAAAAATGTTAGAAAAATTCACCGATGGATGGCGCTGTAACACACATAAACGTTCAAATACTTACCTATAATAAATGTTCAATATGTAGCATTATAATTGTTCAGAATGTCTACATTCATTTTAAACAATGTGTTGTAATCGCAGTACCATTTTCCCACCACTGAAATGCAATGTATCTGCCGGAATATTCAGAATATATAGTAACGAATGCTAACCTTTAGATTTGGTGTAGATAAGGTACGATAGACTTTGTCCTTCAGGAAGCCAGAAGTGGCATGGGATGCATATCAATAGGATAAGCCTTCTATATCCCGCCCTGTCCTAGGCCATGCGGTGCATATCAGGCGAGCGAGGAAGCTAAGCTATTGGAAAATTACGGCTATTCACCGATGGATCTGTGAAATGCCAACAAGGGTTGAAAGGAACGAGCAATGTGGGGAGGTGCGCCATCCTGTACGAAAGTGTTCTGCAGGCTTTGTGTTATTGAAGTTTGGGAATCTAAAATCCCTCAGCGTATTTTGATACCATTGTTCGATGAAGGTACAGGTTCGGATTCCAGTTGTAGTTATCTCTTAAAAAAAACTCATTGATGAACGTGTCTGTAAAACTAGACCATACTGTTCCTTTTTCTGGATACAAAGCTTCTTCCTGTATAGAGTGATAGTCCATTGAGACAAAAGTGGGCTTCGTCAGTCCACAGAAGGCTCCATGGCCAAATAACGTGAACTACCATTAGAATAAGGAACCCAAGCTCGAAAGTTTTTCAAATTTCTGAGTCCCAGGCATGCACTTGGTGAGCATATTTGATTCTGTAAGTATAAAACTGGCACAACCATCACCTGATTGTTCGTACGATAGGACACGGCAAATTCAGAGCATGGGAAACAGCTGGCACATTCACTCTTTCATCTGGATAATGGCTGCTGGGTTGCACTGTCTCTGTAGTCATATCTTCTATGCAACAGACTTGACTAGTTTTCTTCCTTTACCCAGTCAAACGACAAGTTATCCAGTTTTTAAAATGTCTCCATCAAGCTGCTTAGAGCAAGTGGGGACATTTAACCTCTTCGTAAGGGATTCGGCAGAATTTAAGAGTTGAAACGGAGATGTGTTGTTCATAATAGAAGAATTTTATCAGTGAAACTTTTTTCACAATGTTGGTACGATATTTAAATAACTAAATCTGAACAACGTTCGCTCACAACTTGTCTTCTTTTACCTAACGAATAATGCCAACAGGTATGCGTTGTAATACGAGTGGTATTTTAATTGGCTAGTCTAGTTCATGAAAATAAATTCCATTCCTGTTATGGTACCATCGAAGGTAGCTCGCAGGGAACGGCGGGGAGCAACAGTCGAACACATTCCATTCAATTGCAAATCTCTTTGTCTTCACTGCAAGACCGTCAGGACTTGGATTCAATGCGAGCCCAAAATCCTTGTCAACATCTGCGAACCAGCTCCTCGCGAGCGGTTTGCGAACCTTTCAGCTCACAAATGTGTGCGCGTCTTAAGACGACATTCTCAGCTATTGCCAACAGAAGTTTCATATTGTAACGAAAATCTTCAAGTGAGTGTACGGTGAAAACAGTTCAACAAGCAGGTTAATGGAGAATGATGCTATCTTCTTGAATATTCCAGAAAACACGAAGCACAGGAAACAGGAAAAACAGCACTTGCACAAATTGGCAACACAAGCAGACACTTCAGCAAATCACTAATAATAATAGCAATAGCACGAACAATAACGCTCAGCGTCTAACAGCTGACTAATTCGAAATGCGGAAAAAACTCCAAAGAGATTAGTCCTCGTTCGGGCACGCCGGTATTTATATTCTTCTCGACAGGACATGACATCACATGGAATCATCTGGATCAATCTCTATATCTCCATTGTTAATAGAGATAGCGAAAAATTCTAGTATTTTCGGGATCCTACATTTTTTCGCCGAAGTTGCCAAAATGATCGCCAAGTTTGTTGCCAAGGTCGGGAGGCAACGGCTTCCAATTTCCCGGGATTCCCGTAAAATCTCTGTAAATGTCTCTTTCTAACCATAGAACTAATCTGGCAGGGAAGCGACATTATAATTTTGTAAGATTATGCTAAATATTTCGGTCGACTCCAGAAAGACGACATACCATACCGGCTACATTTTTACAGTTATCTTGTTCATAGACAGACGTCAGATATTATTTCAAAAAGTATTTTTTGAAAAATATTTTCATACTTCTTACGCGAGAAAATAAAATAATAATAACAAAAAAAGATTGATGCTTTCAAAGTTTGTTCTACCTTTATTTATTCTTTTAAATCCCATTTCTTAGATTTTTTAACATTATTTTTTTTATTAAATCTCAAAAACTATCAAGCTAAACTGATATTAAAGCTGTAAAAGAGAAAAGAATAAAGAAGAAAAAATAACTTCTTTTTAATCATATTACATTTCGATTTCCGTGGAGTTAATTTATTAATCCTCATAATTTTTTAAAAACTTGTAACAATACTTTTTAATATTTTAATAAAATGCAACATGCTTTCATTGTTTTATGAATTATAACAATGTAGAGTTTCTTCATTGTTGCAGGTATCTCTGATAGATTTTCATGTTATACTTATAAGAATGTTTATACTTTCATTTTAACATGATATAGCCTGCAATTCAAAAACTTATTTATCTTGATTCTGTTGAAATTTATTTCCTTTTCCGTTTTTACCTTTTATTTTACCAAACATGCTATTGTTCTTTGATCCACTTTAAACAGGCGAATATAAATATTTTGCTTCACTTGTAGTTTGGTGCTTTTACGGAATGCATCTGTTTAATCACTACAGCATCCATTCCCGCAATGTTTTGACTCAAGTTAACTATTTTGGAATGAATGCAATTCTTTTTTAAATGCTTGTTTTTTCAACAAAACAAGTCTTTTAATAGCGGTCAAATAGAAGGAATATGAAACCAGTTCCTATTCTCAAGATATGCGATTAAGGTTGATAGCGTGGGCCGGTCGCCGACACTTCGCCGAAAACCGTCAGCCAACTCGTTCATTTGGTTGTATCGTATACGATCCATGATACTTTTCCGATTTGCACATTTTTGTACGTATCATGATTTTTATAATTGAATCTGTATTAAATAATTTACGCATCCTTTCAGATCCATGATACGTAGCCGTCTTGCACATTTATGTTTGTAACATATCTTTTATAATTACATATCTTTATTATTATAATTATATATCTTTTATAATTACAGTAAAAGACCGTTTAAACGTCTGTCAAGGGACTGACGTAAAACGCAGTATAAATCAAAAGACGCATAAAAATCGAGAATTTTCTAAACAACTTTGATTATAAAAAAATTATTGCTACTCATGCAAATTAATTTAAAAGTATTTGTTTTAACGATAGTAATGGAAACCATGATGAAATTTTAAAATTAAATATTTAACATAAAAGTGAGAAAAATCATACCCTTATTGCATATCTTGAGTACTAATTATACATACCTTATATGATTTATGTATACGTGGTTAGAATAATTAAAAAAAATCTTTAACCTCGTCTGACGTGCTGATTGTCTGTGAGTGTTAAATTCGATTCATAATGCTGTACTTAAGTTCAGCATTATGAATGTTTTTTCATTATCCTTTTGACAAAAGAAATAAGTTCGAAGTTTTTAAATGGAGTCCATTGCGTCTTTAAATGAAAGTGGAATGACCTCTTCATCATCCATTGCTTAAATTAGCACCAGACAATCTGTCTATTGTTCTGTTATATTAATTCATCACTTGCGAATAATTTCGAAGTCATGATATCAGTATTTTTACAAAGATGCAATGTCGCTTTCCTGCCTCGCTAGTTTTAGAGTTGGGGAGGGAGTTTTACAGGGGTAAGCATGGAGTGACGAGCAGCGGCCAGGCCTGGGCCCCTGACCTTGACGACAACTTTAGCGACTTGGCGACAAATCGAAGATACACGAAAATTCTATTACTTTCTCGATATTTCTATTAGGGGCCGAGATCCAGGTTTTTCCTGAAAATTCTGTGTCACGGCCTATCGGGAAGAGTATAAAAAGACCGCGCTTGGCTCACAGGGTGTGTGTTGATCGATTGGAACGACTTCGGAGTTTCGTCAGCAGTGCGAGCTGGAAAGCAGGTGTGCTAAACGATATTGAAAGTGCTGTTGCTGTCGTTATTGGTGATTTGCTGACTGTTTGTGAATCCGCAAGTGCTGTTACTGTTATTACTAGTGAATTGTTGTCTGTTTGTGTTGCTAATCTGTACAAGAGTTTTTGTTCCTGTTACCTGTGCTGCGTGTTTTTCCTGCATATTTGAGAATAAACCTTAATTCTCCATTATCCTGGGTGTTGGACTGTTTCCACCATACACCCACAGGGCGATTTTCGTAACAGTAACATAGTTCACATACTAGAAAGGAGGAAATTTTCATAATTTAGAACAGGAAGATTTGCGTCGTATAATCGAAGTATTTTATCATTAGAATGACTACGAATGAATTGGGACTGTGATGAAACGATGTATAAATGCAAACGACGTATAAATGAGAAACGTATAAATGGTGCTTTACTGTATATTAATAATTTTCATATCCTTTAAGGTCATAATACTTAACCGGCTTATACATTTATATAAACTACTACGTTAAAAAACTTGCGGAACTTTTTTAATATTTTCCAAATGTAAATGAATTATGCCGTTCCCCGCGCAACAAACGAGAATATCATGTGACCGACTAGTCAGAACAGATTTCACCCAGTTCAAATACACGTACAGCACACGCGCGTAACTCGTGATTATAAGCATTCGGAACTTCCCGTCACGTGGAAAGCCAAGTGGTGGCTCCTCCCTCTGGATAAAGCGGCATCTCACACGTTCCTCTTGCTGTTGAATTACCTGTCAAATCATCTCATTCTGGTTCTCCCACAACCAACTTATTCTTCTGATCTCGTCCCATGTGATTTTTCCCCTAGAGATCGTTGCTTCCTTTATTGAGGAGGCAACGATTCTCAAGTTCCAGAGAAGGGCAGCGAGAAACGACGAAGGCACTGGAGAATATAGCAAAATAATGCTTGCAATCCGTATTTACATCTTTGTATGAAAGATGACTTAAATGTATAGTTGCACAGGGCACTATTTACTGAATAAACAGATTCTAACTGTATTCATTCTTCCGTAATAAAATATATATCTGGCCTTTATTAACGTAATAGTATTACGGTGTTTTTTCGTATTTAATAATAATTAAATAATTTACATATTATTTAAGATCCGTGCTATTTACCCGAGTTTTATATTTGTGTAAATACCATGTCTTCTATAATTAAGTCTATATTACGTAATTTAACATTTTAGTGACTGAAATTGCCGAACTAATAATTATAATTGTACGCAGGTTGTTGCAAAATAACGATCAGTGGCACGCGCAGTTTCGAACAATGTTATTTGACGAACCGATAGTGATGTAGATGGGTAGTTCAATTGATTAGCTAACGATAGAGGAGCGAACTATGAGACAGTTTAGGTCAAGCGGCTCGCATTTCCGAACAACGTTTCTTGACGAACCGGTAGTTATACAGGTGTGCAGTTCAAATGATTAGCTAAAGGCAGAGCAGACTATGAGGAAGTTCATGTAAAGAAGAGAAGTTTGAAAAAATCACAGTTGTTTCCCCATTCAGTTTCCATTTTCATTCCCATTTTACGAGTAACTTAGCAGCAATTATTCACTATGGCTGTCAATATCGTTACATTTCTGCTCTTTCTCGAAGAAGCGTCCTGTTCAAAAGAATTTAAGGAGACTGTGCTTAAGAAATGATAAGATATTATGCATTTGTGTTTCAAAAGCAAGCCGGTACTTCGAGGAGGAGAAGATGTGTACTAATACTGACAGCGAAAGCGAATCATTGCTGTAAACTTGCTCGTAAAATAAATTTGAATGGGGAAATTTCTTTGTCTTCGTCGAACTTCGTTTCTTTACCTCTCTCTTGACTTAAATTGCTTCGTAGCCTACTCTATCGTTAGTGGAAAAGTCGAACTACAAGCAGTGGCGGTTTTTCGCACAGGTGCTAGAGGCGATCGCCTCGTACCAAAAGACTCTGAGGGGGCCTCAAAATCTATTCGACATGCATAGCAGTGTTAAGCCGACTGCGAATTTACGATATTGAGTAAGGTAAGCGCCACAAAACAATCTTGCGCCTGGGGCCTCATATTGTCAAAATCCGCCACTGACTACAAGCCTACATTGCTCTCAGACTTCCAGATGGCTTTGCTTGGAAACACAAGAGCCTACAACAGTCATTTTGGGACAGTCTATGGATGTATATTATATGTTATAATGAATAACTACGTGCTCGGCACTTAGATCAAGAGCAAATAAACATTATCCAGTGCGATTCCGATTTGAAACCAATATTCAGTGAAGATAGGTATTTTAATTTTATAAATATTTACCACGCTGATTTTGAAACATCCAAAATTTTGTATTCAAAACATTAAAATTTCATTTATAGTTAAAGATTTATCAGCCCACGCCGATCCACTGATCCAGAGGGTTTATATAGCATTTATCGGAGGAATGAAAATTAAAGGTTTTTAAATTTTTATTATAATCACTAGCTTTTTTACTCGGTCTTGCCCGGGATAGATCCAAACTAATTCTTTACTGGTTATAATTAATTTTATTTACACTATTGTTACATATTTATTTTAAGACTTGACTATACACAATATTTTTAGTCTCCTTTTGCTCATCGGCGATGATGAACAATGTCGATGTATCCTTCGCCCTTGACATTCTCACGTACAGTTGTCCATGCGAGAAGCACTCGTCAGTCAAATCCAAGCCTGTGACTCGAAGCGATTGTCCTTGCGCCTTATTGATTGTTATCGCAAATGCAAGCCGAAGAGGAAATTGTAATCGTTGGAAAGAGAATGGCAAGTCAGTCGGAATTAGAGGTATCCTTGGAATTAGGACGTGCTCGCCCTCAAATGGCCCAGTTAAAATAGTTGCTTCGATTATAGGAGCATGTAATGCTTTCACTATCAGTCTGGAGCCATTGCACAGCTTCAGTGGGTCCAGATTGCGTAGCAACATAATCGGACATCCAACCTTCAGCACTAATCTATGTAGGGGAATGCAACTGGGATTTAGTGAATTCAGAAACTCCACTGGATAGCTTGTGGCTTCCTCATCATTTAAACATTTGTCTATTGAGTAGTATGTTCTTGCGGCTGTTGGAACTTTTTTTTGTACTGTGAAATTAATTTCCTTGACTTTCTCATTTAAAGGTGCTAATATTGCGCGTTCTTGGAGCCATTGGATGTTCTGTATATTCAATGTGATATCTGGATAAACTTGATTAATTAGATTTTCTAATGTTGGACAGATCTTGCAGAATTCATTGGAAAGCCTGATTTTTCCATTTTCCGTTGTTGCCTCTTGCCCGTCACCAATTTTAAGTAAATAATCAGAAAATCTTTGGGAGTTTTGGCAATTATTTTGAATTCTCATGTTCGTCGTTAATTTCATAACTTTTACCTGTTTCCAAAGATATGACGATTTTAAACAGGCTTTGATTTCATCTGCCATCGTGCCTCTCGGAATTACTGGTAGTGTTTGTCGGAAATCACCTGCAAGGACAACAATCAGACCTCCCATAAGATCTTTATTTCCACGAAGGTCCTGGAGGGTTCTGTTCACGGCTTCGAGACCATGCTTGTGCATCATAGAAATTTCGTCCCAAAATAGTACTTTAGCTTCCTGCAGCACATAAGCTTTTGCACTTCCTTTTTTGATGTTGCAAACAGGCATTTCGTTGTGAAGTAAGTCGATGGGGATTTGCAGCATTGAATGTGCTGTTCGTCCACCAATCATCAACGTTGCAGCAATACCTGATGTTGCTACAGCGAGAGCAATATTTCTTTCTCCTCTAATTTTGGCAAACAAAACATTTATGAGGAAGGTTTTTCCGGTTCCTCCGGGCGCATCGATAAAAATTACCCCACCTTCACTCTTTCTGTAGAGCCGTAGAACTTCACGATATATAGCTTGTTGATCTGTATTTAGCAATGGCTCCCTCTGCGTCACAAAATTAAGTAATAGATCAGAGTCATAAGTCAATTCCCGAAGTATTTCCCGACTCATGTTATGTGCGTGCTGTCGCGAAGGGCTTAACATGCCAACTTCCGATAAAGATTTTCCGATCATCTGCAGGACTTTATCTTCAATCTTAATGAGAGCCTCATTGTAGATGGAATCGGTATAGTTTAAGACAAAGTGACGATTTTCTGCTCGCAATTTATTCAAAATATCTTCCGACATGCAGTCCTTATTGTTCTCCCAAAGCGTTTTTGGGCTGGAAGGTTCACAAAATGACAGGATTAATGCGAAGAGTGTTCGAATTTTTGATGGAGAATCCGAATAAACAGCTTCCTTTAATGCTTCATTCCATTGATTGTCATTTTCGAGTAATCCTAATGCCAAGCATGCTTCTCGATACGTCTCATACTCAATTCCATTCACGGTTCGGAGATCTTTGAAGCTTGTTGGACCCTTAATTTTGTGCAACAACAGTCGGAGGTAATAGCAATCAGTGTTTCTGGAGTGAACAGTATAGACACGGCCAAGAGCGTCGCCAGATCGAATATCGTCATGACCTTCAACAATTGCACCTTGCTTGCGCCGGTTAAAAACTTTTTTTGACTTATCCCATGTATAAAATTTTGGAACATTGCAATATAATAATGTCTTCGCAAAGTTATCGTTTTTGCAGAGCTCGAAGAATCCTGTCAATGTCGTGTTTGGTGGATTAGCTAGACGTCATTGCAAATTGTCTTCGCTAAAATAAATGCGTTGCCCGTTTTCGAGATGCATATCAAGATGTATCACTGTGGGGGTATCGTTCGTGGATGGGAAATCCAAAAATGCGCCACGCCGCTTCATTGCTCGAAATATAGCGACCTGCTTGGTATTCAGAAATTTCATCAATGCAATTATTACTGGAATGAGCAGCAAAGACACCTTGGTCGGAACCCTTGTGAACGTACTTGAGAATGTATTTTATAGATTTTATGGAGTTACAACATTCAACATTGATGTGGGCATCAAACATCTTCAGAAGCAAAGGACTGTAAGGTACGATCCACCGATTATCAATCATCACACTATCAGATTTCATTTTCACAGTTGCGGTTTGTCCACCGTCTTCTGGCTTCCTTCGTCGGTACAACGGATAGCCATCCGTTGCAAATTGCGTTTCCTTGATGAATTGACGCGGATACATTTTACTGCAATTCCCTTCTTTCAAGCATGGTGACAAACTATTGAAAGCGCCGCATGGGCCATGCACCATATTTTTAATCACGATATCATAAAGGTTTTTGTCAGTTGAAGGATTGGGAATTTCTGCAGAAATAATATCATCAATTTGGTTTGGTCTTAATGTGTTCGTTAGCCAAATCAAAATATGTGAATGCGGAAGTCCACGTTTCTGCCATTCGATGGAGTATAACCAATACTTAACAGAACCAAAAACTTGACCTTTCACCAACACATTCATGAATTTTATTAACTTTTGCCGAAAGATCCTTGCAACCAAATCATGTCTATCAGTTTTTGATTGGCCATTAGTCAGATTTTGAGTCATCTCTTTGCAATTTGGATTGAAAGTGTATGTGATGATTAGTGATGGCTTTCCTAAATGACGAACGTAAGTGATGGCATCTTGCGCATATTCGTGCATATTTCGTGGACAACCAGTAAACGTTGAGGGTAAAATTACCAATTTTCCATGATTAGCTGGGTCACTATCATTTGTAATTGCATCTTTCAAATGAATATATTCATCAACACGCAGCTTCTTTTGATTCAGTCGGATGAATAATAATCGCTCCGCCTCAATTTTCGCATACATATCAACCAAATATTGATGCAAAAGTTGTCTGTAGTTCAACAAATGGTTCTCTGTCGATCGCACCATTAAACGATAGGCGTAGAACGACATTGCAGATACCATCTTGTTAATTTGATTTGATGTTCCTGGCTCAACTTGATTGATATTAATTGTGTATCCATCCTCACCACGTGGAAACATAAGTGGATACTGTAAGGCATCATACGAAATGTGTGTTTCGCAAATGTTTTTCAACTCGTTGCTGCGCTTTGTCAAGACAATGTCACGTTTCTCAAAGTCATTTCCTGCAATGATGATGGCAACTTCATTTAGCGCCGGTGTGTTAAAGACACGTTCGGGGCCTTCTATTGGTTTCCTATCTGCCTTAATAACGATCTGTAGGTCTTCGGTTGGGTTATCCTTTATCGCCATTTTAAATTTTTGAACGTAATGATTGTTTTCGTGCAACATCTTTTGCAAGGATTCGATTAAACTTTTGGTAGTCCCAGGAATCAACGTACAGCGACGTTTCGCTTCAGCTTCCTCGTTTCCAAGGAAGTATATTTGGAGGAACTTCTCTTCTTCATTGGGAAGCGACATAAGCGACCCGGCCTTGTGGTATACTTGACCCTGAATTCGAATAGTTGGCATAAATCCTGTAGAGTCCAACATGGGCAATGAGGTTCCAAAGGATGTCATCTGAAAACTGCTATTATATTTACGGATCATGGTCAGAAACTCTTTCGATTTTGGATGATTCCCTTCCATCAAACTCTTCAATGGTACTGGTAATTGAGGGAGTTCTGGTAAAGAAACCTTTCCATTGGAAAAGCATAATCCTGATGCCTCGGCTTCAAATTTCAGAGCACCGCAAAATGTGCACTTCGACGACATACTACGAATGACTATCTGTGGAAAATTGGGATAGTCTAAATTAGGATCATAATGAAGTGCTTCGTCCTTCAAATAAAGCCAGTTACTTGCCCTAAAAGTGCCTTGTCTCACTCTTTCTAGCTGGAGTCTATTACGTCGAGCATCAAAAGTTTCAGCCCCTATTCGAGTCTGGTTTCCAAGCGCATTGCAGTGAATCCTTCGCTCTCGCTGCTCATTGCTTTCTGTAGCTCTCGAGTTTAAAGTTCGTAAGCGATCTGTCGCTTGGCGCTGGTTCTTAACTTCAAAAGACGCATTATTTCGTCTTGCACTTGCCCGTAATCGGTCGTCAAAATGTCGCTGTTGAGTTTCTTCAGAGGATTCATTCGCTCGTCCATCAGCTCGATATATTCTGTCCAATTCAC
>BGPR01000169.1:809825-866540 GCA_013235015.1 Araneus ventricosus | reverse complement strand
TGAGGAAGGTTTTTCCGGTTCCTCCGGGCGCATCGATAAAAATTACCCCACCTTCACTCTTTCTGTAGAGCCGTAGAACTTCACGATATATAGCTTGTTGATCTGTATTTAGCAATGGCTCCCTCTGCGTCACAAAATTAAGTAATAGATCAGAGTCATAAGTCAATTCCCGAAGTATTTCCCGACTCATGTTATGTGCGTGCTGTCGCGAAGGGCTTAACATGCCAACTTCCGATAAAGATTTTCCGATCATCTGCAGGACTTTATCTTCAATCTTAATGAGAGCCTCATTGTAGATGGAATCGGTATAGTTTAAGACAAAGTGACGATTTTCTGCTCGCAATTTATTCAAAATATCTTCCGACATGCAGTCCTTATTGTTCTCCCAAAGCGTTTTTGGGCTGGAAGGTTCACAAAATGACAGGATTACCGCAAGCAGTGTTCGATTTTTTGATGGAGAATAGCAGCATCTTCTAACCTTTATTCCTTCATTGTCATTTTCAAGATAAATCTAATGTCAAACATGATTCTCAGTGCGTCTCATACTCAATTCCATTCACGGTTCGGAGATCTTTGAAGCTTGTTGGACCCTTAATTTTGTGCAACAACAGTCGGAGGTAATAGCAATCAGTGTTTCTGGAGTGAACAGTATAGACACGGCCAAGAGCGTCGCCAGATCGAATATCGTCATGACCTTCAACAATTGCACCTTGCTTGCGCCGGTTAAAAACTTTTTTTGACTTATCCCATGTATAAAATTTTGGAACATTGCAATATAATAATGTCTTCGCAAAGTTATCGTTTTTGCAGAGCTCGAAGAATCCTGTCAATGTCGTGTTTGGTGGATTAGCTAGACGTCATTGCAAATTGTCTTCGCTAAAATAAATGCGTTGCCCGTTTTCGAGATGCATATCAAGATGTATCACTGTGGGGGTATCGTTCGTGGATGGGAAATCCAAAAATGCGCCACGCCGCTTCATTGCTCGAAATATAGCGACCTGCTTGGTATTCAGAAATTTCATCAATGCAATTATTACTGGAATGAGCAGCAAAGACACCTTGGTCGGAACCCTTGTGAACGTACTTGAGAATGTATTTTATAGATTTTATGGAGTTACAACATTCAACATTGATGTGGGCATCAAACATCTTCAGAAGCAAAGGACTGTAAGGTACGATCCACCGATTATCAATCATCACACTATCAGATTTCATTTTCACAGTTGCGGTTTGTCCACCGTCTTCTGGCTTCCTTCGTCGGTACAACGGATAGCCATCCGTTGCAAATTGCGTTTCCTTGATGAATTGACGCGGATACATTTTACTGCAATTCCCTTCTTTCAAGCATGGTGACAAACTATTGAAAGCGCCGCATGGGCCATGCACCATATTTTTAATCACGATATCATAAAGGTTTTTGTCAGTTGAAGGATTGGGAATTTCTGCAGAAATAATATCATCAATTTGGTTTGGTCTTAATGTGTTCGTTAGCCAAATCAAAATATGTGAATGCGGAAGTCCACGTTTCTGCCATTCGATGGAGTATAACCAATACTTAACAGAACCAAAAACTTGACCTTTCACCAACACATTCATGAATTTTATTAACTTTTGCCGAAAGATCCTTGCAACCAAATCATGTCTATCAGTTTTTGATTGGCCATTAGTCAGATTTTGAGTCATCTCTTTGCAATTTGGATTGAAAGTGTATGTGATGATTAGTGATGGCTTTCCTAAATGACGAACGTAAGTGATGGCATCTTGCGCATATTCGTGCATATTTCGTGGACAACCAGTAAACGTTGAGGGTAAAATTACCAATTTTCCATGATTAGCTGGGTCACTATCATTTGTAATTGCATCTTTCAAATGAATATATTCATCAACACGCAGCTTCTTTTGATTCAGTCGGATGAATAATAATCGCTCCGCCTCAATTTTCGCATACATATCAACCAAATATTGATGCAAAAGTTGTCTGTAGTTCAACAAATGGTTCTCTGTCGATCGCACCATTAAACGATAGGCGTAGAACGACATTGCAGATACCATCTTGTTAATTTGATTTGATGTTCCTGGCTCAACTTGATTGATATTAATTGTGTATCCATCCTCACCACGTGGAAACATAAGTGGATACTGTAAGGCATCATACGAAATGTGTGTTTCGCAAATGTTTTTCAACTCGTTGCTGCGCTTTGTCAAGACAATGTCACGTTTCTCAAAGTCATTTCCTGCAATGATGATGGCAACTTCATTTAGCGCCGGTGTGTTAAAGACACGTTCGGGGCCTTCTATTGGTTTCCTATCTGCCTTAATAACGATCTGTAGGTCTTCGGTTGGGTTATCCTTTATCGCCATTTTAAATTTTTGAACGTAATGATTGTTTTCGTGCAACATCTTTTGCAAGGATTCGATTAAACTTTTGGTAGTCCCAGGAATCAACGTACAGCGACGTTTCGCTTCAGCTTCCTCGTTTCCAAGGAAGTATATTTGGAGGAACTTCTCTTCTTCATTGGGAAGCGACATAAGCGACCCGGCCTTGTGGTATACTTGACCCTGAATTCGAATAGTTGGCATAAATCCTGTAGAGTCCAACATGGGCAATGAGGTTCCAAAGGATGTCATCTGAAAACTGCTATTATATTTACGGATCATGGTCAGAAACTCTTTCGATTTTGGATGATTCCCTTCCATCAAACTCTTCAATGGTACTGGTAATTGAGGGAGTTCTGGTAAAGAAACCTTTCCATTGGAAAAGCATAATCCTGATGCCTCGGCTTCAAATTTCAGAGCACCGCAAAATGTGCACTTCGACGACATACTACGAATGACTATCTGTGGAAAATTGGGATAGTCTAAATTAGGATCATAATGAAGTGCTTCGTCCTTCAAATAAAGCCAGTTACTTGCCCTAAAAGTGCCTTGTCTCACTCTTTCTAGCTGGAGTCTATTACGTCGAGCATCAAAAGTTTCAGCCCCTATTCGAGTCTGGTTTCCAAGCGCATTGCAGTGAATCCTTCGCTCTCGCTGCTCATTGCTTTCTGTAGCTCTCGAGTTTAAAGTTCGTAAGCGATCTGTCGCTTGGCGCTGGTTCTTAACTTCAAAAGACGCATTATTTCGTCTTGCACTTGCCCGTAATCGGTCGTCAAAATGTCGCTGTTGAGTTTCTTCAGAGGATTCATTCGCTCGTCCATCAGCTCGATATATTCTGTCCAATTCACGGCGATTTTTGCTCTTCGGCTTGCTTCTCCCGCGACCGCTTTTTACGTATTGTGGCGAGACGTGAAAGATTAAATGCCTGTTTCTTTCTTTTAGGCATTTAAAAACAAAATATTATCAGAAGTTTAAGAAAAATCGCAAACTGAATAGATATTTTCTTTAAACTAAATAAACAGTTTTTCTTTGTGAGTCTCGTTCTTTCGTTTCTCAGCTCGTTGAATGAAATGCAATTCTCGTGTTTTTTATTTTTGTTCTTTAGCTTGCTTGTACCACGACTAATTTTAATGCATTTTTTCAGAATAAAATATCTTTGTCTTTCTTTGGGTATTTATAAACTAAATAATTTAAGAATTTTAAGAAAAATCAATAACTGGCTAGGTATTTTCGAAAAACTAAATAAAACAATTTTTCGCCGCCGCATTTTCCGTTGTTCGGGAATTAAAAAACATTCAATGACCTTACACATTAATTAGGATTAAAATTAAACTCGAAACATCGCATTGTAATCAAACTAACGTCATTGTATTATTGCACGTGCATAGTAAAAGTTGTATATGCTTAAAAATAAAAACGGCAGTAAGAACATTGTCTTTGAGTTAATGTTCAGATAAAAGCAATATTTTCTTAATCACGTAGCACGTGCGTTTCTGCCTCTGTTAATGAAACACGTGAATGGATAATTTGTTAAACAGTAAATTGGTCTGAACCTAATATTATAAGAATATAAAATATTGTTAAATATTGCGTTAAAATATATTTTTAAACATTAATAACAATCAGAGAAAACACTTTATCCCAATGGAATTAATATCATTAAAAAGCTAATTTTCTGGTCTTTAAGGCGGACTAAAAATTATTTTCTTGCAATAGATATTTGAGAAGTTGTTGGCAAAAAACGTCTAAGCATTAGGCTTAACAGCGGCTAATTTTCGTTATTTAATTAAATATCTTAAGAACTAATTAACTCTGAAAGTTGAAAATAGCACCGTTGACCTAGAAATGTGCTCTAGAATGTCGTGTGTAAATTTCATGTCGCTACCGTTCACCGTTTAGGAGGAGTTCTTGTGACCGACAGACGGATACATGTATTTTCTGTTTTATATTATAGATATTTAAAAATATAGTTATAATACAAGCAAGATTTGCCGACCAAATATATTTATATATGCACATGTCGACTGACATTCGTCGGAATATGTCGGCCGACATCCGTCAGCCAAGTGTCTGGTCGGAAATGTGGCTATCGGCTGGTGTCTTGGACCAATCGCATTCCGGTGGTGTGGAGAAGAAGAAAGGATCACCTTACAATCCATTTTGTATTTTAGAAGCAAAGTTAAGATATCAATTACCAGTTCTAAACCAGCATTTTTTAAATTGTTTTCTAAATTGCCAATTTCCTAACCATATGAAAAGAACCAATTCTACATTACTTGGGGACTCGTTTCGCTCACCAACAGGAGTGTAGAGGAACGTCGTTCCGGGACTGCTTTTTTCCCCACGAGAAATGAATAAGAAAAAATGTGAAAGCGTCCTTAAAACAGAGCAATTTTTCTCACCCAGGTTAGAGCGTTCCGGCATTACTTTTAGAGTGTCCCGGCTCTGCTTATTTTGCGACTACACCACTGCTCACTAATTTCCTTGATTTGCAAATATTCAAATTTAAATTAGAAATTTACGTTTCTATTGTCACCATCGTCTCTCCATAAACAGATTACGTATACTCAAAGGAAAAGCTTTAACTATTTCACTGTCAAGAATTTAACTTCTGAAAGAGTTTCTGTGTGTTTTAGTTTTTTTTTTTTTTACTTTTTACTTTATTATTTTTTTAAGCGAATTGAAACGCGTTGTAGAATTTCTGGGAAGATTTCTTTCAGAAAAATGCTGTAACTATTACTATCCAGTCGAGTTTACAGAAAATATTTCTTGCTGAGGAAGCGTTTTTATGCATGTAAATCTTGTGTGTTTACCTACTCCCACATCAAATGATTCATACATTAATATTTGAAATTTTATTTAATACGCTTCAATATTTTTTGAAGTTTGTTGCATCAATAAAGATAATTCTCTGTGTAAATTCATTCCGGTTTAACTCCTATAAGGTGTACCCAAATGAAAAGGAGTCTACAGTTATATCTAAAGAAATTTTAATAACAATATTCTAATTACAGTTCATGTGGAACAGTACAACTATAAATAATCACCATTGATATTGATACACTGACCCCAGCGCGTAGGAAGGGAGTGGATGGCTTCAGTGTAGAAACTCGTGGGTCAGGCAAACACCAATTCTCGCCATCTTCTGATTCTCTGACAGATGGCACCCACTGTGCACAAACTTTGCCATAACCAAGCTTTTTGTGAATTATGTGATGCACAGTTCCTTTGCTTATCGACAGTTCAACAGCAATTTCATGTGTGGTGATCCGACGATTCTGCAGCATGAGGTCATTCACAGTCGAAATCGTGGCACTGTTGGTCACAACATGCGCCTGCCCAGGGCGTGGCAAGACCTTGATGTTTATGCGCTCCTCCTCATAACGCTGACACCACTGGTATATGGTGCACCGTGCGAGACACTGCTCTCCGTACACCTCTTTCATCCGGCGATAAATTTGTGAAGCATGCTCCCCTTCTGCGCGAAGAAATTGGATAACTGCTCTTTGTGCTGAGCTGGAGGAATCCATCATGCAACGAACTGCTGAAACAACTCTCCAGAAATGAGGATATTGATGCGAAGCCGTTAACTACGCAGGTGCAACTGGAAATACCACCACGCCATCTATCGGCTAGCACATTAACTCACTGGGATTTGATACAACGCCGATACAGCTAAGGCCTCCTTTTCATTTGGGCACACCTTATAGATTACAGGAACCTATAATCTCAAAATATACTTTTGTAACTAGGAGTTTGGCTAGGAAATTAAAGTAATTGGCTCTCTCTCCCTTTCAAGCCTTTAGAAGAAAAGAAGTGATGGTCCCCTTCGACCGTCCATGATATTCTATTACTCATCCCATGTTTGTCTTCTAATGTTATCAATAAATCTAGGTATTAAATATAAGAGAAGAGAGAAAAAGAACTTGTTACAAAGTGATCAGATTAGTTCCGCAGGGTGGGGATTAAATCATAGTGGCTCAGTGGTACAGTAACTGTACAAATTCCTGGACAGAAGAAAGTATTCTACTGATAGGACATCTAGACCGTTTGTAAGGAAAAAGGTTAAAACAGCAGGAATGTTCTCCCCTTAGCCTTCTCGTATATTTCCATAATACGATTCGTTTCGTGTTTAGCTTCATGGTATAGTGAAGAGAATCATATGTACCTTTTGAAACAGTACCTCTGCCTTTTCGCCGATTGGGTCCAAATTTTATTACAGACATATAATTTTGATATCATGACAACTACCACATGCAAAATTTCTTAATCTTATGTGAAGTTTTAAGTTACCATGCTCGCATGCAGACGGATGGACAGAAAAACAATAGCGCAGCGAGATTATGTGGCGCCCGGGTCATAATATGATTTTTTTCACCCCTCTCTTCCGTCGTCATCAGTGATTTAGTTTGTGTAAAAAGCGCCTAAAAACTTGTTGTGTAGCCAAGCTTGTGTAAACGGCGACAGAAAAAATGGTATGGATGACCAGAAAAACAGTGACGCAGCGAGATTAAGTGGCAACCGGGGCATAATATGATTTTTTCGACCTCCCCGATCACCATCAGTACCTTCGCTTGTAGAAACGTCGTCCGGGCCATGGTATATTTTCGCCACCCTCGTCGTATTTGACATGAATGCATTAACGTTTTGGGACCGTGGTCAGTGGCTGCAATTGGGTTAAAAAGATAGGGGGGGGGGGGCAAAAAATTTATAGAGAACTAAAAGTACCCGGGAGTATAGGGGTAGACACCAAAATTTAAAAATTTAGCTACAAACTTAGCTAACTTTCCCCGACACTATTGCTTTCTAAGAATTCTTAGTTTTCGGCAGCTAAAATGAAATAAAAATTAAATTTTTTCCAGCAAAAATTATTGGGGGTGATTGCTCCCACTCGCCGCCACTGACCATGCCAGTGGCGTAGCGCAGGTAAGTGGCGCCCGGGGAATACTATAATTTTTTTTATCCCAGTCGTCATCAGTGACTTAAAATGCGTAAATTGCGCCAGGGGTATGTTATTATTTTGATGCCCCTTATCATATTTTGCTTTAAAAATGACATAAATGCAGACTCCACGGCGCCCCCAAAACTGACGCCTGGGGCATCTATACTCCCCTTGGCCCCCGGTGGCTCCGCCATTGCAGAAAAATGGTTTCCTTTTGACGGATTTCCACGTAAACTTGACAGATATCTATAATTTTGGGTGTAAAGACTTCATACCAAATTTCATTGATCCATTTATTCTATTATTGAGTTATCGTTTTAACGCTGATGTCATTCCGAACTCCAGGAGGTCTAAAACGTGGAGATCCAACAAAATCTCTTGATTTTTTGACGGTTACAATACTTTTTGTTTGTATACTTCTTATAGGGGAAGGTAAAAACTATTCTTTGGTTTGCAAACAATGTGATGCATGCTGAATACTCTTTTATTGTTGCTATAAATCGTCGATTAAGGAAGCAGGATAAAATTCATTAATGAATAACAATTATTTGGATTGTTGCAACTGTAACTGGTCAGAAATTACTGCCAAAGAACAAATCGGAAAATATTTTAAGAATTATTATTTTTAAAAATAAAATTTTCGTTCTGAATGAAATTGCTTTCTAAGATAAAGTTTTTTTAGAAAAAGAATTTTTATATTGAAATCAGTTTTATCATTGACCCAAGTTGTTTGAAAAATAACAGCAACATTGTTAAAACAATCACCTTTTTTATTTTAAAGACATACTTATTCATTGAAGAGCAAGTGGTTTTTCATAATTTTTTTCCACGATAAAAATATTTCACGACGTCCAACATATTCGCGCGAAATAGAAAAAGAAACTTGATTACTCCACTTTTCAACCCTTCTATTTCGACCAATAGTTCCTCTGGTCCAAATGTCAAAAGAAAATGTTTTAAAACTGGAAAACGGCCAACAAAATGGGAAGGCACACGCCTCGCCTCCCAATTCACTACAGCTTCATCTTTAAAACGCTCTCATTCATTTCTCCGTTTGAGATGAATAAACGAAAAAGAGATTAAATAATCACCCTTCAATCAAATTTAAGAGCACTAAAGTGTAGAGAGCGCGCCGCGCCACAACAAAATCGCGTGGCTCTTCGCTCAATTGCTTTCGAATGCATACACGAGTCATTCTTATTACACTGAGCGTGGCGCCCTCTATTGACAACGGATCGAAACGCTTCAATGAGTTCGGCCACGTGAGGATTCACGATCGCGAAATGGTCTCAAAACGATCGCGCAACATTCGACGGCTGAAACGTTTAGCTCCTGAACGAATAATCGGCGTGCGTCGGTTTGTTTACATCGTTGTGACAGGCGCGCTCTTTTCCGGTGACTTACGATCGAACATGTGACAGGTGTTTCCAGCACTTTGATGTGTGACACATGTGCGAAAAGTGTGTTGGTGGCATCGAGTGACTCGATTGAATTGAAACAAGAAAAAATAATGCGATTCAGAGATGATCTGATTTTTATAGATTTTATTCAGTTGACCGCTTAGTAATGTATGCAGATTTCATATGTTAATATTGTGTTGAAGTTGCTCATGAATTGTTTTATTTAATAATTCCTGCTGTTTGTTTTGAGTGGCGCAGTGGAATTATATAATAATATAAAAAGAACTGTTGATATTTTTACAAATAATATTTTACTGTTGATGAAACTAAACATCTTACCTTAGTGACACTTCATATATTTGAATGGATTTTATTTATACTGTTTTGTGAAGAGTTTTGACATCAAAGAAATTTTTATCAAACACATAATATTCTTACTTATTAAGAATCTGTTACGCTTCTAGTGTGAAAAAGAGTTTCAAAAAGATTTATTAAGTGGAAAAACCAATCAAAAACAAGTGGACTGACTGTTCTATTATTCTAAAAAAAATCAAAAATTTACAGTGTGAAAATTTAAATACTGGATGATCTTCTCAAAAAAGTCACCGAAAATCACTTTGGATAACTGAATTCCAAGAAACTTTTCACAAAAAAAATATAAATCAGAAAAATTCTGAAACAGCGAAGCTATCAGGTGAGTTTAACTTCTTTTTTAAACTTTATAAGCATGCGTTTTACGTTTTATGAATCTGTATACTTTCAGAGTAGCTTTTAATGCTTATTTTTTTCTCATCCTCTTGCAACTTTTAGTTAAAAGGAATCAAAAGAAAAAAAATTTGGTAATCACACACATTCTGAAATAACTAAAAAATTTTTAAGATGTGAAGAACTTTCAATGATTTCGAAAGAAATCGACTTTCAAAACAATGCAATCAATCGCATGAAAATTCTATAGGAAAAGAAGCTCACTTGAGAAAAGTTTTTAAATATATATATATATTTTAGTTTTTTGCTGAAGGTTAGGAATTTTTTTTTTGTCTAGAAAACTTATTTTCTAGGAAAAGAAAGAAAAGAAAAAAAAAGTTTTCTAGAATTTGTTTTCATTACCAAATGATTACGCATGCAATTATTTTCGCATGTTTGCCTACGCAAAATAGTGCAGTTAAGGATTATTAGGCAAATTTTCATGTTCTTTTATTTCTAATTGATATAATTACATTATCAAATATATTAAAGGAATAATTGGAATAGTAAATATCTCAGAACTAAAATATTGAAAACATATGTTTTTTTTGGCGAGAAGCAAAGCATCGTGTATCTTTAAGAGCATTAAGCGCAGGAAATATTTGAATATTTATTATTATGCTGAAATCGAAATTTTCAGAAACTTTTTGAAATTTCGATGAAGTTTAGTGACACGTTTCTAAGAACCACATTTTGAACTTCTGCTAAAATAACTTGATTAATAACGAAAATTACTAAACAAAACGTTTTGTTTTCATTTAATGCTTCCGTTGAATGTTATAAGTAATTTCTTTCAAAATTATTGAAATTATTTTTTAAACTAAAACACTTAAAAGGTTCTTATTAATGGGAAAATAACACATATTTATTATGCACAGCATTCTACCAACATAAACATAACTGTACTTTCATTTATAAGCTGGAAGCAATTCATAGTCAGTTTATCATTTTTTTAAAAGTCTTCGAAAGCAATCTCTCTATTTTTTTTTTATTTGCGGCTATTATTTCACCTGTTCAGAGAAATTTAATGTTTTTGGAAAGAGTTGTTTTCAAATTTTTATGTCAATAGAAGATTGTTTTTTACCTTCACCAATAAAATATCTTAATTCTTTTAATTTTGAATAATTTAAAGAAAACAAATTTCAAATCCAGTAGCTGTTATCTGTATATAACAGAAATATCAAACTGCAATTTTTGCTTCCAGGGAACAACAGTTAGGACTCACCGTGATATGCATGACTCAATGTCGATATTAGAATTAGGAAATAAATTAATACTTTCTATAGGCGATATACGATGCTACAAAAATAGTAAACATTACTTTAAATGCATGGAAGCTCTTAACGACAAATATTTGAATTCTGAGCGAAGACACTTTAGGTGGCATACCACTTTTTATATTTTCTCACCATGACAGCATTAGTATGCATGAGTCTCCACAGTTTTATTCAATTGGCACTGCAAATTTTTGTTTGAATCGAGACTCGAACCCGCGATCTTTACACCTATCACTGCATTAAATGAAACACGTGTGACACTGCTCAATATCGTTCAAGAGTTTGATATATTTTTAATTAATGCTTAATATTAATGAAAATTAGATTGCATAATGGTTTCAGAAGAAAATTCGTAAGTACAAAAACACCTTTATCAATTCTCCGCAATCAGTTATATAGAAAAGTGAACATAGTAACATGGCATGTTTAAGCAATAATAGCTATTGTTTCCATGTCTAACTGAAATTCATAGAGTCTGTCCAATTCTCTCTATCTTGCTGTCTAAGCGATACGCTAGCTGTCTAATTCTCTTAATTATTGGAGCAGCATAATAAGGAAGTAATCAATTTGATAATATTTTATATTTTTCGTTTGGATCCTTTTTGATGTCCCCTGCTTTGAATTCAAGATAGGGTACGACATTTTTTTTGTTTAGAATATTTTTAATCGTAATTAAGCATTCATACTGTTCCTTTCTTATGACGATGACGTGTAATATAACATTAGTAGCAAGTCCATGCCATTAAAATGTTGTTATATGCACAAAGCTACTTCTTTAATTTAGGTTTATTTTCTCCAGAAAAATTCAAAAGTAAAACTATTACGACTGGATGATAAGTTCAAATCACATTATAGAAATGAAATTTCATTTTTTTTCTGAATCTAGTTTGGTGAAAACTATTGCTGTAATAAGTTTTCTAAATTTAAAAATAGACAAATTTTATATTGATAATAATAATAAATACGATATGATATTAAAATATATAAAAATGGATGTAATAATAAAAATAACAAAACAATTCTTAGAAAATAAGTTGCAATAGCACTTTTTCCAAGCTTAAAATATATTTCCACTTATAAGTATGATTTATTTTATTTTATAATTAGGATTATGGGAAGTTAATAATTATTTCAACTTAAAATTAAAATGTTAGTAAAAGAAATGAATATATTTTTTTTTAACTTTTCCAAATTTTCTAGCTTTTATCTTACAAGTTCCTTTGATTGGATTCGCTAATTTAATATCTCTTCTTGATATCGTTTGTTGTTTATTTTCAAGTATCAATTTGAGAATTTTTTTATTTTTCCTATAAAGTTAATTGCAGTTGATATTTTGGAAGGATATAACAATTGTATTAAGTTTAAATTAGAATATCTAATTTTTTCTCATTAGCTGTGTTTTAAATTTTATTGAGAGTTTATTGATGCATCATTAAGTATGGAACAAAAAAAAAGGAAATAACTATCTAAAAAGTTTAGTAAATATGTTTCTAATGGCTTTACTAAAACATCGAAATATCTGCCGAATCAAATTTTAAAGATCTAAATATTCTAAAGAAATCTAGAGATCTAGCTTCAAATCTTTTACTTTACCAGATTAATACTTTTCCTTTTTACCAAAATCTCAAAACCTAAGAATTCTATAAACCAACAGCTAAGTTATTACATCATAAACTGTTTTACCTATTTCGTTCCTATTTCTGATTCTTTTTCTCCTGAAATAGTTCCTTCAATCCAGATAGTTTAATAAACCTTACAAATGGCGTAAACTTTCTTCTATCATAATAAATGCTTATGCAAAGTCTTTTTTTCTTTTAAAATTCCGTATTAAATTCGCTAATCGTTTGGCATTTATTATTCCGGTTTAAACCAGTTAAATTGCTCATCATTTTGTCGTTCCATGGCAGTTTATTATTTTTTAATACGCCCAAATAAACAGCAACTATTTTTTAAAAACTTTCTTAAAATAAACAATGTATTAAAAAATTTAAAATCTTAATTTGTATTTTATATTTCTTTTTGAAATGCAAAATAATTCAAATAAAGAATTATTGAAATATTGAAAAAAAGACTTTAACATAATTAACAAGCTGTCATAGTTTACTAAGCTATAATTACAAATATTTAAAAAAAATCCGATGGTTTTTTAATCTTAGAAATATCATCAAGAAATGCACTGTACTAACAAGGTGTATTCTTTGATGACGATAATTTTATACATACCTTTATCATTATAAATATTAACAAGCATTCGAAATTTTTTGTGTGTTTATCAAGATTTTAATTTTAAATACAAAATGTATTTCTGTAATAAACGCTAATGCTAGTGTTTGATGCTATTCCGAAATTATCATTTTAATTTCCAATCTGCTTGGCTAAGGCAGGGTAAATGAGTTTACATTTGTCATAGGGTTCGCTATGCATTAAACATAAGTGAAACAGTAAACAAAAAAGCATATATCAAAAATGTAAGAGTGCTATATAGTCTGTTTCACTCGTTACTCAAAAAAAGACCCCAATTTCTCATATTTTCGAGGTGGCTAGGTTAAGAATGTATGAGAAAAGCAGATATATACGATGAACTTCGACAGAATTCAATAAATACTACCCACTCTTATAGTAGATAAGAGAATAAAGCTAATGATATTAGAACAGCAAAATGAACAATACCATGAAAAAGTAGTCATGAAAACATGCATTTGTTTTATTGAGTGTTGATGTATTTGCTATTAAAACAGTATGCATAGTCCATGTTTTGCGCTACTTTTTTGAATAGAAAATATGCTTTATCATTCCACTTTTAGCGTTCATAATGCGAAAGAGAAAGACAAGGTCGTGCGAAAATGCCTTACAAGCAGGGCCAGATTTCCCATAAGGCCAACCTAGGCCATCGCCTAAAGCGCAGCCGTCAGTGGGTACACATGCAGAAGAATTAACAACCAAATATTAACAAAATTTTCAATATTATTTTGAAAAGGTCGTATAAAATGTTTTTGAAATTTACATTTGTTACATTAAATATATTAAACGATACATTTTTTCGTTTTCTGTGGACCTTATCGTCTGTTGCTCCTGCACTTCCTTGCAATGAAATCGATTTAATAAGATCTGTCCACTTCAATTACCCCCAAACCTATTCACGGACAAAAATGCGAACGAAAAAGTTCTAGTAGGTATTTCACACGATTTCAAGAAATTCGATGAAGTATTTTTGCAGGTGTTAATGTTATGTTATTTCATAAGTAGTGTCATTTTGAAGTAAAAATTTAATGTTGTTCAAAGATTATAAAGATTGAAAATGATTATATGTTTCAAGTATAAACTACTGTATATTAAATTGAAAATTATATGTTAACTTTTCTGAGAGGGGGCACAGAATGTGTTTTAGCTTAGAGCCATTTTTTCATGAAAATGCATGGCATTTGCTCTATTATTGAGTTGCTTAAGAATATAATTGTGTTTTTATTTTTGCATATATAATCTCTTAATAAAAGATCACTTTCCGATAACGACCTTTTCCATGTCTTCGCATTAAGGTATCCGACTGGTTTAAAATCGTCGTTTTTGATGAAATTATCAAAAAACTTTTTATTACTTAATTTTGTAGCCTGTTTAACCAGCTTTCTAAAACTGTCTCACTTTTGACTTTACGTGAATTACAAATGGAGTTACAACTATTTTATTACCGAACTGTAAGCATTATTTTATGTTGCATGAAAACTTTAAATGTGTTTTCTGAGAAATGATATTTTTGAGGAAAACTGTCGACCGTAACATTGATTTCTTAAAACGTTATTCAAGTATTGATAGGAAATTTTCTGAGATTGTGTTCTGTAATATGCTTGATGTTTTCCTTTAAAAACTGAGGTCAATTTTAAAATGAAGTATTATTTTTAAGTGCTTAAATATAAACGAAAAGCATTTTTTATGAAAAATTACCAGTTTAGTAACTATGTTCAGCTATACCTCAAAACTATTTTGAAGTACAAGAAAGAGTTTAGGGTGTAACACAGATAACTGTCATAAAAATGTATACCTAAAAGGATTTATGTATATTTAGAATATGATTTTGTCTATGGCTGTTAGCGTAAGGCAAATATTTTAGTCATTTTTCTTCAAATTTCTCAGTTTTTTTAAAAAAATATTATTTTGAAAGCCTAATTTTACAATATTTTCATAGTTCTAAAACATATGCAGTTGAAAAATAACATTAAAAAATATATATAAGTTATTTTTCAAAAAAATATCTCCGAACACAGTCGGATACCTTAAGTAATTTAATTTAAATTATTGTTAAATTAGCTGTTTAATTGATACTTCTTGATATATCTTAGACCGTTTGTTTCTTCAGTAACCTGCGGGTCTCTCGGATGCCTTTTTAACGGCTGGGCTGCTTTGCAGCGGTCATCCCCATGGCTTTTGCTAGGTCGGAATCTGCGTGCTCGCATACTAGACATGTGCTATGATATCCCTTCACATCGTGAAAATCGTCTCCAATGCCAACTTTGATACCATTTTCTGAAAAATTCGTTTACTTTATTTAAATTAGAAAGCCGTAGTTCGACTTTCTGGTACCGGCTCGGTTAATAGATGGAGGTTTATACTGTACTTTGAATACTTCACTTTATTTAGTTGGACTTCAAGGGATCTTCGCATCGGCATGGAAGACGATAGATAAAAGCTAATATTCAAAACATTGACTTAATGATGTTCAAAATATAGGGAATGTTATAAGCTACTATTCAATTTTTTCTCTGTGACTCTGAAGTTTCTGTTCTCTAAACGATCAGCTCTGGTTAACTGAAAGATAGATCTTTCTTGATGCAGTGCATTCCTCACTGAATTCCTGCTAAATATATTAAACTCTGCGCGAATTCAAGAATCATAAATAGCTTTCAGTTTTAAAAGTGTTGCAAATATTTGCTTAAAATCTTAAGTTAAAAAATTGTCAATCTAAGGTTGGGTTTTAAAAAATATTTGAAGTTATCGTAGCTTTTCAGAAAAAGTTTAGGAAAAGTCAGAACGGAAATTAATGATAAATATTGTTAATTTAAGAAGTATTAAAATTTCAAAATCATTTAGCAATATAGAATTTGATGTTGAATAATTTTATTCGCATTTTCAAATACATGTCCAGTTGTTTAAATTATATTTATTTTAGGAAACTAATACTGAATAGAATTATGAAACCAATTGAGTATTATGAATAAAATATCACTCTTTATCTGCTGTGGTACATTATTGAATGATTTTAATAAATAAATATTGATAATCGGGATGAAAAAAATTTTCAATTTATCTCCCCCAAAAATTTCATTATCTGGAAATTTAATGCTTTTCACCAACTTTTTGTCACACTTCTTATCGAACTATTAGATTCGTACCACGTCAGTTTCACCCCATTTCTGCAAACTGTAAGGATACTTAACGTTCAGTGAGACTCGTTGCTGTAAATGACGAGGACACATGCGATTCAATGATTAATACGCTATATTTGGAATCAATTCACACACCGAGTGTTTGGTAACGTCTCTTTATTTCGTGAAACCAAGAGCTGGGAGAATGAATACAACTTTAATGTCCCTCTAGAGAAATTTGCAGTGATTACAGGGTACGATGTGTTCGAAATAGGTAATACCGCTTTCCGTTGTGGAATTAATAGTGGATATATACACGCTTTCTCACGTGGAACGAAACCTCCGGTTTCTGTTGGTAGGATTGGTATGGTGTTTCCCCCCAAAACCTTGCATAGTTAACAGATTGTTTTATGAAAACTGGTGGAATTTTTCCCATGTTTTTCTCCGGAAAACAAATTTATTTCAAATGACGAGGGGGTATTTATTATATTGATGTTTTATTCATACAGTCATTAAAACAGCATTTGCGTTTCCAAATTTACATGGCAACGACTTTTGTTCGTATGGATAAGAAGAGTGCTTTTAACTCTTTACGTTACGTATATACCAGAGAATAACAGAAACAAAATACTGAGAATTTAATAGAGTTATATTCTTATATGCTTTAAGCTTTTCATTTACCATTAAACATTATCGACGTATGTTGCTGTGCATCTTTACTCCTTGTATTATGTATGGTATGGATCATGAAAGGTTTACCCGAACTTCACTTGAAACAGTAGCCTTTTAGGGTACTTTCGTATTAACCGCATGCCACTGGGGAATATCAGCCAAGTTTTTCGAAATATGAAACGCCAATCTTATATTCGCCAATGTTATATATTACGTTTATATTATGTTCTATATTCAATGGTCAACACTGATTTTTTGCCAATGATATTACAATGATTTTAGGGTAATTTCGTGCTGCTGATTCCGAATCCGGCATTCTTTTTGTCAGATTGGCTCTAGTTTTCGAGATAAACTGAAAATTATATATCAATTGTAATATGTACGCACCACTCAAATCGCATTGAAACTGCCTCAAATATAAATCAATAATAAAGTTAAATCAATTCATTAAATCAACTTAATGCTAAAGTGTAATCAATATTTAAATCATTAGATAAATCTCTGCAGAAATCACATAAAATCTGTGTCAAATGTCAGTTAAAGAATAGAATTTAAATCAATATTAATGAATGAAATAAAGAAATGAATTTCAACAAATAAAATAGATGAATCATAATGGTATGGTAAAAGTACATGGTGATGTTGCCTTAAGTCCAATAAAATGAAAATTAAATAAGCTGGTTTGAGTTACTTCATGGAAAAGCTTTTATATGATTTCCTTTTATGTACAGTGGGAGTTTCGCGAAAGTCTCTAGCAGTAATCTGCCATCATATGTGCATGTCCCACCTCCGTTGATATTTTTGTTCCATTACTTTGATATCCTGTTAGTCTAAGTCTTTCCTTAAAGATGTGTTAATTTTTTTACTTTCTGTATTCTTGGCATACGATGTGAACTAACAAATAATATTTTAGTTTTGGAGCTTAGTTTTGCATGTGTTACCTTAAACAAACAAATAAATAAATTGGATATTTTTTAGACACAAATAACCTTCTGCTATGCATATACATTGACCTGCTGCATTTCATCGACAAAAAGATGTGTAAAGATTATGATACTGATTAGGAATTAAAAATGGCATATTGAAATGATTTCACATATTTTTGACAATTTTAAAAGGAACCTGCGACAGGAAGTTATAGACCGATTTTGATAAAATAAAATTTATTACTCTTAAGAAGTTGAGTACTTAACAGATAAGGCTATAATAAAGAGATTAAATGAAATTTTTAAAATTTTAAAAATTAATGAAAAATAGTCTGATTTCGCAGTCTAACACAGTCTAAAACAGTCTAACTTTTTAGGATTTTTAACGAGGAGCAGTAGATATCAATCAATTTAATTAATTTTTCCCACATTTTATTTCTCACCAGTTCGCAAATTTTCCAGCTGTATAGCGACATGAAAAAAAAAATGACTTTTTTCGGTTCTCCCTACTGCAGATACAATTGAAATGTTGACAATATGTATTATTTCAAAAACTAGAGCCAATTCGGCAAAAGTAAAATTTGTTTTGAAATCAGCAGCCTCAAGATACCCTAAAACCTTTAAAATTGCCTTGGCAAATGAAAAAAAGGATTTTTTTTTGTTCCTCAGTGCTATCAATATTATATTACGTTAGATTTTTACTTAGCAAGCAAAACTTCTAGTCGGAAGTCATACCTATTCAATTAAATGATTTGCGATGATGGACAAAATTTTAGAGATAACTTTTAAATTAATGTATTAAAATGTAGAAAATATTTTTTAAAATAAAAACCTGGAAATCAAAGCAGAAATCGTGAAAGCATGAGTTTCTTGTATAAATACCCTAAGTAAATTGGAATTTTAATCAGATTCAAGTGCATTTTAATTTTCAATGAATGTTTAAAAATTTCTTTTGATATAAATGTGTGGCCTGTATATCTTATCGTAATTCTTTAAGCACCTCTCGTTTCTATGATCTCACCTTTCATATCCAGATTTTTAAAAAAACTATTTTCTACATTTTAATACACTAACAAAAGAGTGCTTTTATACATTTTTATTTTTATTATTTTCTGATTTTGGTCTCTAATGCATTTCCTAATTCATTATTATAATTATTATGAATCTTGTGACCAGTTTTTCGCAAATTCTTTAACATAATGGTGCCACTCGTAGTGAATCAAAACTCAATAAAATTAAGTGATTAATTGATAATTAAGTTCTAAAAATTGTAAAATATTGTATTGTCATTAGGAAGACACGACGGCACCATAGTTCAGAACTCTAGCACATTCAAGAAACGAGTGTAAAACCAACTGCAAAATTCGGTATTTACAAGTTTGAAACAAATCAAGCTAAATAAAAGTAAATAATCTACTCGTATTTGAGAGTTAATTAGATGCTCGGTTCTTTATGACGTGGTAAATAAGAATAACTGTCATAACTAAAAAAACGAGTGCAATAAGTCGGTATTATCTGTTGTGAAAAATTATTATATTAAATATTAATAGAGCAAAAAATTATTTACATTTGAAAGGTGAAACGCTTCATCACGCTTATTGCAACAAAATACACGAGCAATTCGGCGCTTAAATCTTACATCGGTGCCTGTGATATTAATACTATTCTTCATCAAGTAATGTGTATAATACCTATTGAATTAGATTGCAATAATGAAAATCTTATTTTAAAAGATAATTTATTGTCCTGAACGTTTTTGCCTTTTCCTCCATTTCAAATTAGAACAACAGCACATTGGAACACATCACGTCACCAACTTCTCGGTTTTATTAACTACAGAACAAAAACAGCGAAGAGAACTCTGCACAGTTTTCCCTAACAATTAAAAAGTCGACAGGCAGCTAAAGAACGCCTGTGAAGGTGACAATTAGTACAATAGAAGGATTAGAACAAGAGGATGTTCAAGGAAAACAGAAACTGCAATTGTTATTGTTTCCTCCATTATTATCATTTACGCAATTGTCTATTATAAACTTTTTTTAGTAACTCTGGGGAAACGCGAGATCTCTTTGAGAACATAAAAGTTGCGAATAATTCCAGGAAGCAAAAAGGTTGAAAAATTCGTAGACAACTTCATATTTCATCGTTATTTTTCGACCACTTTATTTTTTCGTTAATCTAAGTGGCTAGGATAAATAAAACTCGCGTTAAAAAACTCAACAATCTCGCGTCAATTTGTTGTATTGTTCCGCAGAATTGTTTTGTGGCTTTGCGTAAATTATCCGTCTGCTATAATGGGTGGAATTTTTTTCTGAATAAAGAAGAACAAATGCAAAAGTTGACGCAATTGTCGCTTGGTGTTGTCTTTTGAATATTATGCAAAAGGTTTTATTTTAATTGCCAGCAAAGTGCCTGTTTCCATAATTGTTTTTTTTTCTTGTTGTGAAATTAAAAGCATTCGCTATTCTCCTGTTGATTTGTAATAATTGGCAGTTTTTTTCCCTTGCACCTTTCTTCTGCCTGATATTAAAAGCAGAAATCAACATTTAATTTTGTGTCACACCTTTTATCGAGAGGAATAATTTGCTGGAAAATAGAAGGCTAAGAAACTAAATTGTACCGTACTTTCCTTTTGTTTTAAATAAAATGCTTCATTTGATGAAGTCGACTAATGTTATACGTAAAAATAGCGCTTTTTATTTGTATTTGAATTATGAAAGAGGAGAAGAAATTTACTTTGAAATGTTTTCATTGAGTTTGAGTTATTAAAAGTTTAAACTTTTTATTTACTATAAATATTTTTAAAAACTATTAATACGTTTTGTTTGGTGTCCCAAATCTGTCCAATATGGAAATTTTGTAAGAAAACATGTTAAAATTTTTCGATAAGAAAATATTACTGACCAAGAATGGTAAAAAATAATGTCCTTCCACGGTTTTTGTGGTTTTAACTAAGTATTTTAACTAAGCTTTTTAAACGTTTTAAAAGTAACTATGGAATTTTGACCGAGAGAAAATGTTTGCTGATTTATTTTAGCCCGAATGCCGAAAAAAAATTTGCGATTTCTGCCATATATATATACTTATAATTGCGATATGTCAAAATCATAATTAAAACATTACAAATTAATGATGCTTAAAAATAATTAATTTGATGTAGCTTTTGGTGACCTTTAGCTAAAATTTTACAATCAAAAAGATTTCCTAGGTTATAATGGACTAGAGTTAACCTTTCTGCCATAAAAGTGGCAAGAGTTTTAACTCTTTAATCCCGAGGCGACTTTTTCTTCTAGCTCCTATAAAACCGGGACTTCTTGGGAGGAAACGACATTAATTGGACTCTCCCAACCTGGGTGGTCATTTCCCCCACCACCCTACTCCCTGCGATAACCTTCCTTGAAGGCGCACGAAAATGGACTGTGGTTGGCAAGAATAATTGGACCCCCTACCGCGCTTATCTCCTAAGCGATCTCAAAACCTCACTTCCCCACAAAAGAAACCAACCGCCTCAGACCGGCCTTCGTCGCTGTTAAAGGGAAATTTTTAGACCGCCCGGGACAGCCCCGCTCGGTATGATAGGGTTAAA
Source organism: Araneus ventricosus (assembly GCA_013235015.1). Taxonomy (NCBI): domain Eukaryota; kingdom Metazoa; phylum Arthropoda; class Arachnida; order Araneae; family Araneidae; genus Araneus; species Araneus ventricosus. The sequence goes on along the minus strand of BGPR01000169.1, from coordinate 845,260 downwards.
AACGCATGGTTTTGCTTGATTTGTCAATATTGGTCATTATTGGTAAAAATTTAAAGAAATTCGTGTAGATGAAAACTTCCATCAATATTCATAAAATATTTAAATAAGATGAATGTTTCAATTACATGATTCATTTTCATATTTTGTTTACTTATTTTAATGTCTCCTTAAGACGAGAAAAAAAATTTTCAACTCTAAGTGAGCTGCTAAAATTTTTGCTGTCGCGAGTGGGAAAGTTTAAGAAGTGTTGCTATAGACCATTGCTTTCAAATGAAAGAAACTGTAACGTTGACATCGAATTCATTATATTACATTTCAAAGGATAATGCAACATTAAAAGGAAACACGCGCATAAACTATTGAAAATAAATTGCTCTAGTTTTCACTCATTTGTTTCAACGAAAACATTGTAATTCTTTCTACTATCTCCGAAGCAGAGTAAAAAAAAAAAAAAAAACGATGTAAACAAGGTACTTAACTAAGAGACACTCCCAGCACCTTAAGAACCTTATTTACACCCACTGATTCTGCTCAACCGCATGACAGCTCCACGTGCCTCTTTTGGGATAAGTGGCCTGAATCGAAATGGCTTTCTTAATTATGATCTTTTAGGATACCTTAAATGACTCCTCATGAGGCGAAGTGTGACAAATCCACCGAAACCAACAAATCTTCCGCTGTTATTGAATATCCAGATTTGCTGCGGATTTCTTTGGGATCTATGCCAGTGGTTCCCAACCTTCCTTTTCTTCCGCAGCCCTTAATTAGTCTATTTATTTTTGAAGTACCCTCTACACTTTCAACTTAATAAAAGAATTTTTCTCAGCAGCGTCTTTTGCTGATTTCAAAATCGTCTGCACAAGTAATCAATTATTCATTGAATTTTAAAAAATTAATAAAATTTGAAGGAATCATTGCACGGAAATAAAATTGGTATCATTGAAAAGGTAAAATTTTAAAGTTTCAGATGGTATAAAAATATTTTGTGTCTGGCAATTTCCTCCGTAGTTACTGTGGAAAAACGGTTTTGGTAATTTTCTAATTAACTGACTGTTTAATTAACTTTTGGACTTCGAAAAGTTTACAAGTGTCTTCCCCTTGTCTTAAATAATAAGTGTGCAAAATTTGGTTGAAATCACTCCATGGTTTAGGAGGAGATCTGGAAAATATCCGCATAGCCACATACATAATCACATACATACCCACTATGACTTTTATTTATATTAATATTAGTTCAACGCCAAAACATTAAAAACAACATTGAACTAATTTCACATAATGAGAGATAACAATTTCCCATTCTGTAAATCAATTATTCGAGTTTCTATTTCGAAGAGAGCCCGAAATTTCTTTTTGAAAATTGTTATAAGATAAGGATTTCTTGAGATTGCTTTTATTTTATCATTTCGACTAACGCCCAGAATCTTCGTTATTATCATGTTTTCCTCCTGAAATTACACAAATTTTCTTCCCCATGTACTCTGTGAAATATATGGCTGTGAAAATTATCTCAACACCTATCGTTTTCAGAGGAAAAAGTAATAATGCAAAAAATATAAAATTTTATTAAGTATTTACTTGTATCATCTTCGAAGTTGATTAAATTTTCAAACTTTATCCGGAAAGCCTTCTTCTATCTATTTTTAGTCTGAATTCCGCGAAGGTTTTTTTCTTAATAATCTCTGTTGGAAGAATTTGGAAACCTTAAGTTTCAGATTTCACCCACATTAATCTCTACTTCACTTTAATTTACAATAATCGATTGAGACACATTTAATATAGACCTACAATTTTAGTGTCAAAAATGCATATCAAATTTCATTTACATTGCTTGTTATGATTTTCAGTTGTCGTGCTTATATACACGCGAATAGACAATAGACTGCGCATTTAGTCCACATCAGGCACAGATCATACACTAAAATTAGCGCATCTAGCTTCTAGCGCTTTTGGGTTATTAATAACGGGATCATTTATTTTTTCCCTCAAAACTGTTCATCTACTAAATTTTAGGTATAATATGCATATTCAAGAAAACGTACATTTCTTCAGTTTTTATATATTAATGAAAAGATCAGGAATGAACACGTAAAAATAAATAATTTATGAGATCTTGAATTTTTCTGAAGAACAAATTTTTGCTTCAAAAATACTTGATGTAGATTTCAAATATGAATGAAATTCTTGAAATTTATTTTGGTAATTAATATTGCTTTAAGAATTGCGACTTGCAATTAACCGTAGGTTCCTCTCTTTCTGAAAACTTGACATTTTGGCGTCCCGATCTATGCTTGGGGACAACGAGACATGCTACCTAAAAACGAGACGTATGGGCACATTAGTTATTACTTTCATATACATGCGAATAGATAGAGTAGCAGTCAATCTATATTGAAAGACTTGGCTGAAATTTTGATACAGATCTACAATTATAGTAAGAAAACCACAAGCCAAATTTCACCTATCTAGCTGTATTGAGTTATCGTTCTCACAGTCAGACAGAAATAATTCCAAAAATGAGTTTTTCGGTCAAATGTGGACATTTATCAAAATCTCGAAGTTGGAATTTTTTTTTTACGAATATAATACTTTCTCTTTGCATACTTTTCACACTAACAGCTGATAAAAAAAACTTTGCATAATAATAATAAACGCTGAATTTAAGGAAACTGGAATTTTAGTTTGATATACTCTTCGAAGACAAATAAAAATAGAGCTTTAAATATAGAAGGCCGCCGCTAGCTTGCGGCAAAGACAAATTGTTAAACGTTTCCAAACGCCTCTTAACATCAATGCCTCAACCATTTAATCTGCATTGTAACATACAAATTAATCAGTCATACGCACACTTCCCTGTCTCAGACAACAGAATTAGGTCCAAACGAAAAATAAAAAGGCGCATCAAGTACCTCATTAATTAAAAGGCCTCTTCATTAGCATATTTTTCGAATAAAAAACCGGATCGAATGAAATATCTCCCATTCCTCTCTCTCTCCCACCAAACCGATGACCTGCTGTCGATGGAGTTTGATCATCATTTGCATTCGTGAGGAAGTGTTAGAATTGGTTCCACAACAACCTGTTTACCATGCTCCGGAACACACCGAGTGGTTTTCGGCGCAACCATAATTCAGTCACCAAGTGCATGATGTATGGGGATGTCACCGGGTGATGTCATGTGCTCTTGTTCCTGAACTTCCAAAATATTCTGAACATTTCGGTTACCGGTTTGCTCTGAGAGAAAGCGGGGAACTGTTCTCATCGAAAATCATCGAGGCATATCTAATGAATCGCTGCTTTTTCTTCGCGTGAAGACGCTCTCTGGATCATCAATTGAGGTATAAAACTGGGTAAAAGAAATGTAATAAGAGAAAGATTGACCTTTAAACTGTTTGTGTGGTAAATGGAGTCGGATAATTGGATGATTTCGCTCTATTCGAGAATTCTACCGCTTCCTGGGTGTAGAGAACGGGTCTTCTTAAAGCAGGAGTTAAGACCTTACATAGGATTACGTAATGCAGTTTTAGGACTGTGAACGTTTTTAGAACACGCGCTTTATACAATTCCTTACCCCTGGAATGGAAATATGGTGTCAAATTAAATCTTCTAATATAAGTCCAATTAAAAAGATTTTATAAACACGGAAACAAAACGAGAACAACTTTTATTTATTACATTACTTTTTATGAAAAAATTGCTTAAAGAAATTGTAAAAGTATACATTTTATTATTTGAAAGCTGGAATATGAGGCAAATGCTAGTGAATAAGTTACCAAACGTGACATTCCTGTTTTACTTCTTTATTGTTTCAACCAATTTGCTTACAAAAATTCTTTTGATGGCCTTCAGGATGCTGGACTTTTTCTTTTGATTCAATTTGCTTCGTATTTTGAGTTAATTTGGCTTATAAAGTCTGAAAACTATTTGTTGAACTGGAGACGGCAGATTCTACACAGACGGTGTCCGATCTAGCGCTCAGAGTCTGTAGATAGCATAGCAATTTATAGGAGCTTCTCCCTATCCCTTCAGTGGCGCTATCTGAATTGAAATGAGTTCTCAAAAAATATTAAAAAGACGACGTTGGTGGCTCATCAGCTCAGAAACGAGCAGTGTTATATAAATAATAATGGAATGCAAGTGAAATACAATTTTTAAAAAAGAGCTTTACAAGTTCCCGTTGAGGCAATACAAAAGTGAATTCGCAATCTAAAAAGTGCCAATGAAAGAGAAATGGTAAAAAACAAATCAAGAGCACGAAAGCGAACCTTGAGTGAGATTGAAGGGAGAAAAAAAGAAGAAAAAGAGCATTAGTTGGCCTAGCGCTCTTATTTGCATCCAAAAATCCAGTTCTGGTTAAATTAAAGACCGAAAGGATAGCTATTCGCCTTCGCCCATTATAGCACTTAGTTGTGCGCAATGAGAGAATTTTGGTGCTTTCCAAAACAATGTGGTGTGCATCCCCATCCTATGTCTGTCTTACTTTTTCATTTATTTTCTGTCTTCTTTCCTCGTTTTTATCTTTTTTCGTTGATAATCGAACTTTCAGAGCAACTCTTCAACCCTAAAGGACGAGTCGCCATTGCTTTTAGGTAAAGCTTAATAATGCGCATAACGTTGAGAGCAAATAATTTAATATGATTGTTCGATATTAGGCTATTTTCCTGCTTCACAAGCTCTAAAATGTGAAAACTTCCTCCTTTCTAGTATGTGAATTGTGATAAGGATACCATGACTTAGAAATTATTCACAATTAATGAATTAATAGATGACTGGTGCTAATTTAAGCGGTGATTAAGAAATTATTCCACCTTTCTTCAAAGGCGCAATGCACTCAATTGAAAAACTTCGAATTCCTTTCTTTTGTCAAAAGAGTTGTGAAAAAACATTCAATGAACTTAATTCGATTCATAATGCTGTAAATAATACTCACAGACAATCAGCACGCCAGACGACGGTTAAAGATTTTTTTAATTAAACACCTACCTGCATGCACATAAATCGTATAAGGTTATGTATAATTAGCGTTCAAATTATGCATTAAAGGCCTGATTTCTCACTTTTATGATAAATGTTAAATTATAAAATTTAGCTATTGATTTCAATAGTATGTACTATTATACTAGCACTATCTTAAAAACTTTAAAATGTTTATTACTAGCATTAAATTTGAAATAATCGAAGTTGTTTGATAAAATTTCGATTATACGTCTTTTCATTTATACAACGTTTTACATCAGTCCCTTGAAAGACGTATAAACGGTGCTTTACAGTATTATTAAAAGCTTTCATTAAATGCAAATGATACTAAAGTTGAATTTTCATTCAAAATAAGTTCCTTGTCCATTGGACTGAATACTGTTGCTTGCTTAAGGTTTTCATAAATAAGGAGAACTATTCTAGATAAAGTGAAATAGCCTGCTGTTAAAACGAAATTGAAAGCCTTCCCCTTAACTTAGACAACTATAACATCTTTCTGTATTTTTTTCTATGCTGAAACTATAAAAAGAAAGCCTTCTTCTACACTGAGACATCTATAACATTTTTCTCTATTTTTTTCTATATTAAAATGATAAAAATGAAAGTCTGCCCCTTAACTGAAATGGTAGAACATATTTCTCTTTTTCGTGTACACTAAAAGGAAAATGAAAGTCTTCCCTGTCACTGAGATACCGAGAAATGTAAAATATTTTTCTTCTTTTTTCTCTGCTTTACGAAAATGAAACCAATTCCAGTTACTGAGAAATGTAAAACATTTTCCTCTTTTTCATTTTATGCAACCTGTTGATATCAATTCAGAGGGCAAGCAATAAAAACTTGTATTTCGCGATAATAAATATTCCCGAAATTCGTTAACAAGTACACCGTGGGAGAGTAATTTCTACATATTCAATTCTGGGCTTCAACGCCTGTTAGCCACTAATGCGGCCAGATAATTTTTCCTTTCAATAAAATGACCTGAATTATATAAATGACAAGTATGCTATGATCAAATTAATCATGTTGCGTCTATGAAATTTTATCAAAGATATCTCTCCATCTCAACAGAAGAAAAAAAATTATAGAAAGAGAAAACTAATTAACTTACCAGCAACTTTTAAATTTTATTTTTACATCATTGAATAAGTTTTGATGCAGAATGATCCCCAGGAAAGAGGATAAACCTTTTTAATTACTTAATACAACTTACGTAATTAAGACAAATAAGTAATTTAATTAATAATTAAATCATTTTAATTTCTGACTTCAACTACTACCATTTACTATTTGCTATAGGAACTAAATTCTGCATGTTCTTGTAAATACTGTCAGGAAAAACGGTCATATTACGAAGATGTAAGCGTGATTAAAGTGACACTTTTAGGTAATTTATTATTTAGATCATATGTTCTTAATATTCTTACATTGTCCTTCTTTTGGACCCTGTAAGATGTGTTGACTTTTTCCGTGGTCAACGAAATTGTGTTATCGAAGTTCCGTGTTATGGGGATTAAATTTTTTTTTCAGGAATTAAGAATTCGTTGTCACGGTAAAATTGAGATATTAAATTGAATTTATCCGGATCCTTTTGTCGAGAAGGATGATTGATTTTTCATTGAAAAAAAATGGATGCTTTGAAATATGAATTTACAATATATGTTTTTTTGAAAGAAAATTACCCAATTTTTATCTCTTTAGTTTATATAAACATTTGTAAACTCGAATCAGAAAAAGGCGAGAGATTATTATTTTGAAATGCAAGAACTTTACTAGAAATTGAACTTTACTTTTTAAGTCAATGACCACATTATTGCTTTAAAACCGGTATCAAATGCGTTAGTGTGAAGTGAAGTTGCATCTGTTTCGATTTTTCCTGGAAGTTGTAACAAAAACATATACAAATCAAACCGAACGAAGCTTCTCGACTTTGTAGACAAATAACTGTACAGCGATACAGGAAATCTTTTATACACGCTGTAAGATGAAATCGAATAAATCTTGTTGCTTTACAAGTAATGGAAATGTCATTATTAAATACCAAAACAATATATAAGTTTACTGATTTTTTCAGAAAAAATCAGTTTTAAAGATAAACAATTATTTTTTCTACAGTATCTTACTTTTTAGTGAAACATTCTCTTGTGATCCCTACTTATTTTTCGCCATATTTGGTTATAAATATATATATTGCATAACTCTCTTTATTAACATCAATAGCAAAATCTCTTTAATTATTAAACAGTTTTTTAAAATCACCTGTATTTCTGAAAATAAGTGAAAATAAACTCTTTCTGGCTCCTTCTGATTAATTTTTCGCGTGTCCCTCATTTAGAATAATTACCTTAAGTTATCGAGGAAACACACTTGAAACTGATTCGAACGATAAAAGTTTTAAATTCAAAATTACAAGCTCTAATTGCTGAACTAAATAACCTTGAAATACGCAAATCTTTTTTTTTTTCAGGAACAAATCAAATATTCGTGTTTCCACGAAATTACATAACGCATTAAAAACTGCATAAATTTTTGCTATTTCCTTATATGAAAACTGTATTTTTTCTCTTATATCGACTGAATGGATAATTCTGTTTCTATTCCGATGCCATTTATTTATATTGATAAGAAACCGTACTTTGACGCAGTTATGCAACTGTTAACCATTTTATGGATTTAGAGTTTAAAACTGCAAACTGTACCTAAGTATGTGTAGTTCTCTTGGATAAAATTGTACTAACTCCGATACCTTACACAACAGACTATTTGCAATGCAATAATTAATTTCGAAAAAATGCAGCATTCGAGTTTTGTGTATAATGTTTTACGAAAACAACTATTTGTCAAAATGTGTTCGCGCGTCCTATTCGCGCATTTCCCCCCACTTGTGTTAGGGAATGGCGCATGTTACTGACAGGTAATTCTCATGAAAAAGGTACAAATAGCTAAAAAAAATTATATTACAAAAGTATGTAAAAAATCTTAAAAATTGTATGGATGCTTCCATTTAAGCTTAGTAAATAACCTTATATTAGTGGACAAGTTTTCTATTTTATTTTTCACTGTTTTTTTTTTTTAGTTTTAAAATTTTTGACCTGTCTACGAAGGAGACATAAAAGTCAACGAAACTTTTACATTTTAAACGAAAGCATGGTTGACTAATTATTGGGCAGATTTGGTGCACGTTTATTTCATATAATTAAACAATAAAATCAGTTATTAAAAAACCAGTGCAAGAAAACTTAACATTTTAAAATAAATAGCACTTTTTAAATAATTTCACTGACTGTGCATCAGTTAAATAATACTTACAAACAATTTCAAATAAATGAAAGTCCACATTTTACAGTAAAGTAATCAATTATATACTATATTGAGGAATATCACATATTTATTTATTAATAAACAATCTAGTAAGTCTCGTATTAAGTTTTTTCTACTCTTCTCTTCTGAATTTGAGCATTTGACTGCTTTGTCTTTTTATTTCTTGATATTCCAATTTTTTCTAAAAAATAAATTATCTATTAAAATGTTTATTATACATTATTGAAGGTTTAACATTATAAATATTCTACATGAATAATTGTTTACCTTAATTCTTTTCGATAATATAATTTCACTATTTATTTTTAAAAAATACAAAAGAAAATCACTAAACTTTATAAAATATCTATCAAAGAACTTTTAAATGATATTATTTTAATTTATCTAACTGTATAATAATTTTTGAGATTTTGTTTCTTTCATTGACAGTGCCATCCTCTCTGTGGAGATGCTGTGTCCACGGAGGGGAATTCCACGGAAGAGACAAAACTAAGTTTTGAATTTTTAAGTGCTTTGGTTTTTACGTGGCTAAAGTGGTACATTTATTTTTATTAATTAAATTCGATACTAAACCTATCAAAATTTTGTATTTTAATTATAAATTAGATTTTTCTTAACTTATTTCTGTTGTCCACGGAGTGGACGCTGAGAACTCTACCAGGATCTAAATGGAACTAATAAATTGTAATATATTCAATAAATTCGCAATAGAACGAAAATTTTTCCTTAAAGTACGAATTGTCTGCATCTCTTATAAACTCATTCATGATGATTTGACATGAGCTGCCTTTTATGATATTTTTTAAAAGTTATTTTCTTTGTCCATGAAGGGATTTTACAGTTTAAAAATTAATTCCTAAGTAAAAATTATATATATTTAAAAGAAAATATTAAGTTAGACCTTAACTAGAGACTTTAAATTAGTTAATACTAGAGCAAAAAAGTAAATAATAATAATAATTGTTTGAGTATTAGTAAAAATTATCTTGTGTTTCAGTAGTAGGAACGTCCACGGAGGGGACTTTTGTCTTATATTCATTGAAAAATTAGAGTTAAATAGTAAAGCTATTTTAGTAGAAAAGTATTGAGTAGCTTTCTTAAAACTTAAATTATACTTATGAACAAAAATATTAGGACATTTGTTGCACTTTCTAATTTTTATCACCCCGGGACTCTTTTCGTGAGAATGACTCTAACGCTTGGTGTATTTTTTCCCCCACCATTAGGGCGGATACGAGAAAGTTTTGGGGAGGCTACACCCTCTGTTTTGAATTGGTCATTACTAGCATTAATAAATAAAATAGTTGTTACCAATTAAAAACTTTTCTATTATAGGGCTAAACTATGAAGGATGTTGTTGGTGTGAAATTGGCTGCTGTGGAGTTTCAAAATGATGTTGTAACATAGCTGTAAAAATTGATTCTGTTTATCACTTAAAGTTTTTGAAAATGAAATCATAATTACGTTAACTGGATTGCTTAACATTTTTTAATTAAATCTGTACTTGATCATCAATCTGTACACCTCAGCTGGCACTTTCCCTCCAAACTTTTACACCAGAGACAAAACGTTTGACCCACAACAGATAGTTTATGTTCAACTGGTAGGGAATTATGAAATTTATTATTAACTGAAAAGTAGAGAATAAGGAAAAAAATTACATTTTTGCCATGATTTTATCAGTGTTCTGAAAAGTAGAAAATAATTTTTTAGTAAAAAAATCTGGAGGTCAGAAACAAAAAAAGTAAACGAGTGATTCACTTAAAACTGTATAGAAGGATATTAAGTTACAATATAATAAAAAAGAAAATTCCTAATTTATCAAAAATTTAAAATATATTATAAATGCAATCAAAATTCAAATTTACCTAGATTGGCTTGGTTTGGTGTACTGGCTATACTGCACCAAACAAGTCTTTACTTTCCTTTCAAAGATTCGCACAACAATATACACTGTTAAAATATGTACAAAGTAAAATGATTCAATGCACTCACAAGCGAAAAACACAAGCCCCCCCAAAAAAGTAACTCTAAACAAGGGTATAAAATCCTATGAACTTTAAAAATGCAAAAAGGCCAACATGTGGGCATTTGCCAAGTAACATTTTGAATGTCACTGTGGTTGAATGGAAGTGAAACAAGCGTTGGGCATTAAAATGTGGACATTCAATAAAATAAATTTACCTAGAGTAGTATTTCTCCCAGCATCTCCCGCTTTTAGTATTTTGTTTTTACCTCCAGATTTTTGATAAAAATATATAATGTAACAGAATTCGTCTTGTGGGTGTACGTGAATGCAGTTCAATAAGTAGGATATAAAAATAAAGCTCTTTATTCTACGAATATTCTAACAAAACGAAGGTAGCACAGGAACAAATCTGCACTTGCACAAATTCACGATAGAGAGATTTCCAATAAATCTCGATTACAGCACTTTCAATAGTGTTCCTAATACCCAAGTTCACCAGCTTGCTTGCTGATCAAATTACAACTGACTACTCTTGATTTGATAGCTTTCTTTTATACTTTTTCAACAGAAAGTGACGTCATTACATGGGAAGTGATGTAATCTCTGGAAGGTTCATGAAATTACTGGCTCCTAGTAGAGACAGGTCCATAGTTCAGGACTTTTCTAGAAAATTCCTTTTCTCGCCAAAGTTGCCAACTTTGTCGCGAAGTCGCCAAGATTAGTATGTCAGGGAAACAACTTTACAGTTTTGTAACAATATTTTCGACTTTTTATACACTAATAATTTACCTGAATTCATCTCTAAAGTATCTCCAAAATTACTAGCAGCCATTTTCAACGGACATACAGAAACATTTCACGCGTGTCCAAATGTAAGGAGGGAATTTATCAAAAAAGTATTCATATAGTTTCGGCCACTAATGCGTACGGCAAACAAATTTTATCATTTCTGCATACCCTGACAGACATTTATGCAAATCTCAAAATCATCATTAAATGAAACGGAATAAAAAAAATAAGTACCTACATCTTCAAATAATTATAAAAAAGAGTAGAACACTTTTTGATGAAATGATGTTTCATTTTTAATGGAGAAAAAGTCACATGAAAAATACAAAAGCGCTTTTTATCAGATATTTTATAGCGCGTTGTCACTCTATGTTGTGATGTCAAGTTATTTTTTCACTGGATTTCAAAATTGAATTGGTGTAGGACATCTGACATGTATCAAGTGAACATCCGTTGATTCCATTGTGATCTAGAGTTCACAAATATTGATCGCGTACAAAAATTTGCAGTTTCCCAAAATATTTTCAAATTCTACGAATATTTGTCATTTGAAACGTAATGCATCGCATTCATTAGATTTCTTTAGTTTATAATAAAGATGATTACTCAAATATTACTTGAATAGCATAGAAGTCGTATCTTTAATGAAGCTGAAACAATGCTTTCATATCCGTAAATAAACTTGTTGCACAACCGTTAAAACTAGAATAAAACGGAACAGTGATATGCGAGTTGTATTACCATTCCCATAATTAATTATACTAATTTTTTTCCAGTTCATATATGTCATTGTGTTTTCAATTTGACACAAAACCTTTTCTGAGAAAGCTCCCATTTCGATGGATGTGACGTCATCCATACACAATTTTGTCTCAATCGACAAACAACAAACTTTGGAATGTCAACTTTCAGGTAGTTGTGTGCGGAAACGTTTAATTGCTGTTACAAGAAACAACAATGGGGAATTGCAAAGAAAGGGATATTAGAGAACAATAGATGAAGCATTTGTGCACAGGATTGATTGCGCTATTCTATTACGATTCAATCTATTGTAAATGCAATTCGGAAAGTAAAGATTAAAATTGTGCAATTTCTCCACCATGAATGCATGCTATACCTTTTAAGCATGCTATACCTGGCTAAGATACCATAAACAAAGCATTATTGGAAAAATAGCGAGCTATTGATGAAGTTTGTGGTTTTTGGGTTAAATGATGAAAAAGTGAAAATGAAATGATTTTTGAGGTATTGGGAGGTTTTTCAAGGATTTTTCGTAGATAAGTAAGTTCGTGTCCCATTTTCCTGATAATTCGTATCAATGAAATTTTTAATGTGTTTGAAAACTTTTCGATTAAAAAGGGGAAATAAGAATATTTAGTTTTTATAAATTATTATTCAATTATTTATTTGAAATTTCTCTGCCATGACTGTATGGGTATGATATACATTTTCTAGTTAAAATACCATAAACAAAGCATTATTAGAAAATAGTGAGCTATTGATGAAGTTTGGAAGTTTGTGGATTTTGGTTTAAATGATGTAAAAGTAAAAATGAAATGATTTTTGAGGTATTGGGAGGTTTTCATGGATTTTTCGTAGATAAGTAAGTTCTTCCTGCTCAGTCATATTAATGAAATTTTTACTGCCTTTGGAATTTTTACCATAAAAAAGGAAAATCGCCGATATTTAATTTTTAAAAATGTTTATTCAATTATTTGTTATGAATTTAATTTAATTCAATTTTGTTTTATAATTTAAGGTATCCGACTGGTTTAAAATCGTCGTTTTTGATGAAATTATCAAAAATATTTTTATGTCTTAATTTTGTAGCCTGTTTAATAAGCTTTCTAAAACTGTCTCACTTCTTACTCTACGTGAATTACAAATGGAGTTACAGTTGTTTTATAACCGAACTGTAAGCATTATTTTAAGTTGCATGATAACTTTAAATGCGTTTTCTGATAATTGATATTTTTGAGGAAAACTGTCGACCGTAACAGTGATTTCTCAAAACGTTATTCAAGTATTGATATGAAATTTTCTCAGATTGTTTTCTGGAATATGCTTGATGTTTTCCTCTAAAAACTAAGGTCAATTTCAAAACCAAGTAATATTTTTAAGTGTTTGATTATAAACGAAAGGAATTTTTTATGAAAAATTACCATTTTAGTAACTATGTTCAGCTGTATCTCAAAACTATTTTGAAGTATAAGAAAGATTTTAGAGCATAACACAGATAACTGTCATAAAAATGTACTCCTACTAGGATTTGTGTATATTTAGAATACGATTTTGTTTATGGCTGTTAGCGTAAGGCAAATATTTTAGTCATTTTTCTTCAAATTTCTCAGGTTTTGAAAAAAAATTATTATTTCGAAAGGTTAATTTTACAATATTTTCTTAGTTTTAAAACATATGCAGTTGAATAATAACATTATAAAATATATATAAGTTATTTTTCAAAAAAATGTCTCCGAACACAGTCGGATGCCTTATAACCCTTTAACACCCATCTTGCTCATTTGAGGGCAGTTACATTTACACTTCCGTGGCTAAATCAGTCTCATTCCATTGTTTCTGTTCTGCTTTGTCTAACAAGTCAATATGTATTCCTAAGCAACTAAGCAATTTCCAACTGGCATGTGCCACTAATTAGCCAGATTTTGAAGTCAAAGTGTCGCCATTTTGAATTTTTTTGCTTTTTCCTTTGATTTATTTTCGAGATAATGCAAGGAAATCGAATTTAATCGTTATTTTTTACACTTTATTATATTAAAAGTATTTTAATATTTATCTATAAAAAAAAATTATTTACGATTTTCTACCGAGTTTATGATTATTTTTCTAAAAAAATAAATCATTGTTTGGAGGAGGGGGATTTGATTTTACTGCACAGTTATCTTAATCTTATTGCTTTAAACATAAATCAATATGATTTTACTGAAAGTAAACTTTAAATTAATTTGGACCTTAACGGGTTAAGAGGAAAGTCATACGGGTTAAAAAAATTATAATAGTACTTTGATGTTTGGCAAGATTTCTTATAACTCAAGTAAGAACGTTGAAAAAAAATCCTCGTTTTTAAGTAAAATTAGATCTCATAATATAACAATATAATCATTTCTCTATCTTTCGTAATACAGTTAGTTTTATTCCTAAACTTATTATGAAAAATTTACTAAACTTAAGTGTAAGTATTTTTATACATTTGTATTTAACTCGAATGGTTTCATGTTTGTAAAGATGAAATTTTGTAATCGACTTTTCATTCACTTCCTGATTATCTAGAGTTTTGAAATTTTGTACACTTGTGTGTTCTCTATAGCAATACACTATTTTATTATTTTCAGAATTTCATCATCAGTTAATAGATTAATTTAATTGAATTTTGATTCCACATCAGTGGCGACACCTGGTATTGAATTTGAGAAAAAGACTGATTTCAAGAGTTCATAATATTTAAGATAAGGAATTATAAATTAAAAGACCGAAATGTAGAAAATAATAAAAATAAAAAATTCTACTTTTTAGTAGTACGATAATAAAAGTGTGTTTTTAAAAACTGTTCTTATTAAATTTATTTTGCATATGTCTTTTGATTCTGCCAAGTGATTAATGTAAACGAATTCTGATTAGAGTATTCTTAATAACATTTGTGATGTAAATTTTTTTTTGTGAAAAAGTTATTTTGAGAATTCTTATTTAAATGTATTTTGAAGTATGAAATCGGCCAGAAACTTACTTTGACAGCATATTAAAAATATTTTTATATTGTTCTTGTTTATTTTATAGAACTTTAAAGAAATTACGATTTAGATATTTTTATTTAGAAACTTTCTGGGAACAGTTGATAGACCTTGAGAATTTAGAATTAGATAAAAGGCAACCATCAGAAGATCAGTCATTCATGAGAGGTTTTTAAAGGTTTTGTTGTTCTCATTTATTTTTAAGTACGAAATACATTATGTTAAAAATGAATTATCAGTGGCGTCTCGTCCATAAGATCTGCAGAGCTGCAATCCCTCCTGAAATTATTTTAAAAGATTGTATTTTTGTTTTTATTCTAATTGGCTTATTTTTCCTCTTTGAGAATTCAGTGGTCAAGGAACGTGGCAAAAAAGTAATAAAAAATGTAAGACGGAAATTCAATCAAGAATTAAGAGAGAGACAGACCAGAGCTTCAAAGAGTTTCGCCCCTCCCCAGGAACCGAAATTAACGCAATGATCAACGCGAAGCGGGGGAAAAGCAACCCTTTCTCTGCTTAAAATTGCATTCATTTGAGTTGCATTTTTTCCACCTCACGATTGGCGCGACTTCCTCATTTGGCTTTTTTCTCTTTTTCGCAGTAGTTAAATAGTTTTTTAAATCCAATTCTGGAGGAGTTGTAATTTTTTGCTTCTTTATGTTTTTTCGGGTGCTGATTACGAATCTGAGGTTTGCCATCATTAATTTTTGTTGGAATTTTAGTTATAGCCGAAAAACACGAAAAAAATCTTTTTCCTCAGTTTTTTTTCTTATAACACAAAAACTATCAATTTTTAGTATATCATCATTATATACCAAAATAATCAGCACAAAATTAACTACAACTTAGGTCTATAAAACTTTTGCAGCACTGCTTGTTTCTGAGCTGACGAGCCGCCACTTTGAATTATTAAAATCGAAATTAACAAATAAAAGTAAGTAATCAATTAGAACACTGGATGATTACACTAATTTATTAGTTTAAACAGTTAGTGTCCTAACTGATCACACTAATTTAGATTTAATCATATTTGACGCATTTTTTTAAACAAAATTCAACAAAAATTATGTAAATCAATCTAAATTAGGGTAAAGAAGAGTAATTAAAACTGATTTTGAGCTTAATTTTTAATTAAATTAATTAATTAAAAGTAAGAATTATGTTATTAAAATTCTTTATTAAAACAATCCTTTTTCAAGTAAAAAATATAGTTAATAAATAAATTTATGTATCAGTTATTAAATTATTCAATATTCATTTAAAAAAGACATAGAATATGATAGTGATGCGAGTATGAAATAAACTTAAAGAACGAAGGATGAAAAAAAAATTTCAAAAGTGCCTAAAATATTTTACACTGTTGATTATTTCACTTTCCGGAAAATTAACGCAAGATTTCGAGTTAAAGCTTTAAATTGTTTGTTAGTTTTGAATAATAAAATAAAGAGATTTTATAAAAAAATTTCGCAAAGGAGGGGCATGGTATATGAATTTCACAATTTGTAAAATTTTAAATTCATTTTTAATGGATATAGTCATATTTTTTTAAGTAAAGAAAATGGTATAGCGATGTACCGATACAAGCCATAAAATTGTTGAAAATTTTTTTTTATGATTCATTTGGTTTCAAAAGCTGGGATGTTAAGCTGTATTCATTCGTCTTTCAACATCTGTTAAATGGTGTAGTTTTTTTTTTTTCTGCGTTGAAATTGAAAACCGCCAACAAATGAAACGTATGAACGTATATCCGTGATTTAATGCTGTAATTACGTAACAGAGGAGGAATGTTTCCATCAATGAAATTCATTTACAGGTCGTATGATAATGAAAGTTCAATTCGTTCATCGAAAACAACGAACAGCTAACATTTTCAGATAATTTTATTTCACGACTACGCATGTCCGTCGGATTTTGAACTAAAGACGTGACAGGTGAGCATGCTTAATCGTGTATTGAATTCTGTTTGAGACACTTTTATTTAAATTTAGTCACATCGTGATTGCATTGCATTCTCAGAAATTTTAAAAAAATGTTAATTCGTATTAGAAAACCGTTTTGTTATTGTTGAAAGCTGTCAGTAGGCTGGAAATATAATTGAAATAGTTTTAAAAGAGAAGATGCGTTTCATTCTCCCTCCCTTCCCAACAAAACAAGTACGCTCCACTTGCTTTGACTGCGGTTCGATATATTTTACAGATGTTAACGAACATGCTTTATATTATTGATATATTTTTTTTAATGAAAAGATATAATTTTTTTTATGTTTGTCTAAAAATTCCCTTTCATACTCATATGGCTGAATTTTCCACTTTGGCCATGCCTCTTTTCTCTAGTTTCAACATATCTTGCAAATTTGACGAAGGTGCTATCTTTGCAATAATCATCAGATTTTTTTCATTCAAATAATTTTTGTTGGTTATTTTGATCTAATCAGACTAATGTTAAAATTCGGAACTTAGCTTACTTAGCTTTATTAAATGCTTTAGAAAATTCAGATGAAAAAGAAAATTACAATTAGATGCGAAATGATTATACATTGCTTAAACGATCGCCATACTAAGTTTTTAACACGTTCGTCAACAAAGCGGCATATGCCGCTCTACTTGCTGGGACAAGCGTTAAAACGCAAAGCGGCATACACCGCACATTTTTGTACACGAAATGCAGGTGCAAGCAACTTACGTGTCCCAGAAAATAACATAAAAGCAAATAACGCAAATAACATAATAACATAGGCTAGGTGTCCGCGAACGTGTTAACTTAAAAAACACTGAAAGTGGTGCAATATTATGTACAATTTTCCAACTTCCAGCAGTTCATTTTATTTTACCCATCTTGGCCGAAATCAAAAGCGAATCTTGGATAATATTTTCCTGAATGTAGACGTAGTTTTGCAGTTAGGAACCAATTTCCATCCAAAAATTTGACTTTAGTTTAGTTATATTAGCGACCTCATTTGAAACAACACGAGGACAATTTTGGGACGGTTTTGAAGCGCGGTCAGATAATGAAGATGTCACCTGAGGGGCCTCTCTCTCCAGACTTCCAAGCCATATCAGCGGGAGGGAAGCTCGACGCCAGATTTAATGTGCATCAGGTTCACAAACGTCATAAAGAAATCCGGTTTCAAACCTAGAACCCTCCGGTCCTGAAGTCCATCAAGCCACCGAACCTTCGTAAATTTTCATAAATCATTGCAAGAAAAACATAAATGTTGCATTGTCCAAAATTAATATTGCATTACAAGTAGTCTGCTGTACAATTTGTAAATGTAGTTCCGTTCCTTATAAAAATGTACTTACTCTGGGGTACAGTTTAAATTATGAACCCAAAATTCACAACGCGGTAGTTGGTTCCCGTTTGCATAACTGCATCCAAACACGAACTCAGCCTGAATTCTCAAACATACAACTGAAATCCAAAATGCATTCCAATGCAAACCGACTTTTCCCACTGAAACCTAAAAACTCCTAGAAGTTAGAGTCCATCAATATCGTGTGCCTGTTTCAATTCTCTAGTCAGCAACAGCACATCGCTCATTCCCTCGCCACTAGTCCATGAATGGCCGATGGTGTTCCTCGACACATGCTGAGGGATGTGTAATTGGCCGTTACAATGTCCCCTCCACCCTCCGAATGACAAAAGAACTTTGTGCGTGTGTGAATATTCCATTCTTTCCATCCTCTCTAACATACGCGGGACAAGAATCCCGTTTTCCAGAGCTGGGATTGTAGCAGAGTGGAGAATGGCCTTCCGTCACGGAGGGCTGGTAATGAGTATTTGCATGCATTTATGCATCTGGGACGGGCATCTGTTAGGGTGCGATTGATTAAGACGTTTGTCATTTCGATTTGTGAAGCCTTTGTTAAGGGTAAAGTTGGAATGGGATTTATTGGTGGATTCCACAGATGAGATTCACTACCGTTGAGATCGGAACGAATGAGAATGGGTATATCCATCTTTACATGATCGGATGTGCTTTTTGTAAGTTTGTGGATCAGATTGTTGCACGCAGTAAATTCATGGGATTGAAGGATTGAGAAAAACGTTCCATATATTGATGTTTGTAACTTCCTGTGGAAAGCATAAATTCTTTATGAAATTTTGAGTTAAGAAGTCAAAGTTTGGTTTGAGTTTTTGGCATAAAAGCCCCTTTTTTGGCTGTCCTATTCAAGCTGAATGTTATAAAAGATACATTTAAAATAAAATACTTGTGACGATTCAATAAAATACGCAAAATGAAATTAAAAATTAATTACATGAAAATTAATTAAAATTATTTTAAAATTAATTTTAAAATTTAATTGAATCGCTAACGATAGCTACTGAGAGAGAACCTAGGAACCTAAACTTGGTGCCCTACTAGCAGCGAAACTACTAAGTGCTGTTTTAGATATATAATTTTTAATTCATTTTTAACCGACGTCTGTTAAAAATGGGATGTCGGATTAATGAGACTGTCTGCTGTATTCGTTTAGTATCACAGTAAAGAAAATCGAGTATGTGTTTCAATTTTTTTTCATTCATTTGACGGATTTTGTCTGAAATTTGATGCATGCCTACAATTTCGGTGTTAGAACCACAAACTAAATTTTATCTATCTATCTCGCTGCATTTTTGATTTACAGTACTCCATACACACAGACGGACAAATAGGCAAAATCCCGGAAAGTGTTATCAACTTGAGCAAGTCTGAAACATGGAGATTCATCAAAATTTTGAGATCGGAATTTTTTTTTGGTGATTCTAATTTTTTATTTTTTGCAAACGAGAAGCTAAAAAGATTGTAAGAATAGTAATGGTCTTTTTAAATGAACTGCATAAGTATTGGTGGTGATTTAAAGGTTTAAAAAACCGTAACAACGATGATAATGAGTGGTACAGATTAATACTAATCAGAGCTGAGAGGTAAAAAAGAAGCAACAGGTGGCAGCTACATGGAACACTATATATACCGAAAATACATTGTAATATTCTAAAATTATTTTTCTTATATATATCATAAACTAATAAGGTAATAAGAATAGTAACGTTTTCTTTTTATTATTTTTTTAATGAACTGCATGGGTATTGATGTGATTCAAAGATTTAAAAAAATCTTAACAACGATAATAAAAAACCGTACAGAATAATACTAACTAGAACTGAAAGGTAACAGGTAAGGAAGCAACAGGTGGCATTCGCATGGAACACTAAATATACCGAAAATAAATTTTAGAAGTAAGAAAAGTGACTTGGGAAAATAAGTGGACAGGAGAAGAGAGAGAAAGGGAAATCGGAAACACAACTCCTCTAAGATTTAAAAAAAAATGAGTCATAGATAAAGAAAAGTGTAACAACTAAAAGGTAAAGTGTTGTTGACATATTGAAAGATGAAACTTTCGGAGGAAATTAAACTGTACATTTAAAATGAAAAAAGACGCGGAAAGAATTAAAAAAAGAAGAGTTATTTAAGAGAAGAAAAAAGAAAAATAAGAAGAGAGAAATAAGAATTAACAAATTAAAAAAGAAGAGAAAAATTGAAAAAAGAAAATAAATAAAACAAGAGGAAAGTAAAATTTTGTTTATATAAGAAAGAGATATATTTTTCTTTCCGCTTTAAATTCTTGAGACAGATTCCGAATTCAGTTACATTTCTAAATTGCCCTTTTCATCCTATTGTATACGAAGTATGTAAAGAGAAAATCATCAAACCATTCGACCTCGAGATTTTGGTGAATATCCATGGTTTATGAATTCCCTGAGAAAACTATTTTTGGAATTATGTCTGTCTGTCTTTCTGTGATCATGGTCCATGTGCATGTGAGAACGATGCCGCCAAAACATAAATATCTAAATGGGATTAAATTTGGCTTTTATCATCCGAATCATAGACATTAACGAAACTCGAATCGTAGTTCCAGGTTCGAAGCCCAATTCCGCTAAAGATCCTCTGTGCATGTGCTGTGTCTGCCCCACGTTAAATCAGACGTTGTGGGTCAAATGTCCACCTGCAGATATGGTGCGGAAGTTTGGAGAGGAAGCTGCCGGCTCAGGTATCGTCCTCATCATCTGACGACGGTTCAAAATTACGAGGTCCGTCTCCAAATAGCCTCGTGTTGTTCCAAAACGAATCCTATGTGAAACTAAACTAAAACCAGCCATCGCCAGGGTGAAATTTTGGCGTTATTCCATTTTGGCTCCAACAATAAAGCAATTACTGACAAATTATTGCTACCTTTTGGTGATCGGTTGCTAGGATTTGGCGGTTTTGCCCGGGGTCCGGTTGATGGAAAAGTACTGCAATTTCACAAGTGGCGGGTTGATGGAAAACAAAAGAAAAAAGGGATAAATATTAGGACTGATCCTTTTGAGCACTATAAAGATATATAGTGACGGTAACCAAGTGACTCGAGAAAAGCACATTGCAGCAAAACAATTGAAAAAGATACAGACTAATGATTTTTATACACAAACTAGCTGTTACCCGCGACTTCGTGCGCGAAGAATTTCAATTATTCTTTTTTTTTTAATTCACGAATGTAAATGCTATGTTGTATTTTAAAAGGGGAAAGTAAAAGTTCTGACGGTTGATAATACTTAATTAGACGGCTGACAGGAGTGTACTGTACATGTATGCTAATATAGTTCTGTAAATTGTTTATCTATACTAATATGCTTTTGTATATCACGTTACTTGCACGGATGTAGAGGTCGTGTCGGCTGGACACACGTGAACACGCCACATATAGTTGCCCATGCGAAAAATATGATTTTTCTAAATGTACGCCTGCCACGTTCAGTGTCAGGCCCTGAGCCTGGCAAATAATATTTTTAAAGGGATTTGTTACCTTTTGAACTGAGATGATAAATCCTTCGGTATTATCGGAAGGCGTGGAATTAAAACACTCTGACTTCTCCCTATATCAGTTATAACAGTATCTTTCATGACGTTTGGACCTAGGTGTGTAATTTGTAACCGTGTGCCATTGCGGAGTCTCGGTATATCGAGGTTACGTATTAGTAGTACTGGCACACCTACTTTCAATCTCGGCTTGTCGGAAGGTGCGCCTGAAAATTCTAAGATGTTGAAGAAAAAAAATGACGATGAAAAAAACCTACAAAATATGATGTTCCTTGTTAATGCCCATTACCGTATCTACAGATGAATATTCTTTAATATCTCACTGTGAAAATTAAACAAAACACGGAGAGAATAATTCACTAACGTCATTGGATCACTGTGTAACCGTATTAAAAGCTGTAAATGCTACGACAACAGGAAACCGGAAGTGTAAAGTCTCCTTTGTTGTTTATGGTCAAAGAAGGCAATATTTTCTTATATTAACTTTAACACTGGCAAAAGCCCGCGCGAAACAGTAATTTGGCTTGAATTTATTTCTATAAGAATAAAAAGAATTGTTAGAAATTACGTTACAAAAATATTTTTAAACCTTAATAACAATCAGAGAAAACATTTCATCACAATGGAATTAATAGCATTAAAAAGATCAATTTCTGGTCTTTAAAATGGCATAAAAATAATTGTTGTCTAATAAATATTTCAGAAGTT
This sequence comes from Araneus ventricosus, assembly GCA_013235015.1. Classification (NCBI taxonomy): domain Eukaryota; kingdom Metazoa; phylum Arthropoda; class Arachnida; order Araneae; family Araneidae; genus Araneus; species Araneus ventricosus. Next base: position 822,909 of record BGPR01000169.1, on the reverse strand, counting down.
ACTGGCAAAAAACGTCTACTCACAAGGCTTAAAAGCGACTCATTTTCGTTATTTAATTAAATACCTTAAGAATGAATTAACTCTAAAAGTTGAAAATAGCACCTTTGACGTAGAAATATGCTGTAGAATTCCGTGTGTAAATTTCATGTCGCTACCGTTCACCGTTTAGGAAGAGTTCTTGTGACCGACCGACCGACAGACAGATACGTGTAATTTCTGCCTTATTTTATGGATATTTATAAACATAAGCAAAATTTTCAGAAATAAAGGTAAATTAGTTCAAAGTCTAACCATTTCCTAGCAACTGAGTAGCTATTAATTTGCGTTATTTCAAAATCGTCTGCACGTAAATCTTTAAAAATTAATAAAAATTGAAGTAAAAATGTGACAGACAATAATTTGGTATCAGTGAAAAGGTAAAAGTTTGCACTTTAAGATGGTATAAAAATAATTTGTATCGGACAATTTGTTCCGAAGTTACAGCGGAAAGAAGGATTACGTGATAGTTGATTTTAAAAATAATTTATTCCACATGTTTTCGCATTCCTGAAGGATCACGTGACAGTTGATTGAAAAAATAAAATAACCTTCATCGAGAATCGCTGAGTCAATGGGTTTTGTTAATTATTTAATTGTTGTCTGAACTTTTAAAAATTAATAACAATCGAAGGGAAAATGTTACAGAAATAAAATTGGTATCATTGAAAAGGTAAAAATTTGAACGTTAAGATGGTATAAAAATATGTTTTGTCAGACAATTTGCTCCGAAGTTACGGCGGAAAAACGGTTTCGGTTAATTTCTAATTAATTGCCTGTTTAATTAACTTTTGGACTTAGAAAAGATCATAAGTGTCTTCCCCTTGTCTTAAATAATAAGTGTACAAAATTTGGTTGAAAACCGTCCATTGGTTTAGGAGGAGATGTGGAACATAGCCACATACATACACACATACCCACAATGACTTTTATTTATATTAAGATTACATCCGGAAGAAAAAGTGAAAATGTTTTTCAAACGCGAAAAAAAATTACAGAATTATGAATGTAATTATGAATAAGAAAAAGACAAATGAGTCTTTAACTACTTATAATCGTGACTTTTATTGTAAACTACGCAACAACATTCTCAGTGAGATGTTAATGATCCTCGACATAACACCTAAGTGAAGGCTCATACTTGTTTGGCGACTTCCTCACGAATATGGTAGCGAAGCAAAGATATCAAAATTTTTCTATCATGCTTTATCCAGGATATAATGAGATTTTTCGATTTTTCATGAAAATTCATGTTTAGATACCAGTACATGCTACTACATCTTAAGTACATGATACTGATTTTAAAGGGTGACTGCTCGAAAGTTTTGTCTCAGTTTCATTAGTGACTTGGAAATTCCTTTATTACAGTCACTTAACTAAGGATTATATAATTTTGTAACTATATTCCTTATGTATCATTATTTGTTTGCTCTTGTTAGTATCTATAAAGGCTTTCTGCAAATCGATCTTGTCTGTCATCCGATTTCGTTAATACATTTGTGATAATGCTTTTATATTAGCCTCTTGCCCTATTTGTTTGTTTCTATGGAAACTGCCAAATCCACGAAAGATTTGTTGGAAATATACAATAGCACCGCGAAAAACATTTCTTAAAAATCTGTAAAAGTTTTCATTATAGTTGTAACGAAATTTTACAAAGCTTTTGGTGAATAAGATGTTATGAACAAAAACACTACACGAATTGTAAAAATTAAATTGCTTGTTTTAAATTAAAAAGATAAAACATGTAAAAATTATGTTAAAAATCGTGAGAAAATTGAGTGCAACAGCATATGGAAAAAAATTGAGATCCAAGAAAGAATGAAATGAGCAATTTATTTAATTAGCAAATAAATACTCGTACACAATTCAGATATTAAATAAACGAAGACAAGTCCAAAGGCATTAAATTTTTAAACGAGAGACATAACAAAGGAAAATAACCAATTTAAATCCAGAAGAAAACGTGCGAATGTTTCTCAAATGTGAATAAAAAAATCATAACAATTTGAATGTATTTATGAATTCAAAAAAGAGAAACTTAGGAGAAAGACAACAAGGTATGAAGAAGTAAAGAAACCTTATAAAGCATAATAAAGCAATATCATTTTTTTAAAAAATTGAAAATAGTTTAACCTTTTGTTATCAGTTTTATGCGGATCAGGTAAAAACTATTTTATGAAAGAGTTGAATGTTTGACTATCACAAAGATGAAAAGGAAAGGTAGAGAAAAAATGTATAGCTCTAGTCAATCTGAATACAAATAAAAAAATAACTAAGTGTTCGCAAACACAGTTCATAAATTGCTCTCAATTTGTCCGTGCCTTGGCACTGCTTATTTAATTCTTATTAAGCTTTTGAACTTTGAACTGATTTGCTTTCAGCAAGAAGCACGAATTATCTTTTATTTTTTAAATAAGCCATTTTTATTACCTTTTACCACTTACAATTCTTTTTCGTCTGTTAAAAATAACTTTCTTGTTGCCTTTCCGCCTTGATAGAATTTTGAAAAATCTAGCTGTGAACACAAAAAATGTAACCCTGAAAATCTGAAGGTACTTTTCTGTGTTTCATAGTGTAATATTCATTATTGATTATCTGTGTTATGTGTCTCATACAGATAAACCGATTTTGGTATACCCTGTCTTACAGCACGCATCAACTTTGGATTTTTAGAAGACATGCACAGTTGCTTTTTAAATAATGAAAGACGCAAGGATTATTTAAAGAATGTGAAAAGGATAAAAAATTGCTTTCAAGAATACTTGGCTTTTTTCAACGAGGCGAATTGGCATCATTGAAATGATAATTTTTTAATTTTACGATGGAGCAAAAATTATTTTTATGTGATAATATTTCCGGAATTTATCGACGAAAAACGCAAAATTTTGCTTAATTTTAATTAATTAAAATTTAAAAGAATCATTCAAATGTGCACATTCCCACACTCCAAAATATACCTCTGTCAAATTGGTTAGCTCTATGTCTAATGGTCTGCCCTGTATAGTGCCAACGCACAAACGGATTCGCTTTTATTAATACTAGATACAGAGATAATTAAGAACATTAAAGTGATACATACATAAAAATATTTTCAATATTTTTAATAATTACTGAGTTTAGTAATTCTATTTTCTTTTGGGAGGGGTAAAGTTCTTGGAATATTTGTGTTCATAATTTTCTTTGCTACCTGTTGAAAATTAAGTCTGATCAGCAAGACATTTTGATGTAGACATTGGTTTTTCCCTTAACTCTTCAAGGATTAGATTGAAACCTGAAGTATGCATATCAACTAGTGTTGAAGATAAGAAACTGCTAGCAAGAAATCAAACTTTCGTGGAAGACAAAAAAAAAATTGCCAGCTGTCTAGAATAAATTCATAACATCAGGCTTTTCAGAGAAATTATCTGACATTGAAACTTCACTTTAGTTTTTATTTAATAGGAATAAAATATTCGTTACCGTCTGCAAATCATTTAGGCTATCAATGTTCTACAAGAATGTTCTATAGTTTTGTTATAATATCACCCATGTAGATAAATAATATATCCTGTGAATGATATATTTTTTCTAAAATAAATTTTGAGATTGACAATGAGATTGCATTTCACAAATTCTGTAATACTGGACATGAGGATGAAAAAAATCTAACATTTCTCGGGTGTTTACGCACCATGGTCACTAGGGCGATGTGAAAAAATCAAAAGCTGTCCTATCAAATAGCACTAGGTGGAAAAAGTTGTCAAGTGACTAACATATCACTGCTGAATTTTTTTAGAATTTTTGCATTTCATCTTCATTCCCCGCAAGAGCCTCAAAGTTTTACTATTTATTCAAATTTTAAGATATTTTACCAATATAGTTTTGTCATCAATTATTTCTAATTACATTGGTTTTGATAAGAAGTGTAACTAGTAATTTGACCTGCCCGTACGGACATACAAATATCGAGCCAATGACGGTTCCGAAGAACGCCAGAAAATTCGAGTACAAAATTTCTTCACAAAGTACACTGCTTTATAGGAAAAAATGTTAAAATAACCAACACAATTTCAAATCTCCTTAATAACTTCTGACTTTAAACCCCAGGTAGATCTTGAAATTCTGTAGATTTTTTGTTGCAGCTCGTTATTTTTTCTTTAAGCTTATTAAGATGAGGCATCCATGAGAAATTTGGATCAAAACTCAAGCCTAAGTACCTTAATTCTTTTGTTTACTAAATACGTTTTGATAAAAGCTTTATTATAGGGATATGCGTAATATTTTTTCTATGCTTAAACATAGTAAATTTGGATTTTTCATGGCTGAAAGAAAGACTGAAATCTTCAGTCCACTTTTCTAGCTTAGCCAAAGCTAAAGTTCCAATTTGAGAAAAATGATACGACGCAGTGGAGCCTATTATTACAACAAAATCTCCGCAAAGGCCATTGACTTCAGTGTTATTTAATGTTTCATTTGCTATTAAAAGCCAAAGGATTGGCCCTGCACAAGACCCCTGTGGAACACCAACATTATACTTTCATGGTTCCATTTCATTCTCTAAACGAGCACTCCTATTCTGCAGAAAGTTTCCGAATATCTTGCAGAGTTGTTTCGGCACATAATATTTATTTAATAACATTTTTATATCGCTCCATCTAGCACTATTAAAGACGTTTTTAATATCCAGTGAGATCATAGCAACAATTTTATTATTCACTTTCATGTCTTCCACAAATTCAATTGCTTTTCTAAGTGCATCAATGGTGCTTTTCTTTCTCCGGAAACCAAATTGATTTTCTGAAATTAACTTCTTATTTTCCAAAAAATCAACTAAACGTTTGGTAATTAACTTGTCCAGGACCTTTCCCCAGCAGGACAGTAAACAAATGGACCTGTAAGATGAAGGAAGACTTGATTTGGTTTTGATAAGTGCTTTTAAGTGTGAAATTTCCCAAGAGATGTGAGCATGGGTACCATAAAATTGGAAAGCTTTGGCGGGAACCGTAGCAGGTGACAATTCGACTTTTCAGATTGAATGTGCTTCGTTAGCAGCTGATGTTCGCTGTGCGCATTCCATTAGAGGTTTCATTTTTTTGTGTTATAAGTTTGGAATTAGAGCTCAGACTAGAAGCCACGCTAACTGTCCCATTATTGGCAGTGCAAAAGAGCTCAGCTTTATTGTTCTACCAACACGTGGTGATGTATTGGTACTATAATTGGATTAGGATACAAAAGGAGAGATCAGGTATTTACAAACCATAAGTAATAGAAATCTATGAAGAGATCGCTATTAAGATAGAAGATATTTGGAATAAAGCTTCAATTCCGATTCTTCATCATATAAGAATACTTACTTTGATAAAAAGAGAACATAAAAAGCTATTAAATCTAATTAAATCTTACCCCGGCCGAAAGGAATCTCCAAATTTCCAAAGCGTGCAAATGCATGACTTTAAATTGTGCCCGAGTGAGAAATCACGGAAAGTGCCACTACAAGAGCAACCATTTATAACCGACGAGAGATCTGACCGGGCAATTATTATTGGTACTGTTGATCTACAAATCACTCAACAGCTTCAAAAAATTGATACAAAGAAGGTGAAAAACCAAGCTTTAGAAAAAACACGTTTTGGTAAATTTTGGCTGGACGGGCTGAAACCATCTGAAATCTCAAGAGAAGAAAATGTTAAAGTTCGCAAAAACAATGACGTTGCCATAGGCAAAAAATACTCCATCACGTTCCACTCCTCAAACAAGGCTAAAGTTTGCAACATTTCCAAGAACATGCGACAGATATGCAGTTGCGGATCGACCAGCTGCCGCTCTTGCATCAGCATTACTTCATGATGTCAGTCACTGTTCACCGAGCCTTTCTAATAAAAACCCTAGAAAATTGTCGCATGCCAAATGGCTCACAAATGCCAATCGATTGCTTCGACTTTAAATAAGCACAAGAGAGTCACCTGAAAAATTTAAGGAGATTGCTAGGTTCATATTAAAAGTTTATACACCCATATTTATATTGAATGTAATCCAAGCATCATGGAAGCTCCCTTCACCTTCACCGAACTATAAGTCTCTCACGGTAAATAAGCAATGAACTTAAAAAAACTGTGGGTGCGAAATGGTTTCTTCTCATAGCCAGAAAGCATACTTATTGGTATGCGTACTGATAAAAGATCACATATTGAAGCTAGGTATGCTTCGAATTCTTTCTGCACGAGCAAGAAAATCACAACAGTCATCAGTCCATAAGTTTGAAATACCAAAAATTAATTTCCCTGCTTGAAGATTATGTTGACCTTATGAACTGGCAATAATGTAAAGTAAGAGATCTACCCTTGACACGACATCTATCAGAAGACTTGCGTGCGTGCATAAAATAAATTTCTCCCGCACTTATTTGTGACTTTCTCTGTCACACTAAGGCAGTGGAAAGGTGTGTGAAAGCAGACACTAAGACTTCGAGTAAAGTCTGTGGAAGTTCTGCCCCAGATGGTTACGTCAGAGCAAGAATTGTAAACAGGACCAAGCATGGCTGCTTTCGAGACTAAGGCAGATTATAAACCAGGTATAATTGATAAGTTCATGCAAGTAATGCCCCAATGTAGGGTGGTTAGGATGGGCGCGGGTGGAAGTCGATATGCAACCACCTCCACGTGGTTAGTTCTTGGTAGTTTCTGGAAACCAGCAAAGAGTTGCATATACTTATAATAGTAATAAAAAGGTTAATTAGTATTTTATAGCATAATTAATCGTTTATAATTAAAGGGGATTGTTTATTTTCGGTAGCTAGGTCAGTAAATAACCAATGCCTTTAGAAATAATTACCGCCAAAATTATTATAATATGCAATTTTTTTTTGTAAAAAGTAAAATTTTGAGGCTCTTGGGGGGAATGAAGATAAAGTGCAAAAATTCTGAAAAAATTCAGCAGTGATATTTAAGTCAATATACAACTTTTGCCACCTAGTGCTATTTGATATGACAGCTTATTATTTTTTCGCTCCACCCCAATGGCCACCCCTGTTTTTTTGAAGGTCAACTCTCGGTTTACTTAAATCTACTGTCTTTAAAGTATCAAATGGCGAGTGTTACACTTTACTAAACTTAGAGCATTATCTTCTGTGCTTAATACTGAAGGTAACCATAATTTTTTTGTTGAAATCCTGACACGACGGGGGGTGAAGGGAGGTTTAGTATGAAATTCTAAAAACTGCCTGCCAAGAACCCTCTTTCATCCTTTCCAGTACAGAGTTTTAGGAAGTCAAAAAAAAACTTAAGGCTTCAGAATGCAAAGAAGATGCAATTTTTATTAATATTTGGTAATTCGAAAAACAGAATTAAATCAAAACTGCCAAAACTTTTATTTTCCAGTTCCAGTTGGGGTCTGGATAAGGAGGCTCATTCACTTTCTCATGAACAATGGATATAAATAGCGTAAACAATGAATTTTCTTCTTATTGGCGGAATGAAGTCAGATTTTCTCTGTTGCAACCAAATTCCTCTCTCGCCACCTTCACTGGCATAAATCCGGACATGTTGAGGATCCGGGCACTAATGAGCTTGAAATCGGGAAGTATGGTAAACTACATATACCCAACATACAGTATACCAGCTATATCTATATTTCAGAGAGTAAAAATCCCAAATTCCGGTTACACCAAATCCCGGCTGGACCATCAACACCCCATTTGTTGGAAAGCCAACTTCCAGTTCTTTTTAGTTCAAATTTCTTTAGAACGTCGAATAATGAGCGTTTCGCTTCCCTAGGCAAAAAGCATCTCTTCTGTCCTCAAATGCCACATGAGGAGCTTTATATCAAAAGTGAACGTATCCGGTTTTTCTTAAACGCGTTTTATTTCTACAATTTCCTAATCTTAGTACCCAATTATACAAAGGAGCAGTCTCACTTTGTCTCAAAACTTATTTGTTCCTTCTTTACTAAAGCTAACTACAATTTTTAATTTTTTGAAAAACTAATATATCCACTTCTGAAAATCACAGAGTGTAAAATGTATATGTCCACTTTTGATAAGAAACTCCTCATATACTCAACATGCAGCTTCCCCTCTATATCCAGCCGATATCAACATCCTTCGTCCCTTCGTTTATTGGAAAACCAACTCTCGGTTTTCCTAGTTAAACTTTCTTAAAAGTGTCAAATGATGAGCGTTTCGCTTTATCGAGCGAAAAAAGAAAGCATCTCTTCTGTCTTCAACTGTCATGTGCTTAACAGTCCACTCAAATTTTCCGATCCGAAAACAATATCCCTTTTCCACCATATGACCCCGGCTGAAAACAAAATTGGACACGCGCTGCCAAAACCCCTCTGCATAATTCCTCATTTGTATGTTGCGAGCGCCTTGTCTGAATTGGTGGTTTGGTGTTGATCTCATGTCGTTCCAGATGGAGATGTTGTGGCGAAGATGAATCGTTTCTCTTCTGTGAAACACGTTTTTCCACACAGAATGAACTCGATAGCCAAACCGAATAAAAGGGCTCATATGCAAGATTCTTCTTTCTAATGGCTTCACCATTTATTCACCCAGGTTATTGCCTTTATAGTTTAATGTCGGCCTAAACGGCGGAACGCATTATTTTGTTCCAATTTTATTGACGTGAATTATGATAATGGTTATGAAGAGTCATCAGGTTCCCCTTGCGTTTTATTTCTTTTTGTGTTTGATTTTGTTCTCCCCGTCTCATCTTTTGTTAACTTGTGCGCGTCATTACAAGGCCTTTTAGACGTTGGGGTAATTAATATCTTTTTGTTGTTTCTGTGCTCTTTCTCCTGGCTTCTAAAGAAGTGACTGCAAATTAGCTCTCTATGCATCCGTATGTTATTAATAAACTCCCACAATGTGGTTTCAGTTTCTTGACTTTTTTTTGCTTTTTGTTTCTTACGACTAATTTTGACATGTTGAGAGAAAATGCTGGTAGGGAAATGGTGACCCATATCCTCGTCTGGAATATGAATAGAATGAGATTAAACAATTAGAGAAATTTCATAAGAGATAAAAGTTTAAAAAACTCTGTTTTGAAGAAAAATTTTTTTTTCACTTTTCGGGAACTTCTTTAAGAAAAGAGAAAGCGTTTTGAAGGAAAATGCCCAGCTAAGCAAAACACGTTAAGTCAACATTTTAAATAAACTTTTAATGTAGTAAATATATTTACATAGAATTCTCAATAGCAAATATTTCAATTTAAGCATAACCATTTTCATATCTATATATTTCTTTAAACTCTTTTTCTTAATCAGTTTTAACGTAACCTGCGTCTCTTTCTACTGAACTAAAAATAAATGTTAAACAACTCATTATTTAAAATTTTGACTTTAAATTACTTGAACATTCCATTTAAATTATCTCTAAAACAGTTAACAACATTTATGTCATTTTCTCATCAAAATTTATAATCCCGGTCTCCGAATTAATTTTCAGATAAACTTTTCAGGGTGATGGTGAATATATGCACTCTTGCACTAACCATCTTCATTTTTTACCTTCATGGTGCAAAATTTCATTGATTTAATAGTCGATAGACCTAGCAGAAAACCATTTAGTCTAGTCTGAGTTTAAGGCCAGTTTTTAAAAAAAGCAGGTGAGCTACTATCTTGATACATTTTGCTTCTAAACCGAACATGCTTCGTTGCATTCAGAAGTGTAACAAATGAAGCAGAAGCTTATAACTTTTCTTACCTAACATGTACTGAAATAAACTTGAGTATTTAAAGTAATGAAAACTTGAAATAGTATCAGTTTGACTATGGCCTTTGTTATCCTTATTAAGTTCAATGAGTGTGAAAAAGATGAAAGGAGTGAAATATTTCTTCAAAAGTATATTTTAAATTGAATCTTAAAGTTTTTAATCAGTCTTAAATGGAACGTCCCTTGCTTAGAGTGTGTGCATCATAAACATTCCAACGAAATTCATTAATTTCAACAAAACATATTCCAGGGAATTTCAGAGTACAAAATTTATAGTTGTATTGGTTTCTGACAGTTTGGAATAGAGTTCTGAGTAAAATAGTTTGATAATACATTCGAAAGTAATAATATATTCTTCTCCCTTTTGTAGCTATGTCGCTCAGAACAAGCTTTATCACGTAGTCGCTATCAAAATAGTGATGTTTGCAACAACAGTGTTAAGGCTCATTGTTAGCATTTTTACTAGAAGTCAAACGTTGTGATATTTTACATCTCTTACTTTCAAATTAGAATGATGTAACCACTGTCTTGCTAGAGCGTGATGAATAATGAAAATAGTCAACAACGTGAATGGCGAAATAATAACAGTTTTAACAAAATATACAGGGCGCCCACTTAAATCTCTTACACGCACCCTTTAACTTCAGAAAGAGGGCAACTATAGACGGCTGTGCGCTACACGATGAGATAGCTTACAGCGCCATCTGTTGGAAAACTCTGGGATTAGCGTTCGTATCTCGAAAACTGTACAAGATGGGGGGAAATGTTAATTACAAACTTGTAGAGCGTTAGCGATTCAGTACAAAAAAACACCTTGTGCACATTAATACTAATTCCTAAAGGTTTTTATATACAAAATAAATTCGAGAAAAATAAAGTTACCGCACAGAACATTTGATATTAGAGCCGTTGTGCGTACTTTCGGTTTGCAGAAATAAAAACCAGATTGAAATACTAGGAAGCAAAATGAATTTACATATTTAAATAAATCACTTGCATCAATATGGCTTTATTTTCCTCGAATGCGAGTCCTATAATTCTTTCTGAAATCTTAATCGCTGCAAAGTGAAGGAGGTGAAAAGACGGGTAGTTAAGCGAAATTGCACCAATACATACGCGTTACTTGCACCTCCATGACTCCAGCTCCATCAATTATGTGCATACTTCTTTTTCGTTGCACTAACAACACTATATCAACATCTCAAAGTGCAACAACTAACCACGAATCTTAATAAGATCCAATTGTGCATACTAAATTTATTGGTGAAATGTCAGCTCCACCGCCAAGACTTGATCGTGCCAAGCCTTCAGTCGATAGCTCTTGTAGTAATCATTACGAAACGCCAACAAAGACAGCCAACTAAACGGCTTTTGTTGCTTTTTGGATAACTTCTCAAAGCGTTAAATATTTCCCCATAACAAACGCTGTTCTTTTGTTGATCTTCATTGTTTTCGAATTCCTTTGTTGTGGGCGGAACAAAAGATTCGGCTTTTAACAGTGGAAAAAAAAGAGAAAGGCAGTGTTATTACCAAGGTCAAAGAGACTCCTTGTGTAACATGTTTTCGTCCACAAGCCCAATACTGAAGTGTTTGACCTTGACTTATTAAGTAAGCAGAATAAATTTTAGTTGTCGATTATGAGTTTTTTGTTAGTATTTTGTTATGTTTGTTATTTTTATCCGAAGGACTGTATGTTTAGACTAAGTTGACAGAACCAGTATTTGAGAGAACCAATTCAATATTTCAACGATCGTTACAAGACTTGTTCCTAATTATTTTTTGTTAATTTGCATGTATGTTATTCAGAAATTTCTGATTTATCAGTATACAGGTACTAGCATGCGGATGAAATTTAATATCCCTTGGAGTGATATGTAGATCAAGGATAAATATTTATGTTCGTTCGCTCGAAGATTTTAAGGAAAATATTCGAAACTTTGCTAATGAGATGACTTTCTGTTTAATATTAACGCTTAAAAATAATTACCACTTGGTTCTGCCTTTCATGTTTCGTAGTTTCTTCTTGTGTAGATTCAGATGTCCGTCGTCTGACCACTACTCCACATTGCTATGTCCTTCCCGAAATAACCTTCATGTAATTTCAGAATAGGCCGTCAATCTAGGAAATCAAATAAAAACCTTATTATATTTTGCCAGAACTAAAGCTATATTTTAAACCTTTGGTGGTTCCAGAGTTAGTTTCTTTAACTGAATTTGCTTTAATTCTTGACTGAAATAACTTCTTTTTATCCATACAGACATATCTCCATCTCTTTACACCTGCCTCCTATTTCTTTGATTTTTTTCTTTGGTAAATTTGATTATTTCTGCAGTCCTGTTAGTAGATTCCGATGCTATTTTAGGGGAATATTTCTGTATTCCATTAAAAGTCTCTATAAAGGTTTCTGCGTTTCAAAAACTTTTTGACTAAGTCTTTCTATAATGTAGAAAGGGTGTAATATTCTGATCATTAAAAATGTTTTCAGTAGCAAGTATTTTTGTATATACATTGAAACATTTTCTAAATTAATAGACAATCATCCTGAATTATCCAGGAAAATGTTCATTCACTGTAGCGGTTTTTTAAAATTATTATTATGTCTTCTGCTATTTTTTTAAAATGCTTATCCTTTTTTTTTATTAATCTTTATAATCCCTCGAGCGATTTTAAACTAGATCTTTTCTATTCTTGAAAGAACCGGTAGAAGCAAAAAAAAAGTTGATTCCGTACTTCAGCATGACTGGGTCACAAATTATATTACAATTCTTAAAGGAGCTCCAGAATCTACATGACAGTATTCACGTACGTACTGAAACATATTATTTTTTGTTTCTTTATCTTTTGTGGGAGAAGAAATCGAGAGCTTTAATCAAACAGAACTATTATTTAATTATATGTTATTCCAATTAACATATAACTTTATCATATTAACAAGTCAGAAAGATAATAGAAACTACTTTTTCAATCAGCAATAACTGTTCTATCTTCTATAGTCCATGGCGACTCAACTTGACAGCGTGTAGAAAGAGAGAAGATGCCTCATTGCCAGTGAATGACATCATTCATATTTCTATATGTCTCAGTGCTATAAAAAAGCTACATGAAATTAAACAGCTTTCGAATGAATATATAGCATTTTATTTCGTAGAACAGAGGTTCCCAATCTGTGGTGCGCGTACCCTTAGGGGACCAGTTAGGTCTTTATAATAGCGAAAAACACAAAACATTCGAATATTCTAGAATTTCGTTTTCTCAAGTTCGTAGGAAAAATGAAAGTGGAAATTATACGAGTCCGAAAGCCTATTCACGAAATAAGAAATGGGAACATGCAGATTAGCATTTAGTAATTGTTAATC